>WIPJ01000136.1:129075-152868 GCA_018155075.1 Cassiopea andromeda
TATGTATGTATTATATATGTATATGTATATATATATATGTATGTATTATATATATATATATATATATTTATATATATATATATATGTATATATACATACATATATAAATACAATACGAGTCAAAATCTCATCTTACAATACGAGAAATAACCAAAATCTCCAAATCCCTAAGGATAGAGCTGAGCACTATAAAAAACGCTTTCACTACTCAGCTTTTAAGGACTGGAATAATACGCCTATTAATATACGAGAGTTGCCAACAATTAATACCTTAAAAAGGCAACTGAAATTGAATGTGAAGAGCAAAACATGCATAAACACAACCCCTTGAAGAGCAGCTCCACAATAAATAGGTTTTTTTTTACTTTTTTTTGGTTTTATTGATTGGTTGCTTTTATTATAAACAACACTAGTTCGTTATTTTATGTAAAAACTTATGAAATGAAATGTTTTTACTGAATGTGTTTTGTGTGAGCTATGTGTGTACTGTATAGAATTGTTTGGTCGTTTGTAGTAAATGAAAAGAAGACATTAAGTTGATATTTAGCTCTTATATTGAGATTTTAAATAGCTGCATGTTCCATTTTAGACAGGAGATTCAAAAGCTAAAGGCAGAGAATTCAGTGGAAAAAGAACGAATGCAATTTGAAATGAAAGAGAATGAGAAGCATTTTGAAGAGCAGAGGCAGAATCTGCAGAAGATTGAAGAAGAACAGGAAATTAAAAAGGAGATTGCACGGAGAGAGGTGGAGGAGTTAAAGAAGAGAATAAAACAGGAGCACGAAGAGGAACGGAGGAAATTAGAAAATGAAATAAAAGAGTTTTTAGAGATGAAGGAAATGCACAAGAAATCGATAATTGACAAGGAAATGAAATTGATGAAAGAGAAGGAAGAACTATCAAAAAAATTGGAAAATGAGAAGGTTCAAATTGATGAAAAAAGGAAGGAAGTGAGAAAGTTGCAAGAGGAATTTGAGAGTTACAAAGACGATTTGCAAAAAAGTCCTTCGAAGCAAGAGGAAGCTGAACCAAACTTAGAGCAAAAAGCTGGGATTTGTGGCACTGAGAAATTGCGAACTGACGAATTAAAGAATTTGCTGGATGTTCTGGAACGAGAATATGAGGATGAGGTAAAGAATGCTCATATTCAAATTTCACAAGCCAAGGAAGCTGTTAAAGCAGCTGAGTTGGAAACGCTGCATGGAAAACGCGGGTTGAGCGAGGGTAAAATTGAGTTGCAAACTCAGTGGAAGAAATTGGAGAGTATCCAAACGCTGCACAGGAACAAGCAGTTGGAACTTCAGACCAGAATAAAAGAGGTATAGGTGATTTTTAATCTGCAATATTTGCCAAGTTATTGCTTTTAATTCTAGTGCAAGTCATTTAGGCCACTCAGAGTTTCATGTTTTTTGTTTGGGGATTAGCAACTTTCTAAATTGCTCTGAACGCTAATACTTCATCTAATTTTCAGTTCTAGTTTTTTTATTCCTTTAAGTCTTTTGTTGATGTAGTATTAGGTTTTTAAAGATTGCTCTTCCACAAGATTGGTCATTCCCTAGAAAAAAAGTGATATCATTAATCTAGCTGTGAGAAAGATAAATTTTTTGTCATTTTTTGTGCGTTTTTTTGTACAAATACAGTCCATGCTTGGAGATACGTGCAAGTGCACATGTGCGTGTTCATTCACGTGCAAAGTCCCCAGCACGAGCGAAGAGTCACCCCTGCCAACATCGCTATCTACCATGCAATAGCGCATACCAAGTAGGAACTTAGTTGATGCAACTGCAATGCTAGTGACTTTTGCTTTCATAACTCTGTTCCATCCTAAATGAGACATTTGCCATGCTTCACCAACAAGGAACTATATGTTTCAGATACACAAATCTTGAATCGCAGCTGCAATTCCAAGTAAATATGAGTAATTGCTCGCACAGACAAGTGCGCACGTGCGAATGACTAATCTTGCGCCAATTTCTTCTGGGAATTGACACGATTTTCGATAAATAACACGATTTTCGCCTCATAAATTGTTAATATTCGTGCTATTCTTTTTAGTAACCTAGTGCTAATACTTTCTCGATGATTTAGATGAGATTCTAAGGAACATCGTATTGATGCCTTTTGCATCTGTGCTTCAGGTTACATTTGGGTCTTAATAATTCCATGTAATATACAAGGGTAATATCGGCCCTGTTTATCAAATATCAAATTTCTTTTATTGACGGTTAGAAATTACATAAATAAGGCGATTTTCATAAAACATATATATACTGTATATTTTATTAGTCTTTAGTAATAGGCTATGCTTTTGAGAAGATATGCTCCGCTTCCTTGACAGTCACTAAACAAGGGATCTCTATTCCCTTTCGTCTTTTGTTTTCTGGTTTTCCTGACTCAGAAACTTTCGTGGACTTACAGATAATCCCAGTGTATCTTTTAATCTTTGAGGTTACTTAAGTTGCTACAAACTCCAGAACTGTATTTTATTTGCGTACTCTATAGAATCCATATAAACAGGGCTATAGAATTAGGTTATTCAAAATGACATTTAGCAAGAAGGACATAGGCGTTGGGCGCCTAAATGCGGCCCTAATTCTAGACTTGAAAATGCTGAAATTTTAAATATCTGGATATAGGTGTAGGCGCTGTTATGTGAGATTTCAGGGTAGGGAAAAAGCAGTAATCTGCTGTCGCTCAGTCTTTTTAATGTGCTGTATCTCCATCCTGCAATACTTTGTGAACTACTCCTATTCCATATTGCCACAAGGGATTCGTTGTATTGGTTGAACGGTAAGCAGAAACATTTTCAATTTGCTTTTTAGGTTAAAGAACAGCTCTCTAAGGCAGAGGAAGCTGAGGAGGAGGAGCTCGTTGCGCAGGGGAAAACGATAATGGAGCGAAAGAAAAAGAGGCGAAAAGTGGAAGAGGCCACGAAGAAACTATTGGAAATGGAATCGAAGCTAGGCAAGTTTGATGCAAAAATTGTTGAAAGTAAAGACCTTGTTGACTGGCAGAATGGTGAAGAAGCTAGAGAATTGACAGAACAAAGGAAGATTCAAATGGAATTACTCAGTAAACATCAAGTAGCGTTGTTGAAGGCATCGCAGCTAGTGACGGAAACCAAAACGAAGCTTGAAAGTCACATCGAGAATGAGGCTGTTCTTGTGGATCCAATTAAAGAGAATATAGCGAAATACGAAAAGGAATTGGAGCCGGTGACCGCACTGGAGGTGCAACTTAATCGAAAGTAGGATACATTTAACTGTTCTTATACACCTTTATTTCTTTATATAAGAAACATGTCCATAAGAAACATGAGGCTGAAATTAGGCAACAATTAAGAAATAGTTAGGAAACATAGGCAGACTGAGTTTCAAATGATAACTTGCAAAAACTGTCTCTATAGTAAATTTTTATCAAACTAGCAGGAAAATAGAATTAAGATCCATTACATGCCTCACAAAACCTGAGCATCCTTTTTCTTGCATCACAATTTCCTAATATGGGTTGCTATTGTCATTGAAAGTCTTTGAATATAAGAACCATTAAAGAAACATAAATATGTTTTATATTATTTAAATGTTATTCTTGTATAAAAATTATTATTGCTATAATTAGCTATTGGTTTATTCATGTTACTCGTTTATTTTTTTAGGTATTTGTTTATATATTTTTATTTCCCATGTTAAGTTGAATAACAATGATTTAATTTCGGAGTTTGGATGTAAGGGCCTTTTTACAAGGGGTAGGGTCACCCTCCTTGGAAGGTCACCCTACCAGAAGGGTCAAAACATAGCTCTACTTTACATGTAAACTTGTTAAGCTAGGGTCACTCTGGGGATATCTTTCATGGTCTTCGCAGAGTTCGCTGCAGCCTCTTTTTGGCTGAGAACAAACATTTCACAAATAATGGCGAAAAGGCAGCTTGTTGCGATACAATCAGTTTTGCTCTGGTTGTCATTATTATTACTGCTTATATTTAATCTTTTTGCGATAGAAAATGTGGCGCCCAAATGCTACGCTAACTGGTTTACATCGTATCGAGGCCCACTGAGATAGCCCCCCTCCCAGGGTCACCCTACCTAGAGCTTCTACAAGGCTTGCGTAGACAAAGGGCTGGCCCTCCTAAGAAGGTCACCCTACCTAGATGATAGGGTGACCATACCTGACATGTAAACTGAAAGACGAAAAACAATAGGGGAGGGTGACCCTACTATAAGGGTGACCCTCCTAAGAGGGTGACCCTACCTCCTTGTAAGGAAGCCCTAAGATGGCCATTCGAACGCACACGTTACCTAGAAGCCGTGAATTCTTTCACCTAGAGACCTCAAGATTTCACCCTTTGGTCTCATAGCCTTTTGTTTAGTGGAATTCTTTTCTAAGGTGGATCATTCTATCTTGTTTTAAGGTGTGAAAACATCGACAAAGAAATGAGAGAACGTAAGAAAGTTTTGTACAAGCAACGTAAAAGGATAAACCTTCTTGAGAAGCAGTTTGTTCAATCCTCGGGGCCGGAGGAAAAAGGAGCATTAAATACGGAGGAATTAGAAGATTATGAGAGTGACCGGCAAGCCGATTGGGCATTGATTCGCAAGGAGAAAGAGAGGCTGGCAGAATTGGAAGAGAAATTTAGGCAGGCACAGGAGCAAGCGGAATTAGAAGTCGGTAAGATGTTTGAACTGTTTGTTTTTCCATGTCATGTAGATAAGAGCAGTATGAAGACCTTCGCTGCCGAAATCGAGGAGTTGCTTCACCCCCTCCCCCCAATAGATCGAATCTTTCCTGTTACTTTATTCTTTCTGCCAAGTGTTAGTCCATTGTAAGTAAGATTGGTACATCAGGGAATACCTCTTAGAGAGAAAGCCTGTCCTAAACCATAGGCAATAGATTATTGCTGAACTATCGATTTCATCAGGTATGTTGGTCAGCCTATTACCTCAGCATAACTGGAATGTGCCAGTGATTTCATAGTAATTCCCCAGTAGTTTCCCAGTAGTCCCTATGGCTCATTTGATATTTACTCATATTCTTATTTACAACTAACATCTCTTTTTGGTTGGCAAGTTTTACCTCCTGAGATTTTGTAGAATGACCTCATACTTTTGTAAACAACTGTTGGTGAATTCATTAGCAATGACACCCATGTGACGTTCTATCTTTTCTATTTGAAGGCGACGAGTGTCAAAACTTGGAGAGGAAGAAGATGCAAATAACTGTAGCTCTGAATCAAGAAAAGAAGAAGCTAGAAGATTTGCGAACTGTTCATAGGGAGACGACGGTATTTATCGAAGCAGAGCTCGAAGCACGGACTTCAATGTTAGATCGTGTCAAAGAGAAGGTCATTAATGACCAAAAGGAATTAGCAAAACTTGACATGAAGAAACAGGCATTTGGGAATAAGCGTGTGGAGGAGCTTATTGCTATAGTCAACTCATTAGAGGATGACGTAGGTAGTGACATGAGTGATGAAGGTAGGAAAGAGGCATTAGGAAAGATTTTAGACAGTAAAAGGAGGCTACAAGAACTAGACCGCCAACGGAAGCTTGCAGATGGTGCCAACTGCATTATTCTGTAGACAGATGTTGGCGGGAAAATAGACGAATAGTGGCGAGAAAAATCGCGTTTTGCTGTCTCGAATTTGGTATGTAAATCATAGTTTTATAAAATAGAGTTTATCGCCAGTTTTTCATGAAGGAAATCACAGAAATAGTTTGAAAATTGTTGAGTGCTGTGAAGGGAGTCGGTTTCTTTTAGCCACTGAACCCATTAGTTAGGAAATTTTAAGCAACGGGATAGTGACTTGCTTAGCCTGTAGTATAACAATTTAGACCCATTGTGGTTCTAGTCCATTGAGGAAAAAGGCAGATGACAATTACTTATTGACTCAATGTTAGCACATTGTTTTGTGCTCACAGATTAGTGTGCCATTTTGTCACATTTTAAGAATGCAATGGTCTTCTTGTCGTATCGTTTTGCCCCATGCGGAAAAGTTTATTTTTGTGTTTACTGTTTTTTACCCCGTAGTGTGATATTTTTGTATAAGACGGATTTTTTAAGGCTATGCATGTCAGAAAACCTCCTGTTAAGTCCAGCTGTTGAGTAAAGATTTGCCAATCGGCGTGTGTTTGTTTACAATGTCGTTAAAAGGAACTCTCACTTTGTATCAAGTTCATCAGCCTTAATTTTTTTCACCAAAAATACCCTTTGATGAATGCATAAATGGGTTAGTTGAACTATTCACAAAATTCAAATGCAACTGGGGAATTCATGATGGTGATATCTGATATTTATTAGGAAGATACGTATTCTGGAAAAATTATCATTGAGTTATATTATCATGAACTGGGGTAGGAATTAGTTGAAAATGTGATATACGATTTATTGAGTTAATTATAAATAATTGTAGACATAGTAGAGGCACTGGTTGCTGAATTCTAGTTTAGCAATAATTTTCGTAGCAGAACCGCTTTTTCTTTGATCGTTCATGATTTTGTTTACATCTACGCTACATGGCCTTCACGAAAGTCCGAATGCAAATGAGTTTCAAAAGTTTCTAGACATCTTCAGATATGTTTAAAATAATATTTTTGACAAGAAATAGATAGTTAGTGCTTCGAACAGAATCCTGGTGACCGCGGCTTCCTTTCCAATGCAGGTGTTTGATATACAGTTAAGGGTCAGGTTATCCATTTTCGATCTCACATCGCAGAGAATTTCGTGCAATTCAGCACAAGATAATGACAACTTTGATCACGGATACATCTCTAGTTCACAAAGAATGTGACGAAGTGTAGCCCGTCCATTAGCACAGAAAATCATGAGCTAAAAATAGAATCTGGTTACATCCATACAAAAATACTCAGATATATATATATATATATATATATATATATATATATATATATATATATATATATATATATATATATATATATATATATATATTAATGTATGCATCTGTGTATGTTAAGGCAGATCTGAGTATTACTACTGATCTATGCTTATATTGAGCATTACAATGGTCGAAATGTTCCTGATGTTTTTAATTTAGGAAAGCGCATTATCTGAAATGATCTTACTCCCTATGGCGATACTTATAATATCTTTGATTCGGACATATTTAGGGATTAACTATTGTTCACCAACCTTTGTTCTTATTTTTGGAAGATAACGAGTATGGCATTAAAACGAAGGATTACAATTATGCATGCATAATTTTCCATTCTATTTAATAAATTATTTATCTAATTGGCATTCTATTGTTGTTAGTGTATAATTGAATCATTAGAAACAACTGATGTAATAAATTGTTAACAATGTGACTTGTTCTAACGACTCTTTTTTTTCAAGCATCAAAATTTACTTACCTCGAAGGGCTCAGCCCGTCATACCTTTACCAATCAGTATGTTATGGATCACTTTGAATGCCACATCTGCAGAGTTCCCAGTATAGCCTCGCAATCATTTTCAGGGGTGGTTGTTTACTTTGTTTTGAGTAGGCTGTTATACTTAGCTTTTTTCATCTAATTTAGGCCTACTATGCATGCCGCATCCAGACATGGGGTCCCTAGTTTAAAGTCCCTTCCGAAGGACGGCGGAGTGAGCTGTTTTGGTCGTTCATTTGGAAGGTCGCCCATCCAGTTTCTGACTGTACACAGCCATGCTTAACTTCATCTATGCTAATGGAACTGGTTTGGCCGCTTGGCTACTCACCCCTGAAATGGTGCTAGGCGAAACTATAGCCCCCACGTCGGAAGGTGAAAAACTCTTTTTTTACGGAGGTTTTTTTAGCAGATATAGTGCCCTGGTAACCGTATTTTAGCCCCCTCATCGGAAGAACCTGCCCCCGTTGGAAAATTCCTGGCACCACCCCCCCCGTTTTCATCTTTTTGAGAGCCTTCAATATCTGTTCTATATTTTTCCTATCGTTACTGTTCCTGGTAGTTTAAACTTCATTGCTTTTAACCCGATTCTAGATGTAAAGGTTTATTAGAAGTTATGAAAAAAATTAGATTTGTCCAATATCGTAAAAGTGATATGAAAATGATGGCAATGTCAAAATTATTTTGTTGAAACGATTGCAGCAGACATGAACTTTTGAAATTTTTTCTTATTTCCGTGTTATTCGGAGTTTCTAACTTCTACAGTTCTCTATGAGCGGATTCCTGATAACTGCACATTCTCTAAGAATTTCATGTAGGCATAATCTTCGCAATTCCTTCTTCCTCCATTTAAACTTCATTAATATTCAAATAAGCGAATTGTGGTAGCATTATCTGAATAGCGTTTGTATTTAAATTAGTCATTTAATAAATAGATAATTTTGAAATACGTAGTAAAAGTAGAAAGTAGAAGTAGTATATATTGTAGTTGTATTTTTAGTACTGATAATCATAGAAGACGGAGAAGGAATAATAGTACATAAATATGTTAGCGCTGACATTAATACTAATAAATGTATTTGTATTCCATACCATTTGTATAATAATAGAAACAGCTATAAAATAGACTCTAGTGATCGTTCTGCTACGTGTACTGGCAATAAAATTAGTGCAGACATTACTAGTTATCGTTATCAACCTCTTATTTCTGTGTCCTCCCCGTTTTAGCTTTTGTTATTACAGCTGTTCACGATGCCATGCAGTTTCTTGAACAGGCAGACCTCCACAAAGCAATCATTTTCTTTCGAAGTGTTTTATTAAACATGAAATAGCAGATTGGATCCAAGAAGCTGTTTGTCAGTGCAAGTGTCCAAATTATATCAAATACTTTCGCCTCTATTTTTGTATCGGTAAACGTCCCGATGTACAAACAAATCCCATAAGGGAAGTAGACCAGAAGACTCACACCAACAACAACTGCTATCATTCTCACCGATCTCCTCTCTTTTCTGTCTTGTCTTTCTGTTTGCTGATTGCCAACAGATGCGGCTTGGTCCTTGATTTCCTTGCGCACTTTGTAAGCTAAGTGACACACGCGAGCATAAATATATGCCATTATGAAACAACCGATGGAATTAATCAAAGCGAAACATCCAGTTACTGCAGTTTTCATAACTGGAAAAATGTACAGAATTGAATTCAGGAGTGCTGTAAACCAAATACATAGAATGATGTAGAGGAAAATTCTAGTATCGGTTATCCTTGCATGCAAAAATGGGTAGAAGATGATTATGTACCTCTCAATACTGGCTAGTACCAAAGTCGAAAATGACACTATGTACAACATTAATCCACAGAAAGTTGTAGCATTTGCTAGAGGGCAAATTTGATGCCCTAGCAATTGTCCGGTCATGAAAACTATCCATAACACTTGTGAGAGACTGCCAGAGAGAAAATCAGCAAGTGAGAGATTGAAGAGAGTCACTTTATTTCCACCAGGAATATCTTGTATCCGCTTCAACACAATCATTGCTGAAACATTAAGAAATATTGCAAGAGACAAGGATACCCCATTTATTGAAATTAACGCCACGAAGATCTCCGATGCATTGCTTGAGTTGGGATCCATTACCCAGATCTGGCCGCAATCATTTGCGGTATCTGTTGACTGTGACTTTGCCATAGAGAGAACTTAAGAGCTTTTGCAATCAGGTGCTTTTCTGTCTTCCTTCCGCAATCTTCTGAACAGAAATCTTCCTTTTTCTGTAGTACAAAGTATTTAGAAAGCCACTTACCTGTACAAAGTAAGTTCGGATTTCCACTTACCCCTTTGCGTAAATATATGTGCGGTAAGTATTATATTTATCTTAAACGTATCTGTTGTACCCGAGTTGCACAAATATTTCTAAAGTACATTAGCAAACACAATTCTCAGTGTCGATTGGAAATATCATGCACTGTCAGTAAAATTCCTCACTCCCTTAGCTTATTGTTATATCTCAGCGCGTGGTGACCGTAATGTCGAATTGATTGTTAGAGATAAGAATCATTTTCCAAAGGTCATTCCCTTAAAGGGAAGCTCTGAGCATGCGTAGAAGGCATATGCTCTTCGCTCTATTGTCGACAGCGCATAGCTTGCGCATGTGACTAGATTTCCTGACCAATGATTGGCTTAGAACTTATCCGACAGAACAATAGGTTTTTAACATTTGGGCGATCCCCTGTATCCTAAGCAATTATCTGCTCGTTAGCGTGTAGTTTCTGCTGGTACTCGTGTTTGCTTTACTGTTTCTCCTTGTACACATTTACAGCAAATATTTATTTACTATCACATTCAATCTAGCAGACAAAGTTTAATGTGTGAAATGATTTTATTAAAATGAGTCTAGAATAGCTACCAAATGGGATCTATGTATTTGGGCACCCGAGACAAAATCTTGAATGACAGTTTATTTTGGTTATCTGTTTGCAATAGCTTGATGAAGCTGTCAATGTCAGTTGCAAGAATGGATAATGTCAATACTTTGCAACTCATATCTACAGTGTCACGTGTGGTATCACGTACGGCTATATCGTAAATTTTCGAATTAGCCTCTTGGCAAGGATGGCGCTATGGGGGGGGGAGCTGTCCCCAAATGACACCCCATCGTTAGCCCAATTTGAAGAAGAGTAGAGAGGTTGTCGGCACCTTGAGTTGCCGAAGATTGAGGTTGTTTTTTGAAGTCATCGGTTGGTTATCTTTTGTATACACCACAACCTGTTCCACCAGAGCAACATTGCTCCGCAATAAGCCGATGTTATCAACAACTGGGGTGTAGACATCATTTTCGGAATAGGCAGCGACAACTCCTTCGATAAATTCTCGGCATTTCTTGTCATGGAATCTAAAAGAGACTATGCAATTGAGTCAACATGCTTCGCCAGCAGCTCATATAATGATGTTTGCAAAGGTATATTGTCCAGCTTTGGAAGGAATGCAATGGCAAAACTTTTTCTGGAGACACTCCCCTTCACTATATTATAGCCAACTTAAGGGCCTGGTGATTGAAGCATTTCTGATTGGAGCTCTTCAACTTCTCCCTTTCCCTGTGTATGAAATAAGCACTTTCTTTAAATTTAGGTGTGGCTGCCATGTATAGTTAAAACCTTCCTATATTCCGCGTCTTTAACTAATCTTTACTATAATAATTCCTTACAATCCCAAAACTCGTTAGTACTAAGCCGCCATATTCGTTCCCTCGTGCTCTTCACTCTCCCCAAACTTCTAGGTCTCCTTCACAATTCCAATATTCATTACACATGAACTTTTGGCCGCGCCTGCTCCCTTGGGAGCGTATTTCCGAGAGGGCTAATAAGCTCTAGTAGTTGGTTATATTCGAAGTTGTTACGAACTTCAATGCTGAACTAATTCAAATCGCATGATACTGCGTACATACATACGCCCATAATTTATTATAATTATGCAAAAACATTCTAGCAGAGGTGAAGTCTGTAATGCCAGACATACAGTAATGTTTTTTCTGGCTTAGCATTGAAATGTTTTTGGAGTTACGATGTTTCGCAAGTGCAATGCATAAAAGGCTACATGTACACCAGAAATATTGATAATTCTTAGTCAAGAACGGAAGATAAAACCGTAGAAAAAACGGAATGTTTAACATTTCACATACAGGTAATTATTATTTTCAACCCAATAATGCCCATTTTCCTGCTACAGGAACAAGTAAAAAAGTTCAGAATGCATTCTTCAACTTGAGTTTTCAAGTGCCCCGATTGATTTACCGCCTGCAGTAATTATTAAACTAACTAAGATGCTTAATTCATAATATAGGAATTCATACTTTGATGGCAATAGGAATTTAAATGCCAAATTTACTAAATTTGTCAAGAAGTTTTGGCCACGTTTAGCAGTTCATCTGCACACATAAATTGCGCTTCATATTTGAATTAATCAACTATCTTAGATCTCGAAAAGCCAGTATTGAACTTTCTTAAATTTGTAAACAGTCAAGCACTTTTTTGCAAGTTACTTTCTCATAAAAAGCCGTTTATTTGCTGTCGTAGGCGTTTCTGGGCAAACACAAAATTCACCATACATCTTTATTTGTGATTAAATCTAGCTTAAATGATCTTTTTGACTGGTTTTTCGTGCAATTTCTTCAATGCTTAAACAACAACTGAAGTATTCTGTATTGCAATCATCCGTTTTATTTATCGACAAAATTATGCCTTTCTTGCATGTGTACATGCTGCTTTCATATTCCACTTTCGTTGCTTGTGAGTGTTTGTGGATGCAGGATTTAATCAGAGGTTGTTATCAGAAGCAGTCAATTATAAAAGTAGACATCTTTGCCAATCTTGACTTTAAGTCACACAGTGAGCACTTTTCTGGATTTTTTACTTTTACTCATTCCTTTCTACTTTGTCAGGCTGAAATGTCTCGCTAATCGATTGCAAGACCTGCTGTTTTTATCTTACGCAATTATTAACACGGGTAACCAGAGCGGTTATAAGGTGTCCTTTTCTGCATTGCGTAGTTCTTCAGAGTGACAGCACTTGGACGATTGTATGCGTTCCGTATGGGACACTAAGACTTTTGTCGAATGCTAGCTGAAAGTGAAGCAACGTTAGGTATGATTGAATACACGTTTTTTTATAAGAAAATCATTATTTTGCCTGAGCCTTGATTTTCTTAACTTTTCCAGAAATTGAGCCTGAGATTTTCTTAAATTTGTCTTAACTTTTACTGAAATAAACTGGCTAGAGTGGTTTACACTATCGTTAATAATATTGTATACATGAATTTGAATTTCATCTTTTAACGTTTTGAATGCAATAACGAGGAAATGCCGATTTTTTGCCTATAAAAACACTTCCTCGCGATTTTCTTACGATTTTCTTAAGATTTTTGACGATTTGAGCATCATTTTCTTATAAACTTCTTTCTTATAAAGCAAAAAAACGTGTATGCTATTATTGGCTGGGGTCAACAAACGATATTGGTTTATCATACTGTAAGAAAATCATCTACAGTCATCTAGAAACTGTTAAATGTCGAAGCATTTGAAGTAAAATAAAAGCTGTAAACCATTTGACGGAAAGAGCATTCTTGCCCCCCTTTTCCCCTTCCACTAGGGCAGGAGAGGCAAGTTTCCCTGCCACCTCCCCTGTTCCAGCACCACTTTTAGTGACGTACTGAAAGACTTTGAGTGGCGGTTGTAGCAAAAAAGATTGATATACAGGCTACTAAATTCTCCCACAACTACCGACAAACGACAATAGCAACGCCAGCATTTAACGATCAGCGAAAGAGTTGACGAAAGGTAGAAGTGAGTGGTGTGACACCCCCACAGCTCCTATACATTTTAATATACACGGTTTTCGCCTGTTATGACAAACCCATTACAACATATTACGCTATTTTTCTTGTAGTTCTTACGTTTCAAACAGTAAAACCACCCGCATATTCATAATTTATTGATAGTTCCACTTGGATGTTTGTGCACTTTTTGAGTTGGACTTTTTCTCCACTATTCTTTCTAATTGGTATGTTTCTCATGCTCACTTACTTTCTATAGAATCAGCTCATAACAAGGATGAATGCGAGCGAAGTCCTGTGTGAAATATACTGGATTATGGATCCTGAAGTCAGCAGAGATAGCATCATCACTTTTGCGTGCATTCAAAGCTTCCTTGTGTTGGTCACTCTGTTTGCCAATGCAATTGAAATTATTGTCGTGTGGGGTGCTGAGGAATGTGTTGGTACCAAGAAAGTAATTTTACTCAACCTTTGCGTTTCAGACTTCCTTCACGGACTGACAACTCAAGTAGTCTACATAGTATTCCTTGTATTTCAAGTGTACGGAAGGACAATTTGCTTTCTGGCTCAAGTTGCTATGAGCTCATGCTTGTTGTTCACACATGTTTCAATCCTAAGTCTTTGGCTTGCCAGTGCAGAACGGTATCTATGCATCATTCATCCTTTTGTCCATCAACGGTATCTACATTCAAATCTTTGGCCTATCACAGTAGCGATGGTTTGGGGCGTGGCGATTTTCATAGCCATTTTCTGTCACTTCTACTATGTAGGTGGTCTTGCCCTGGCTGTTTCTATTGTGATATCATGTGTGGGCATCGGCCTCATGTATGTTAGAATAGCTAGTGTAGTAATTAAAGCCAGAAAGGCGATTCACCAGCAACATGCATCTGTTGGAAGCGTTGATGAAAGGAGGGGACGATCAGCAATGCTCTTCGCCGTGCTAGTTGTACTAACAATCATGTGCTATGCTCCATTCTCCTATTGTGTATTGTTAAAAAGAATTGGTGCACTTTCCCAATCAGAAAAAATAATTCTTAACTCGCTATGGTGCTTGTTAATCGTCAGTTCTGTGCTGAACCCAATTTGCTATTGTCTGATGAACAAGACGCTGAGGAGAAAGTGCCTGAGATTATTCAAGGTAGACCTCTCGCCCAATTGAAGATGAAAGTTAACAGCATCATGCCTACGTGGATTTCCATTGTCACCCACCCAATACAAGGGCTGTATAGCGAGGTTTTCATTCTTGAAGATTTTATCTGGAGTTAAGAAAAAGATTAATAAACGATGATTGTAAATACCTCCTCAAATATTTTATTTGGATACTTAGGCAGCGCTTCCACGGGACGGTTACATGTGGAACCGTAATAATTGGGTAGGGATAGGCCTTGCATTTGTATGAGACTGATTCCATTTGGAACCGATGCTCGAAAACTGCGCAGGAGACATCTGCCTCGCAGGTGTACAAGAAAGTAATGGAAGAGCAGAGGAAACGCGCCAATCACTTTACTTCGAACTTCATTCACTTCCTATCTGGACCCATTTTTGAACCGTTGCACCCGTATCCATGAGTACGGTTCCAACTGGAACCTAATTCAAAAGCAGACCCAGCTGGAGCCGATTAGCAGTTCCAAATGGAACCGTTCCAAGTAGTCCGGTGGAAACGCGAGCCCTAATCGTACCCAGAATATTACGGTTCTAATTGGAACCGGTCGGGCGTGGAACGCTGCTTTCCGGGACGCCTGCGCATGCCTTAGGCAGGGGGCAAGGCTTCTTCTTAGGGCCTCATCAATGTATATGTATGTTCCTCCACAGGGGTAAGCTTTAGTCCTCAAACTTATCCTAGTAGTACATTGTTAATTCTGGGGGCTTTGGCGGTTTCGTATACGTACATTAGAGGAGTGTGTAAAAATCCGCACATACTCATGGGATTGGACGGGCGAGGTGGCAAAGCGGTTAGAGCGCCTGATTCCTGTTCGGAAGTTCTACGTTTCGCTCACTGCTCACCCAGCAGTGTATTGGCACCCGATGGCAATACTGGGGAGATAAAGGCGGCGAGGAAAGGGACTGGCCACCCTACTTCATATGCCGGTGGCTCACTATAAGTGTCCTCTCTAACAGGCACTCCTCTACGTACGAAAGTATACGGAACTACCTTTACCCTTAACTTTACTCCAGGGATTAAAATAAATCTTAGTTATTAGCAGAAATAAACTGTCGAGGAAACGGCAGCGCAATATTTGCATCATATTATACACAGATATTATACACAGATAATTAGAATTTTAAATGCTTATGAATCTATCAATAGCCTTAGGTCTTGTAAAGGTAGTATGGAATTTCTTTGCAATATGAGAAACCAAGCATGGCATTCTTTACATCACTTCTTATGAGAAAAACTTTAAGTCATGTGTGCCAATCGCTTGGTGATTCCATACTGCATTGAATATGAACTCTATCTCTTCTCCACGAGCTATTTCATACATGGCAATTTAGCTAGGCATCTTACGACAACTTGTTGCAGTTTGTATAATTTAAGCAAGAGGCAGCAAAATCTTTAAATTACAACGCTAGTAGTAGAATTTCCAATTTACCTTGCAAAAAATATGAAATGTCTAACTTAGAGTTAATCTCAATCTGCTGGTATTTTTGAAAATTCGTCTGTAATGCTGAGGATGAATAGAGAATGTTGGTTAATTTCGAATAAGTGGAAGAAGTATAGGCAGTGTTTACACGGGGCCGACCGAATATTGGGTCGGTCGAATATTCGGCCACTTAGGCTAACCGACCTCAAATTATGTCACTTCGGCGTGCAAATATTCGGCCGGCCCCGTGTAAACGTAGCCATAGGCTTCACCTATTCTACAGTGTTTAAATTTCTTTTTTTGGATTCCTTGATCAGTATGATTTGAAGTAAGTAGTTGCCATGCACTGAACCAGTCTGAAAACTTTGCTCTGCGCACTGAAGATTTCCGATACACACTATGTGTAGAGCGTAGCCTGTGTGCAACTGCATAGTGCATTTAAGAAGCAGTGGTGATTTCTAAAAATTTTAGCAAGGGGGCTCTAGGTGCAACCACGCCCATATTTTTGGGTGTGACCTAGCTGCAACTACGCCCATATTTTAAAAGACGCAGATATAATGCTTTAGTTTAGCACTAACAAAATATAATAAACGATTAGAAATGTCTCATTTACCATATAGCAGTGAATAATTAATCATAGCAATATAAAATACTTTAGAAGCAAGGTCAATACACAAGGCTACCGCAAGAATTTTAGGGGGCTGAGCCCCCCAAAATGAACAGTAATTTTAACAAGGGGGGGCTCTGCCCTCCTGAGCCCCCTAGAAATCACCCCTGTTAGCAAGGCTTCTAGATTGGAATTTTAGGACTCAATCGAACTTTTGCCATTCAGTGTCATGTTAGGATATTCATACAGGGTGAAAACATATAGTGTACACTGTTTTGCATTCTACCCTTTTGCATAATTGGATAATGAAATAGAACATGTTAAATAGAAAATAGGTAAATGGTAGAAAATACTTATTAACCAGCAGGTAAAGAAGATACAAAACTGCACTTGCAGAGTCTATAAATAAGGTTAAAAACAAGAGAAAATATCATCATAATTAGTTTGAAATACTGCACTTTTTTGAGGTTCTTGATGAAGGGGACGAATTTGTATCCGTGATCCAATGAGTCCACCCTTCCTAACTTTTATGAGAGATACACTTTGGTCATATGCTTATTTCTGCAATGGGATTTCCAATCCAGTTCTAGTACTTTGTAATTCACTTTGCCGCTATCTTTATGTAAGAGATAATCAGCTTCATAAATCTGTGTTAGTGTTCCTTCAGCTCTTTTTTTATGTCTTTGCATACTTAGGCCTTGCTGACTGTAAGCGTTCTTCACGCTATATTGCCTCTTTCACCTGCACACCCCCACAAAGCAAGCATTTTCTTTCTAAGCATCTTGTTAAGCACAAAAAAGCAGATTGGATCAATGAAGCTGTTAGCTAGTGAAAGTGTCCAAAGAATTCTAAATTTCTTTCCATCTATTTTCACTTGGGTAAATGATACTAAGTACAAACAAATACCATATGGAAAATAGAATAGAAGACTCAATCCGACGACAGATGCTATCATTTTGACAGATCCTCTTTCCCTTCTGCTGTTTCTGCCTCTTTGCCGATTGCCAACAGATGAGGCTTGGTCCTTGATTTCCTTCCGCACTTTATAAGCAAAATGGAACACTCGAGCATAAATATATGCAATGATACAGCAACCGCTGGAATTTAATACTGCCAAGAAGATGTTGACTGCTGGTTTCATAACTGGAAAAAGGTACAAAGTGGAAGTCAACAGTGATACTAGCCAAATTGATGCTGTGATGTGGAAGAAGCTTCTGGAGTTTGTAATCCTTTCGTAGAAAAAAGGATAGAAGATGCATATATACTTCTCGATACTGGCCAGAATCAAGGTTGAAAACGAGACTGCACACAGCATTAATCCAAAAAAGGTTGTCGCTTTTGCAAGAGGGCAGATTTGATGCCCCAACAATTGTGCAGTCATGAACGCTATCCACAGTGCCTGTGAAAGAGATCCAGCGAGAAAGTCAGCGAGTGAGAGATTGAAGAGAGTCACTTTATTTCCTTCAGGAATATCTTGTATCCGCTTCAACACAATCATTGCTGAAACATTGAGAAATATTGCAAGAGACAAGGATACCCCATTCATTGAAATGAGTATGAGCAAAGTCTCCGATGCATTGCTTGTGTTAAGATCCATTACCCAGATCTCGCCACAGTTATTTGTGTGTACGTCTTCTTGTGAGTTTGCCATGATGGAAGATGAATGCTGGCATAAGATCGTCTACTTACCGTTAGTTTTCAGTTACCATTGACGTCATGTGTTTTTCAAAGCACTTTTCTTAGTTCCAATCATTACTGTCTTTGATTGAAATGATTTTTGTTTAAAACGACTTTTACTCTCAGTTTGCGATAATCGTATACAATATAAAGTGTACCTCTACTTGTTGCTTCTACTACACTTGAAGATTTGTTTCATTATTTACTTCTTCCTTTACATATAATTACAGGAAACATTTTTTACTATTCCTGTTGTATTTATCAACTAAATTCTCCATTAATCAAATATTTTATTAGTTATGCTTTATAGTAACTAGCAAATAAGATTTATATATTTGGATAGCCAAGAGCAGATCAGGATGATTCATGCTTTAGGCAGCGTAATGAAACTGTCAACTTCATCAATAAGACTGAAAACATTGCTAGTAGTTTATAACTTCTCATAAATCAATCATCAATAAAATAAAGTCTATTACACAAGTAACTATTGGTAACGGTAGGGACAAACAAGGAAGCTTTTGTCTTTGTGACATATTTTGCAAAAAATGAGGCTGTTTCACTCGCTAGGCCAAGCTAGAAAACATTTCCTCCATAGATCTTCAAAAAATTTTTGTTATTGATATTTTTTTTTCCAGAGTTGTTCGGTGATCTTGAGTGGTATCCGGTAATGTAGAGTGGGTTTTGAGAACAGTTAATAATGGGTAGTATCTGACTGAGCATGTCCATGCTTCTATGTTCTCTAGAGTGATACTAAGGAGGGCTTTAGACGGCCATATTTTGGTCGCGTCGCGAATTCAATTCAGAACAGAATTTGGATTAATTTTGGCATAAATGCGGCCGTATAAAGTGAACTTTGAAATAAATGCATCATTTTGAATTGAGTGCGGCAGGATTTGCCGAACTTAATTCACAAGTGAGACGTAAATGTGGCATAACTCTATACGGCCGAATTTTGTTCGCCTTTTAAATGCACGTTCCGGATATTCTTTTCTCTGGTCTGTCAAATATTTAAGGTAACGGCAACGTTGTGCATGTGCAAACTGCGTGTCGTGTGCGTATCATGGTACGTATTTGCTTCATTCTTGTATTTGCAAGTGCTAACACTTTCTTGTATATGAAAACGTTGGACTTCAGTGAGAACGAATAGGCCAAGACAGTCCGACCGCTCTCAAGAGTACTGCATGCAGTATCCGAAAAGATATGCCAACAAACTATTTTCTATTAGAATGGTTTCATTAGCACCACTATAAACTTCTTTGATTTTCGAAGGTCAAATTGTCTTTGACTTTAATACAGCATGAACGCAATTCTCAATTCTTTCGTGATTCCCGAAAGCCATACTGGTTTATTTTTGGCAACATTCCAATGCACTACGTGCTGCATTTTGGTCGAATTTAATGATTTGAATTCGACATGACCAAAATTCGCCCGTCTAAAGCCCTCCTGAGAGCGTTTTATCGCCCATCAAACAAACGTTCAGTCCACGCAAGCACACTCCACGCAACTTCTCGAATCATAGAAGAACCAAACAAAAGATACTTTAAAACATAGTAAAAGTTAAGTGAATTGTCGAAGACAATTTAACAGCCCCCTCTGAACACCGTTCAGCATCACTTTACAAATATAGAGTGATGTTCAGTGGAATGTTGAGAGAGTATTAAGAGCGCTTCAGAATTGAAAGCGTGTCTTTATGATAGGAAGTGTCATGCTATTGCTTTGAGTTTTGGTTCATAATGGTTTGGTACAAAAGTTTAGAAAACCGGGCCATGCTACAGAGACTACTGACAAATGCATCTCGTGCACAGATACTTGTCATGTTGTGATTCAAGATGCGGGAAACCACGACCTCAACCCCTGTGAAAACAGTTCAGAAATTCCATCAATGTTGTTAAACAAGGAAAACCTTGAATCGTTTTCCCAAATTGTAGCTCTAGTGATTATAGTTTGCGTTAAAGACAGGGGTGATGTCTAGGGTGGCGGAGACCCCCTTGTTAAAATTTCTGCTCATTTTGGGGGGCTCAGCCCACTAGCATTCTTGTATTGGCTTACCTTTTCAGAATTTATTGGCTTTGCTTCCAAGGTGTTATGGTCAATTGTGCACTGCTAT
Source organism: Cassiopea andromeda (assembly GCA_018155075.1). Lineage (NCBI taxonomy): Eukaryota > Metazoa > Cnidaria > Scyphozoa > Rhizostomeae > Cassiopeidae > Cassiopea > Cassiopea andromeda. The sequence goes on from WIPJ01000136.1 coordinate 149,249, forward strand.
ATGGTTATTGACACATCTCTTATTGTTGATTATACTATATTAAACTAAATTATCATGTCTCCATCTTTGAAAATATGGGCGTGGTTGTAGCCGGGCCACACCCATACTATGGGTGTGGTTATGCCTAGAGCCCCCTTGTTAAAATTTTCAGAAATTACCACTGGTTAGAGATGTATACAGTTAAGGGCCATCCCTACCTAGACACTTGAATTACAAAAAAAAATAGGTTGGCCCAAATTGGCACTGGCCCACGCATCTTCAAAGACAAACGACAAAAGTTACCCTCATCACAAGTTTTCCTTGTGTATAGGTCTAGATTTATTCGTTAATACTTTCCTTAATTTTTTCATTGGCATAATTTGACATAATCAGTTGCTAGTCCTAAAGTGCTGTTATTACTTTTTGCTGATTTTACGTAGAAGACAATCAACCTTTTATGTTTGTTTTCTTGTTCTTTGCATATCTAGAAATCAAGTGTAGGGTTAATGATGGGAAGCCCTGATGATAGACCGCGAGAGAATATTATAGAGGCACCATAAAGTGACAATTAAGAAATTGACTGCTTTCGCTAATCAACAACCGTCAATCTTATCTGTTTTATGTATCTGTCGTTTCTGTTTTAGTAGTTAGTTGTAGGCATCGTTTGCAGTAGTAGAGTTCAGTTGTGTTCTTATCTAAAAGTATTCTTCAGTAATGCATGGGTAAGATAAGTGAACCTGCAACACACGGGACAGCCTTAGAAACACACCGTTAAGTTTCTCTAGTTCTTTCTATCTTAAAGCAACTGAGCTCTATATCACATGTATAGCATAGTATTCAATCAAGACTCAGGTAACACTACGATTAGAACAGTACGTTTGACAACGTAGACAGATACAATAATTGATAATAGAACACTCAAGTCAGCCTTACATATGATACATTACACACATTTAAGTCTCTGTGACTAAAACTGCTCACCATGCCATGTTGCCTCTTTCACCTGAACATCCCCACAGCGCAATCATTTTCTTTCGAAATTTCTTGTTGAACATGAAATAGCAGATTGGATCGATAAAGCTATTAGCTAGCGCAAATGTCCACAGAGCTTGGAATGCCTTTGCATCAATTTTAATGCTTGTAAACATCGCTATGTACAAAGAAATGCCATACGGAAAGTAGAAAAGGAGACTCAATCCTACGACAACTGCTATCATTTTGACCGATCCTCTTTCCCTTCTGTTGCTTCTGCCTCTTTGCCGATTGCCAACAGACGACGCTTGGTCCTGGATTTCCTGGCGCACTTTGTAAGCGAAGTGGAATACACGAACATAAATGCAAGTAATGATACAGCAACCGGTAGAGTTGATTACTGCCAAACTGATGTTGACTGCCAGCTTGATAACCGGGAAAATATACAAAGTAGAAGCCAAGAGTGCTATGAGCCAGATCGATAACATGATGTAGAAGAAGATTCTAGAGTTAGTAATCCTTTCGTGGTGAAAAGGGTGGAAGATGCATATATACCTCTCAATGCTGGCGAGAACCAAGGTCGAGAACGAGACTGTCCATAGCATTAATCCACAGAAAGTTGTAGCATTTGCTAGAGGGCAGATTTGATGCCCTAGCAATTGTCCGGTCATGAAAGCTATCCATAGCACTTGTGAGAGAATGGCAGAGAGAAAGTCAGCGAGTGAGAGATTGAATAGAGTCACTTTATTTCCTTCAGGAATATCTTGCATCCGCTTCAACACAATCATTGCCGAAACATTGAGAAATATTGCAAGAGACAAGGATACCCCATTTATTGAAATTAATGCAACGATGATCTCCAATGCATTGCTTGAGTTGGGATCCATTACCCAGATCTCGCCACAGTTATTTGTGTGTACGTCTTCTTGTGAGTTTGCCATGATAGAAGATGAATGGTGGCATAAGATAGTCTGTTGAGTAGTAACCACTATGAAAGTGGATTTCACGTACCTCTGAAAGTGTACTAAGACTTCTCTTCCCAGTGTGCGATGATCGTATCCAGCTACTTGTTTGTGCGTTGCTTCTGCTACACTAAAACATCCATTTCATTGTTTATTACTTCCGACATGCATGGTTACGGCAAATATTTATGACAATTCCTATTGCACCCACCAAATAAACTTTGCACTAGAAAACTTTTTTCTAAAATTGCTATAGAATAACTACAAAATAGGATTTGTATATTTGGGTAGATGGGAGAAAGCCTTGAATTGTAGTTTGGATTGGGCTTATGATCCCGCAAATTATATCAACAATATTGATCACATTGTTCATAATTTAAAATTTCTCATCAATTAATCATCAGCTAGTTAGAGTCAATAAATATATTACTGCATGCAAGTATCGTCAAATCCAATTCTAAGTTGTTTAAAGGTAATGTGTACCTGAGGTATTTGTAATGAGATAAAGGTGCAATCTCGATTTTACAGACATTAGTTTTTCTTGCACCTTTCTGCAATTCGTAGCTACCAAATGAGATTTAAATACCATATTTCCTCTAATGAACCCCGTCCTCTAAAGAATGCCACACTTCTGGCCAAATTGTTGTAGAGAACACCGCGTTAAAAGGTTTATATCATGAACGAGTACTGTGATGGAGAGTATTGCTTACTCTAGTGTCTCTAATAGAAGGGGGTGTCCATATCGGCCAATTCTTAATTGAAGAGGGTGTGCATAGGAGAGGGGTGTTCATGTCGGCTGGTTTCATGTAAAAAGAGGGTGTAATAGAAGGGGGTAGGCATGTCGGCAGCTTTTCAATAGAAAAGGAGTGCTAAGAAGTGGTTCATGCTGGTAAATTGTTTCATTAAAGGGTAATTTAATGTTCTGCATGTTCTGATCATGATTGATTTGTAAAATTTGATAGAAGGGGGCTTTAATAAGCAACGGGGGGAGGAAGGAAAGTTCTCCTGAAATTGATAGACAGGGGCTCGTCTATTAGGGACATCGAATTACATTCTTTGTTATTTTGATACTGTAAAGGCATCTTTTTTAATGTCAAAACGTTTTTCACATAGTCTTTGTAACGCCTATTTGGGGAAAGAAAACACTGCGTAAAGTTTTATTTTTCAGTGTGTAATGAACGCCACATCATAAAGAACTCCGAGGCGTTCTTTTGACGCAATACGACATTAGGCTAGCGGGGAACCGACACTGATGATTCATGCTGTGAAGAGCTTCATGAATCCCTCAGCTTCATCAATAAAACCTGGTTCACACTTGTGAAAGCAATAGCTGAAGTAAGCGAAGTAAGCATGCATAGATAGGATTTAATGATGTGATCTTCTGTTAAAGCCTGGCTTCCAATGTGCCTACGACTGCCGGCGACTACCTCCGGCAAGTGTGCCTGCAGCAGTTAAGGCGCAATGGAAACACACTACCTACGACTGCCTGTGATGGTCGCCGGCGCAATTTGCCGTTTCGTAAACGGTCGTTGCCACTTTTAACGGTCGTTGCCACCTACGCTCGCATAGGGTTGTGGGTAGAACATAACGTTAGATCTTTTGCAATGGCGGGAAATGGAGATGGGCCACAGCCTGAGCGTCAGAAGAAACATTCATTGAAAGCAGCAACTGGCTGGAATGTATTCTATAAAAATGTTGCGGTAAGTT
>WIPJ01000136.1:154897-196155 GCA_018155075.1 Cassiopea andromeda
CTCATTCAAGGCAGAGTCAACAAGCTGATCAAAATTTTCAACAATCAAATTTCGAACTGACATATTTGATGCCTAACTTGCACGAGGGTACGAGGGTTGTAATTGGAAAGTCGTTTTCCAGTTCTACCCACAACCCTATGCGAGCGTAGGTGGCAACGACCGTTAAAAGTGGCAACGACCGTTTACGAAACGGCAAATTGCGTCGCCGGCAGTAAGGGTACATTGGAAGCATGTACCTGCGACTACCGGCGGTACCGAGAAAAGTTGAACCATGCTCAACTTTTGTAGGTGCTGCAGGCAGTCTCAAACAGTCACAGGTACATTGGAAGTACTACCTGCGGCAGCAGGCGGCAATAAATTGTTTATTTCATTTCATTCATTTCATTTTAAATATTCAGACATTGTGGCCCCTCAGATCTAAAGTCTGTTTTACAGGGGACCATGTTAAAAACTACTTACAATGATACATACAAAGAAATATATATATATATATATATATATATATATATATATATATATATATATATATATATATATATACAGCTAAATGAAACTTTACACAATAACATAATGTATAGAACTTAATAGTCAAACAAAAAAAGAAAGTTTTTTTTTCTAATTGTTCTCCGCAAGAATGGCTTTTAATTTTTTTTGGAATGACCCAAAAGTCCTAGAAGATTTCATTTCACTAGGTAGAGAGTTCCAGATAGATGATCCTCTGTAAGCAAAACAGTTTTGGCCATTTCTAGATCTTAATCTTGGAGGCCTTAAGCTCAAATTTGAGCTACGTAAAGTCCTACTTGTTATATCAGAGACTCTAGTAAACTGTTCTGTAAGGTATACAGGTGCCTCTGCATTTAATGCCTTATACACCATGCCAGCGGATTCCTGTTTGATCATATCTGAAATACTAGGCAATTGTAGTTATTTTAGCAGGGGTCCAACAGACATATAAGCACTGTTTGTAAAATATGGATGGCTCTGTTTTGCAATTTATCTAGGGTTTTGCGGGTAGTGGCCCCACATGAGCCACAAACAGAGCAACAATATCTGGAATGGGGCTCGACTAGCTCCAAATATAGCATTTTCAATAAATTGAGTGGCAATACCTTTTTCACATATTTTATTATCCCAATAGCCCTAGAAACCTTCAAAGAAATAAGGCTAATATGGTCTTTCCAGTTCATTTGATTACCCAAGACAACTGCTAGGTACTTTACAGATGTTTTCTGCTCTATTGCTTCTCCTGATATTTTAAAATGTGCCTGTGTAAGCTCCCCGCTGTCGCTTTTATGGAGTTTCCTGTTAGTGCCTATTATCATAGATGTAGTTTTAGTAACATTTAAAGTTAGCTTGTTTCCATGCTGCCATTTTCTTAGGTTTTCTAGCTCAGTATTCATGGACTTTGTTATATCATCCATACTATTGGAAGCGTACGCTAAGCTAGTATCATCTGCATACATGGTCAATTTTGAGTCATTAAGTGAAAGAGGCATGTCATTAATGAATAACAGGAACAACAGAGGTCCTAGACAAGACCCCTGTGATACACCGCACCTAATATTTTGGAAATTTCAAGATATGCCATTAACTTTACATAATTGTTGCCTTTCTGTTAAGTATGATTTGAACCACTTCAACTCCGTATTTCGAACCCATAAAGGTAGAGCTTTTTAGCAACAATATCATGGTCCACAGTATCAAACGCTTGTTTTAAGTCAATAAAAGCCATTCCTGTATATTTTTTGTCATCTAGATTGAATTACAATTCATTTGTGTTGTATATTAGGCATGTGAAAACAGAGTGAATAGACCTGAAACCAGATTGGTGTTTGTACAAAAACTTGTGTCTATCAAGATACTTATATAATTGATTGTATACTTACTTTTCAAATAGATGTGAGAGGACCGGCAGAACGGAGATAGACCTATAATTCGATATTTTCATCTGGTGAGCCTTCCTTATTAATTGGTGCGACCCTGGCTATCTTCCAGTTATTAGGAAATTGGCCCATGTATAGCGAGTGGTTGAAAATGTAAGCTAAATGCTTAGCAATGATGGGGGGCGCAGTTTTTATAAAGAAACTGGAGATCTTGTCTATTCCTGATCCAAAAGACGCTTTAAAGCTATGGCTAGTACGGATGAATTCTTCCTCGGAAATTTCAGAGAATGTGAAAGTTTCAGAGCTAGAATTAATATTATATGCATCTTCCATTAGAGGATTCTTTTCATAAGGAACATTTTCTTTTAGGCTATTCCCTATGTTTCAGAAGTACTTATTCATAAAGTCTGGGATAATTTTCTTATCAGGTATCAATTTATCATCAAGTCTAATGGAATCAAGTTTCATAGTTTTTGATGATTTATTTAAAATTTGATTAGGATTTTCCCAAGTTTGTTGTAATTGCCAACACTTTCTTGAATTTTATTAGAGTAGTATTTTTTCTATAGCGATCTATTCAATAAGTTAACTTTGTTACGAACATGTTTATACGATTCCATTAGAATCTTGGATTTCGTCTTAATTGCTGATTTTTTAAGTTTTTCTCTAGATTTCCTTAGCTTGTTGAGATCAGGGGTTAACCAAGGGAAATATATTTGTGATACTCTCCGTTGTTGCAGAGGAGCATGTTTGTCAATAATAAGGTTCAACATTTCAGTAAATTGATGAACTGTGTCATCGACTGTTTCAAATGATCTAACGATAGTTTCCCAAGGAATATTAGAAACATCCTTCATACTCAGTCTGATTAAATTTTTTCATTCTCCTACAGACAATGTATTTATGCTCTTTTTTAAATGCACCTCATATCTTTCTAGCACAGAACACCATATAGTGGTCACCAAAAGTAGATTTCAGCACTCCAGAAAGGTTAATATTACTATTTTCATTAATAGCTTATGAGTGTCGGACGAAAAAAGGTTTTGTATGTGAAAAGAATGTTGCCGCTTTTTCGTGCTAGGGTAAAGTTCTGTAGTACCAACAGACTATTTATTAGTAGCTATAAGATCAATTAGTGTTGAAGTAGAGAGCGTTACTCGTGTTGCATCACTGATTATCTGAGTGAAACCAAAAAGTTTTTAGATACTATCAAGGTGTTTTACGGTGTTATTTGGGTAGGATAAATTTTCAGTTTGGTCTTGGTTAAGTAGAAAATTATAAAACAGCTTTTTATTTTGAAAAAACCTTGTCAATCAATCAATCAATCAATCAATCAATCAATCAATCAATCAATCAATCAATCAATCAATCAATCAATGAATATATTTAAAGTTGGTACAGACGTACATAGTATATACTAGTAACAATTAAAACCAAATATAGAACCAACTATTTTAACCAGCCTAGCACAGGTCTCTTATAAAACAGCTTTTTATTTTGAAAATCGTTATCGATAGACATGAAAGCTTAATCAATCAATCAATCAATCAATCAATCAATCAATCAATCAATCAGTCAATCAATCAATATATTTAAAGTTGGTACAGAGGTACATAGTATTTATACATACTAATTAAAACCAACTATTTAACAAATAAATGTATTAGCCTAAAGGAAGTTAAAAGAATAAAATAAAAATACTGCATGCGTAAAAGTAATGTATGCGTAGATATGTAGGTACGGTGGTTTATTGGCATATTTTACAAGTGCATCTAGCTCCAGACCATTTGCCTATCCCCTTCCGGAAACACGCTAAAGATTTTTGACGTTTTATGCTGTTATCAAGGGTGTTCCACAAGAGACTACCCCTAGAAGATATTGAATCAAGACCAAAGTTCATTTTCTTGCCTGATGGAAGTTTGCATAAATTTTGTATTCTTAGATTATAAGTAACATGTTTTATTTCATGAAATTCCCATATAAGTGGGGGATTCAATCCATTCATGGATTTGACGATTTCTATCATGATTTTCTGCAAGTTGTTAACATGTATGCTATTGTTGCCATTTCGGGTAAGCAATGCTTCAAATGATGATTCATGCTCTTTATAAAAGATCTGGAGATCATTCAAGGCTTGTCTGATAGCTGGTGAGGGCCTAGTCACTTGACTTAAAGCTGTTTACTGTCTTCCAGAGGGGTCACTAGCCTGTTTAGCCAGGGGATGCAAGGCAAAATTTGCTGACAGAAGGGCGTGGTCACTTAATAAGGGCGTGCTCACTCAGTAACTTTCTTTAAAAAGGGTGTGGTAGCTGGTTAAGCAATTCTCAAGGAGCGAATCGAAAGAGCTGTAAGGACGGGACGTAGCTGATTACTTTCGTCAATGAGTCCAGCAATCAATAATATTCCGTGATAGGACGCATAAGAAAGAGGATGGTGTTCGGACGTATAAAATAGAGGAGAAAAGTGTAAGGGGCCTGGGGCCAGAGTACTAAGAAAACGTTTCGTTGACACGCCCTTTAGAGCTTTGGAGAATATAGGAAGCACCTATTCTTAACTATTTCAACAGCTTTCAAGCAGGCTTTAAAACATAGGTCAATAGTCTGAAAAACTGGTGCGGAAATGCCCATCCAACTCCACCACATAGCTTGTTATGAAGTTTCAGTTTGAAAAAAAGCCAACAAGGTAAAAAAATTAGTTTATGAGAGTAGTCTCTGAGAAGCAAAAAGGTTTGTATATGCTTTGTATGCCAACCTCAGTTGCTGAACAAATAATGATCTAGATTATCAAGTCGTTCCCCACTCATTGTCGACTGCAAATGTCCTTTTCTAAGCTTCAACATTCTAAAATAGGATTCATACCTGGTGATAGAGGCATAAATTGTCAGTGTTATCTTAAAGGAGTTGCAAGTATCTCCAATTTACTGACAACAATTGAGATTTTACCAACTGGAGCTAAAATTAGAGACTTCTATGAAATTAAAGGATGTCAACTCCTACACCCCCTAATTCAAGGGAACCTGTTGACAATGTTTTAATATGAGAATGAATGTACTGTAGCTATATTCTATGTCGTAAAATATCAATCACTATCAATGTTGACGTATTGTTAGCAAAAGAAGGATGAATATTCACGATTTTTTGATGCCATGAGAAACCCTAGATTTGCCGACAAAACCCGATATTTAGACAATTTCCTACAGCCTCTGAGGCCAGGGTGTGCTACACCTCATAGTGATGCCACTAATCCCACTTATATCTTAGTATTCTAGTCCTTAAGAGCTGAGTAATGAAAGCTTCTTTATAGCGCTCAGCCCTTGACTCAAATGAAGATTGGTGTAACTCAGGGCTCATGTATGGGACCTCTTTTATTTCTCATTTATATCAATGATCTACCAAGGGCTGGCTAATATTCAAAGATGTCTATGTCTGCTGATGATACGTGCCTTTACCACCAGTCTAGCGATATTTCCCCGCTAAATGAGGCCATCCACGAAGATCTTACGCACGTAGAAAAATGGCTAAAAGACAAAAAACTCTCATTCAATTTAAGGAAAACTTACTCCATGCTTATTTCCACAACACCTAAGTTAAAAGCCCTAAAAACAATAAACTAAATACCTCGGTGTACAGATAGACAGTTCCCTGAACTGGAAGGAGCATATTATAGCAACTTCGTCCAAACTCTCAAAAAATTGGGTATTTAAGGCATGCTAAGTCCTTCCTACCAAAAGAGGCTCTTGAAATCTTGTACTCAGGCCTCGTTGAGCCACATTTTTGCTACTCTTGGTTAGTCAGGGGATGTTCTGGTGTCACTGATACTAGTCAGTTGCAGAAGTTGCAAAATCGTGCTACTCGAATTGTAACTGGTAGTGGCTTTGACACCCCTAGCCAGCCACTTATTAAAGAGCTTGGCTGGAAGACAGTAGATCAACTAATCACAAGTGAGACTAATATCATGGTATATAAATCCCTCCATGAACTGGCACATAAATGTATGTGCAATCTTTTCACCAGAGCATCCCATGTAACCTCAAAGGGCTTAAGAAACACAGCAACAGATCTGAGACTATCAAAGAAAAACTCAAAAACTGGCCAGAAATGTTTCTCTTTCGGAGATGCTAAGACCTGGAATGACCTCACTGCTAAAGGAAAGCTGGCATCATCTCTGACTCACTTTTAAAATTGCATAGAGCATATAGGATATAGCTATTTTGAAACGCAATTTTATATATCTTTTATGGTGGTTTAACTTTTGATCATGTTCTTAGCACTCTTCTAGGTTCACTTACTTGTTTTTAAATATAGTATGTTTATTTTTAAATTTATGTTATGGAGGACCCCTTAATAACCAGCTTCGCTAAAAGGCCACCCGCCTGAATCATTTGAAATGAAATGAATGAAATGGATCTGGAAATCTTGACTATTTCTCGTATTGTAAGATGAGAAACTAGACATTGGTTTATATTTTTCTAGGAAGCTTTCTGGGCAAAGTTTGTGTATAATTTTATAGGTAATAACATTCCTATCAAAACACATTATATTTTCTACACTCATCCCAGGACATGACCAAGTATCTTTAATTTTGGCGTTTATGATTACTTTGAGAGCCCATGTTTGGAGTTTCTGAAGGGCAACCAGTTTTATTTTTGACAAACGACCCCAAACAACATCACAATAGCACAATTGGCTTTCAGCTAATGCATAGTAGACCATGTCAGTCAACTTTGTCATCTGAATACGCCCTTCTCAATCACGACAGTACATCTGACAATGCAAACAGGTGTAGCAATTGATAACGCCATAATTAGGTCCATTTAAATAAATCAATCTGATATGTTTAGGCTTCAGTGACTGCAACTGTTCATGAAGTCATGTCGCCTCTTTCACCTGTACATCCCCACAGCGCAATCATTTTCCTTCGTAGTTTCTTGTTGAACATGAAATAGCAGATTGGATCGATAAAGCTATTAGCTAGTGCAAATGTCCACAGAGCTTGGAATGCTTTTGCATCAAATTTAATGCTTGTGAACATCGATATGTACAAAGAAATGCCATACGGAAAGTAGAAAAGGAGACTCATTCCTACGACAACTGCCATCATTTTGACTGATCCTCTTTCCCTTCTGTTATTTCTGCCTCTTTGCCGATTGCCAACAGATGAGGCTTGGTCCTTGATTTCCTGGCGCACTTTATAAGCGAAGTGGAACACACGAACATAACTGTATGTAATGATACAGCAACCGATGGAGTCTGTTACTGCCAAAATGATGTGGACTGTTGGTTTCATGACAGGAAAAAGGTGCAAAGTGGAAGCTACGAGTGCTATGAACCAAATGGATAATGTTAAGTAGAAGAAAACTCTAGAGTTGGCAATCCTTTCGTGGTGAAAAGGGTAGAAGATGGCTATGTACCTCTCAGTACTGGCCAGAACCAAGGTTGAAAACGAGACTGTCAATAGCGTTAATCCACAGAAGGTTACCACTTTTGCAAGAGGACAGATTTGATGTCCCAACATTTGTACTGTCATGAAAACTATCCACAGCACTTGAGAGAGAAGACCAGAGAGAAAGTCAGCGAGTGAGAGATTGAAGAGAATCACTTTGTTTCCTCCAGGAATGTCTTGTATCTGCTTCAATGCAATAATTGCTGAAGCATTGAGAAATATTGCAAGAGTCAAGGATACCCCATTTATTGAAATGAGTATGAGCAAAGTCTCCGTTGCATTACTTGAATTAGGATCCATTACCCAGATCTCGCCACAGTTATCCGCTTGTGGAATTGCCATTATCAAAAGTGAATGTTTGCATAAGATGCTCAGTCAAATAGTAACCACAATGAAATTGAACTTTACGTATGTTTTTATAGTGTTTTTCTTAGTTCCAATTATAACCTTCATTAGTTGAGAGGATCTTTGTTTATATCGACTTTGCTTCTCAATGTGCAACGAAGATGCTAGTTGCTAAGAATCTTTACTAGTTGCTTCTACTACACTAAGGATCTAGTCAATTGTTTATATCTTCCTTTATGAACTAAAACATTTACAGGTGGGATGACGTCTTGAATTGGTTTGTGTTCAATGCATGAACCTGCCAATTTCATCAATGATACTGGATACAATTTAGAACCAATAAATATATTAATGACTGGGTGTGTTTAAGAAACTTCACAAATTTTTAAATCCAATTTCTTGCTGTTGAATGGCACTATGTACCATGATGTACCATCTAAAAGACAAAGTTGAAGTCGCTGTTTTGCCAACAATAGTTTCTGTTGGATCTTTCTGCAGTCTGTGCTTCCTCTCTGTCGTCTAGTATCTTTACAGAGCCTGCGTGTCTATCAATGTTCTGACGCCATTTCAATGCTATTTTCATTGCTTGAGTGAGTAGAAACAGAGGTCGAATTTGCTATAAAGTAGAAAGAAAAAGCATTACTCGATCTGTTGCATCTGACATTCAGTATGATTTTTTGCATTTACAGTATATTCCTGATACCTGGGACTCCTAAGAGGAATTTTAAAATCAGTCACAATTAGCCTGAGTGCCAGTAAAGAGGATTTCTCGTTAACTGGGACTTAAGCATAGAGTACAGTTGTAGTCCTACTTAAGCGGAGGACCATGTAACTTTGTAAGGGGATGCCCATTCAGTTTCGCTTTTGGAATCATATTTCAACAAATCAGTGCTCTGTTTAAAGGAATAGTTTCTAAAATTTTGGCAAAAGTGCCAGTTAGGCGGAGCAAAGGTGCTGTTGAGACCCTAAAGGTTGGTGACACTTAGCATGAGCCCCAGTTATCAGGGGTCTCAGTTGAGCAGAGGAAAATGTGTGAAGATGTATAGGAGTTTCCAAAAGCAATAGAAAAATTTTCCCACTTAGTGGTAATCCCAGTTATCCAGGTTCCCAGTTATTGAGAAATCGTCACTGCACCAGCGAAATCGACGTTTCAAAGCAATGACGAAATCGAAGCGGCGATCATCTCATGCTATTGAGATGGACCGAAATCAAACAAGTTCCATTGATGTGCCTCTTTATTATGTTACTGCCAGTTCTGTCCAATTAGTTTACTTCTGGTTACTCTATATCATATAATTGTTGATAGAAATGTAAAATTTTTCATTTCATTTTTATATATTTGTACACTGTAACCCCTCAGACCTAATGTCTGTTTTACATGGGGGGGGCATGTTTGAAACCAATTAAAGTAACCATTATAAAGAAATATACAACTAAACAAATTTTACGCAATCCTATAGTATAATTTATAGCAATATAAAAGCATACGACCAATAAACACTTAAAATAAGATATTTTGTTGTTTCCTTTTTTGTTATTACTGTGGTTATAAGTTACTTTTCTTGTAATTACTTAACATATCGGTTATCATTGGCTCTTGAAATAAAACCTGCTTTGCTTTTGGTGGGTGCAATAATGCTATTTGCAATCATTATCTGCGTGTCCTATGCGACATAGCAAATTGCTTAATAATCCGCTTTCTTACAGACATTTTATGGGACGATAGGATCTACAAGACGTTCATTTTCCTTCCTTTTTATGCTCTATTTGCAATTAAACTTAGCTTAAATAAAGCTTAGGAATGATTTTTCGAGCAGTTGTGTGGTGGTCAAACAGTAGATAACTTATTCTGTAATGGAATCATCCGCTTTATTTATCAACAAAATTATGCCTTTTCTGTGTGTGTAGGTTGCAATTTCATATCCCAAGTTAGTTGCGAGCAGAGACAGTGGATGTAGAATTCAGGCTGTGAACTGTCATAGAGATAGCTAGTTATAAAGTGCATATTATAGCTGACTTGCTAGTTTTGATTTGATCAGAAGACAGGTAAGCTTTTGTACATTTCTTTCAGCTTAGTTTGGCTGGTTTTTGGTTTTGATCTCACCTCTGTCACCAATTTGTAGCAGTATGGTATAGATATACCATGCATGTCTTTATCTCTAGTAAGTGTACCTTCTGCATATTCCCTTTCTACAAGAATATATTTCATTATCTAAGCTGCTTGATATTGAAAATTTGAAGTGGTTTGAAATTTGCTTTTCATAGCTATAATCCTCACCAAATGTAGTTGGGATGCTAACAGAATATTATCCCTGAAACTAGTCCATTGGCTTTCGACTTCCATTCATTCAATCATTCACAGTAGGCTAAAGACAAACCGAATGCTTTCTAATTCGATACTGTATCAAATAGACAATAGCTTTGTATTCTCTGCTCATGTTTAAGAGCTAGGTTGTTAATTCCTATTAATGTCTCACAGGTGAGAATGTAAGAATATTGTTGACAGCATGCAACAAACTAAAACAGATTGTACGATGTTCAGACTAAATGAAGAGGAAACAACTTCATGATTTTTTATCACTAATGCACTACCGCATCTCTCGCTAGTGCCATTTTGGTATACACTTTTTAGCAAGAAAAACTAAATAATGCTATATTCTTAGTTGCATACTCCATATGCATTTTTGTGTACGATTTACTCTTGACTTTCTGCGCTATCCATGCCGATACATTTTTCTCATGCTCACGTACTTTCTATAGAATCAGTTCACAAAAAAGATGAATGCGAGCAAAAGTCTGTGTGATGCACACTGGGTTATGGATCCTGAAGTCAGCAGAAATGGCATCATCACTCTTGTATACATTCAAAGCTTCCTTGTGTTGGTCACTCTGTTTGCCAATGCAATTGAAATTATTGTCGTGTGGGGTGCTGAGGAATGTGTTGGTACCAAGAAGGTAATTTTACTCAATCTTTGCGTTTCAGACTTCCTTCACGGACTGATAACTCAAGTAGCCTACATAGTATTCCTTGTATTTCAAGTGTACGGAAGGACAATTTGCTTTCTGGCTACAGCTTGTATGAGTTCGTGCTTGTTGCTCGCACATGTCTCAATCCTAAGCCTTTGGCTTGCAAGCACAGAACGGTATCTATGTGTTGTACGTCCTTTTGTCCATGAACGGTATCTACACTCCAATTTATGGGTTGTCACAGTCGTAATGGTTTGGGGCGTGGCAATTCTCGTGACAATTCTCCATCGCTTTTATTTGGAAGGAGGTCTTACTTTGGCTGTTTCTATCTTGATAGCATGTGTGTGTATCGGTCTAATGTATATGAAAATAGCTAGTGTAGCAATTAAAGCCAGAAAGGAGATTCGACAACAGCATGCATCCGTTGGAAACGCTGATGAGAGGAGGAGACGATCAGCAATGGTCCTTGCCATGATAGTTGTACTAACAATCATTTGCTACGTTCCATTCTCCTACTGTGTGTTGTTGGCAAAAATTGGTGCAGCTGCTCAGTTTCAAAAATTAGTTGTCAACTGGCTGTGGTGCTTGTTGACTTTTAGTTCTGTGCTGAACCCAATTTGCTACTGCCTGATGAACAAGACACTGAGGAGAAGGTGCCTGAAACTGCTTAAGATAGGCCATTATCCAAGCGTACAATAGAAGTGCATAGACCTGCATGGATTTTTATTGCTGTTGCGTAATGCAAAAGATCGTGAGTTTGATGTTGCGTTATCACTCAAGAACTTTTGTCTCAGGAACATTTTCATCAGCTTATTTGCATTACAATAGCTTTTCATCTGAATTTAAACATGTATGTCCATGTTTCATTGAAACTATAATGCTGAGTCGCTGAATATAAACCATATCTATTCTGTCTTTGCCTTCTCGTGTATTCAAGGTGTCTGTCAAATCAGGGAAATCAGAGAAATCAGAGAAATTAGCTTTGTCAAAAAATTGAAGAAATTGACTAAGTTTAGGCAAAATCAGGAGAATTTCATGGAAATTGTTTGTGTTTCTTTATTTAACAAATCAGTTCCTAATATGGTGAAAAACGAGCAAGCAAATAAATTCTGCAAATATTTATTATGATGAAGTTAAAGCACACTTCTTACTCAAATTTGCTAAGATCTCCCTAAATAAGCCCTGCATTTTATTAAGCTTAGAGTACGGTCTTTGCTCATGACCAATATGAAATAAAAAAAAAATAGTGTGAAAATCAGGAAAAAATTAGGGAAACTATGGGGGAAAATAACTTCCCTGACTTTTGCAAGCACCATGCATGTTTCAATGTATTTATTTTTTCTTTGAATTATTTATTAAGGAATTATGCTTTATCTACTATTATCATAGGACATTGAAATTTATGAAATCTTTTTCTATGTATGCATATAGAGCATAAGGCATCTTTGGTCGTATGAAGCTAAATGAAGATGAATTGAATTGCTAAATGATTGCTTGATGAATTGATTGATATTGGTACTTAGAGCTGGCTTCCATATTGTCGTAAGCTGCCTGCGATGCATCGGCAATGCATCGGCAATCCATCGCAGATGAGTGTTTCCATAAAGAAGGAAATCTGTAACTAAATGGCTTGTAAGCAAGGAAAGATATTTTAAGAAGTGTGTGTTTGTGTGTGTGAAAATTACGTAGAACGTATTGTTGTTGAAGTTATCTGATATTGGATGATTCATGTCACGTGGAATACAAAAACAATAGGTCATCGCCGCTGCATCGCCGATGCATCGCAGATGAGAGTTTCTATATACTTTAAAGACATCCGTGATGCCGGCAAAGCATCGTAACGATCGGGAAAGTAGAACATGGTTCTACTTTCCCGATGCTGTTACGATGTCGCCGATGCGGAGGGAACTCTCCTGGTTCAAATGCTACCTCTCTAACAGAACAAAACACTGTAGTTTAGGTGGCTATGACTCTAATATGGGAGATATTGAAGTTGGTGTTCCACAAGGGTCATGCCTTGGACCTCTCTTATTTTGGATCTACATTAACGATTGATTGATTTATTTTTGGTTTTTAATTGTTTATACAGGGTAATACATTCAGTAATGACGAGAAAAAACTGAATTACACTGTGCCCTGTCTAAAATCCTAGCTAATCTACATACAGTTCAATAGCAAGATAAACGAAAATTAATATACGATCTGCCAAAAACTATTCAGGGTAAAGTATCCATATACGCTGATGACACTAGCTTATGTAGTATGTCTAATGATATTTCCAAGCTAGAATCTGCAATTAATGAATATCTAGAGCTATTAGATAATTGGTTAAATGGAAATAAGCGTTCATTGAATGTAACAAAGACAAAGTCTATGCTCATTTGCACCAAATCAAGGCGGAAAATTCTCAAAAACAATGATGACAAACTAAATCCATTAATCTGTGACAGACAGCTGTAATCCGTCGATGTAATCAAATACCTTGGTGCACATGTTGATTACAGTTTTAATTGGAAAGATGATTTACTATCTGTTACCTCCAAGGTGTCTAGAGGGATGGGAATGCTAAAACAAGCTAAATACTATCCCCCTGAAGCCTATCTAGAACCCTCTATTCGAGAATTGTGGAGCCCTACTTTCGGTACTGCTGCTCTGTTTGGGGAACCTGCGGTGTTTCTGAAAAAACTGCCTTCAAAAATTTTAAAACAGAGCGGCTAGAATTGTCACCAACAGCAAATTTGATGCTTTCAGCAGACCACTTATAGAAAGGCTTGGATGGAAAACCATCGAAGAACTGATTGCCGAAGAATCAAAGGCAGTTGTCTACAAGTCTCTTTTTTGGTTGGCTCCACAGTACTTATGCCACCTTTTCGTTAGAAACTCTGCTGGTGAAGCTCGTCCCCTGCGTAATACGTTTACTGATCTTCATATATCAAAAAAATCTTCTGTGAATGGACCAAAATGTTTTTCGTATCGTAGGGTAAAACTATGGAACAGTCTACCAACAGAAGCTAAAAGAGCACCTACTCTCAGCAACTTCAAAATTTTAACAAGTTAATTTGCATTTTGCCTCCCTCCTTTCCTCTAAAATATTTTACTGTATCAATGATTTACTATTATGCCTTTTCTTTTCTACTCCCTAATTTCATATAATATTGTAATTAGGCTTGTAATTTTATAATTTAGTAGTTACTTTGTATTATATTTTATCATAAATAGAAGACCCCTTGCAAATCAGCAATTGCTGAAGGGTCACCCTGTTTAAACATTTGAGATGAAATGAAGTGAATGATGCATCACAGACGTCAGAACAAGAGTGCTTCCTTTACAAAATATCTGCCTACGAACCATCGTCCATGCATCGCAGGCACCTTCCGATTATATGGAAACATGCTCATGATTATATGGAAAAAGCCCTGAGTAAATATTAATTTGACCAGTTAAAAATCATTCTCCCTAATGCCAATGCCTCTGGCTGGGTGGAAACTTTAAGAACACCTAAAAATTTATTTGAAAATTTGCCTTTAGAAGTAGTGAGAGCAATAGAAATTTAGTTTTCTGAGTCAAAAGATTGTTTTCTCATTGGGACTCTTCAAGTAAACAATAGGTCCTAATTGGCCACGCTTGGGGCCAATTAGACACATCTTAACACATATACTGCATCTGGATATATATTTCGGTTAACCTGTAGGTCACTATCCGACGTTTTCATACTCTAATGAGTGTCAGACAAAATAAGCTTTCAGTATGTCAAAAGAATGTTGCCGCTTTTTCGTGCTGTGGTAAAGAAGCAAACTACAAAATATCATAGTTATCATTGCTTTTAATTGTCATAATTAAAGTAGCGCCAATGCCACGAGTAATCTTTTGACTCAGAAAACTAATGTTTTATTTAGTGGGCTATACGTCTTTTTAAATAAGAAACTGACTTTTTAAGCAACCTGGTATTAAACACCCTATAATTTAAGAAACTTTTTGAACTACAAGAGCCAAGAAACTTCAGACAAGTAGTACATTGAAACCGTTTCCTGGCTCGACGTACAGCTTAACTAAAACAATATGATCATGAGTGGTTGCTCTAGATCTTAAGTCACACATACCGTAAATCCTCTAATAAACCCTAACCTCCCAATAAGTCCCCACCTAAAAACTCATTTTAGCAAATATGGGATGCCTAATTGCATAATAGTAGCTAAACAGTATCATTTCCCTTCAGTGGAGACAAAGAGCATAAGGAAAGGTGAATTTTTTAATAATAGTGAAAATAATCGTTATGGACTATTTAATTTCATTTGCAAAATAGTTCAGTTGATTGAGAAAATTATGTCGTTTTTTTGTTAACCTTTGAGGAAAATGCCAAACTTTGAAATAAGCCCCCCTCGAATGACCCCCTCGAAAAAGTTCACTTTTGCAAATAAGCCCCCGGGAGGTTATTTGAGAATTTACGGTATGCATTTTGTATGTTATAAGTCTAATAGTTTGCTACCTTCGTGCTTTGTTTGCGGTTTCACAGCAATTTTGCTCATTAAACACCTTCCAGGAAACTTGTAGGACTAGAATGTGGCCTAAAATAAAAAATTTTCAATTCTAGGCCAGGATCCAAGTTTCTTATAAAAATCCGTGCATCTTCAATATGCATACTTACGCAACTTAGGCCCATTACAATGAACAATACTGTATACTACATTTTTGGAGGAAAATTTCGAGGAAATAAGTGAACTTCATTGAGAAAACATGTTTTAAGCGTACTTTTGCACTGATTCTAGTAGTTTAGTCAATGTTTACCTCTATGAGCTTCAACGGGTTAGGAAGTGAAACATGCCATGACATTCGAATTCTGCAGCGAAGGAGGATTCATGATTTCTTGACCAGATGATTTTTCTTATTCGCTTAATGAAAGGAGTATGTTGCCAAGCAACTGTAGTGACGCCATACAAGTTCTATAACCAAGCCAATACAACTGACTCAGTATACAGGCACCAAGATGTCTTTATCAAAGAATGATTATTACGGTGCTGGAAGACATGCAGATTATAAAGCAATAAAGAAGTTCAACTCTAATGGACGTGTTCTGCGAATGGGAGATTACAACCTGCTGTCTAACACCTGGAAAACACAGTATAGGTCCGTCCTCGATGACTTATTTAGCGTGAGTGAATTTTTATTACTTTGTCTGTACTTTGCCTAATACATTACTTCTCTGTCATGATTTTAGCTAATTAAACTTCACCTGATTACTTTTGCTGTAAAGATAACTTTTATAAATAGGTTTTAAGTGCAGTTTGCATATAACTTAGGCTTTCTCGAGCTTAAAATTTCGTGACTATGGTATTGATGACTTGGTTTCTGTAATGTGGGTTAGATTTAGCCGCGTTTCTTGGATAATAATACATCTCGGTCTGGTATTATGATCCATGTTACTTTGACACATCTTTCTGACCTGAAAAGCAGTCTTCTTGCTGTATATGCAATGCTGACAAAGGCATTCTGAAAGCTGCATAAGAAAGAGATAGATAGCAAAATGAAGTACACCAATTTTCTTTCTATATTTGTCATTATCATGAATTTTAATGCATTTCTTAGCTCTTTGATGTCAATGTCAGGAGATGCAATGTACCTTTGTAATAATAACGGTGGTTACATATACTCTTATATTATCCCCTGATGAGTGGACAACGATGAAACAGGCTTGTAGGGATGAAATGGTAGTTTAATTTTCCGTTTTTTCTATTACTTAATAGTAACATATGTAGTTTTCTTTTTTTATATATATACTTCTAATTCTTACCAAATACAAAATACAAGAAAAATACACGAAGTACACAAACGATACCGCAGGGAGTATGCTATGCCATATCAACCCTGCGGCCTACACATATAAGGGATCATTCACCCTTTAAACAACGCCACAAAAGGGGAGGGTTATGTAGTTGGTAATTGATAATGATATACTGCTTGCAGCATTGCTTGATAGGTATTAATGTATATTGAACTAAAATTAGCCCTCATATGTACATGTGCAAAGCAAAGAGTCAAGCCTAACAAAAGAGAGAGCTTTCTAACTTCATTATTCTAGAATTACAAGGTTTTTTTATAGGAAATCTAGCTTAAGGTCTAGCACTAATGCTTCTTAACTTTTGGCCCCATGTCAGTTCTAAATGCTTCTTAAAAGTTTCTTAATTTAACGAATTTAACTGCTAAAAACGTAACAAAAGATGCTTCAGTGCGAGCTAAAATCTATAGCAATGTCATTTTCATGTTATTTCAGTTCAGCTTTGCGTTGTACCAGGTAACAATTTCACTACCCTATCTGTCTTAAGTTTCTTCGCTCTCTCCTTTTAGTTCTAAAAGTTTCTTAAATTTCAGGGATTATGGTAAGAGGTTGTTTAGAAAATGGTTTCTTATGAAAGTAGACATCTAGCTTATGATTGTAACTGTTTGATCCAGTTAGGTTCTGTTTGGCTTGCAGCAGATCTTGAACTTCAACCATTCTCAGGGCCTAGTTCATATTCAATGTGATTATCACAGAACTTGTTTTCGACGATTAATCTTAAAGCCTCTTTGCGTTTAAGTGCCCTTGCTTTTGCTTTCGGAAAGCCGGTAATCTGCTTTCATAAAGGTTTTCCTTTACCACTAAAGTCGCATATTTATTTTAAATCCGCCAAAATCAATGATTCTATTCTTCAACTGCATAATTTGCTGTTTACACCTTTGTGTGTTAAATACGTTAAGATACTAGTTGTTTCCATGCAACCATGCTTAACAATGCAATTCATCTGTTTTTCTTTACTTTGAATTCTTGCTTTTGCGTACATTTATGAAGTTTTATGTAAAAGGGAATTTTTCTGACGTATCTATCGAGTTTTTGCAGCTTTCTTGATCTTGATCTGATGCTTCACAGAGATTGCATATTTCTTAAGTAGTTCCTTTTGAAGCAATCAAAATGAAGAATGAAACTTGTAAGAAAGCAATAAGTCCTTTTTAGTTTGAGCTTTGTAGATTAGGCAATCATAATGGATGTTTGACAGACAGGGTGATGTTTAAAACAACTTTGAATGGTTAGCCTTATTCATTACATGCTTCTAGAAGCCTTTGCTGCTGTTTTTTAACTCCTGCTTTCATCTACAGAGAGATCACACTGATGTGAAAGGGGATCAACACAAACTAAAGGTCTAAAAAATTTTCATTACTTTCCTGATGTTATCTTTCATGCCAAAAAATCTTGTTTGCGCTTTTTCAACGACCACTCCACAAGAAGTGCGTTCTTGCAATCTGTCTTTCTTGTTTTTCATGCAATCTGTGGATTTTGTGGTATATAATGCATGTTTAAAGATTTGCTGGCCTCAGTTGTGACTTTCATGACTATCATATCAATCATATCATATCAACAATTGATTTATAGTAGGCAAAAGATATTAAGATAGCAAAATTACTGCTAATTAAGGCCTACTGGCTTAAAAGGTTAAAATTTATTACAGGTGGAAAGTAAAAATTGATACCTAGCATGATATGTATCAATTTTTATTTTACACTTGTAATATATTTTAATGGTTTAAGCCAGCAGGCCTTAAATAGCAGTAATTTTACTATCTTTATTTCTTTTGCCTACTATAAATAAATTGTTGATATGATTTGCTTGATATAATAGTCATGAAAGTCACAACCAACCAAAGTTCTTTTTGTCAGATTTTCTCGTTGAAATTGCACACTTCTACTACCTATAAACCTTTCAACATTCCTTCCGCTATCCACCCCTTCTAGTTACTTTTGAAGCAATTGCTTTTTTCAGCAAAAGCTTGCAGCCTTGGGAAAGACTGCACTTGGGTTAGAGACTGGATATAATTTATTTGAGAAAACCAGTAGCGACTTTGGTAAAGAAACCAGCTGCAAGATTCATCGGCCAAGGAAATTGCAAATTGATACGGAGACCCACCTTGTCGTAAGTGAAATTTAGGCCCTGTCAACTGAGTACACGTTCAAGTGAATCCGATATCAAATGTTTCCGTGTTGATCCATTTCAAGAACATATCTCACCATATTCATGCGGGTATTTCCATCCATACTTCGTATGCTCGCGCTGTCTTTCGCACAAGTTCTTTAGAGAACATTTCCAAAGATTAAAGTGTTGGTGCATATAGACAGGGTCGAAGCTAAAACTGCTGGAAATATGGACTGTCCAATTCACTACAAAGAAGATTTCTCTCGAAAAAAATTTTCCTATAAAGAAGACTTCCTTTGTGTTTTACCACTAACAAAGCATCGACTAGCACTATTGATGTACTGCAAATTTGCCAACAAGCTCAGCCTTTGGGGATTTAGGCACCTCCATGCACCCCAAATGGCTACGTCCATGCATACAGAGCGTTTAAGCCTATCTTAAACTGTCATGCACTGTTTTTAAGTGCAGCTATGTTCGCACTAAAAAAATAGGCCTTACCCAGCCGGCACATGACGTCAGAAAGGCGTCGATATGAAGTCAAATTCTAGTCTATGGACATCATTTGACTTCACATCGACGTCTTTCTGACGTCGTGTGTCGGCTGGGTATTTAGTGGGGGCAATGTACTGAGTTTCGTTTGCATACTGAATGCCCTTTATAAATTGGGGTTATTCTTGGGACGCTCATGACGTTTAAGCAATACTTGATCTTACATCTTGGTTTAACACGTTCATCCAAAATTCTTCAATTGTGAAAGCAACTGTTCTGACTAGAACACTGTTTAAGTCGAATTTGTTTCAGCAAGTCTGATAATATTTCGAATTGAAATGGCCTTTTGAATTTAAGGCCACAAAATCAACCCAAGACATTTCATATAGATCA
Organism: Cassiopea andromeda; assembly: GCA_018155075.1. Lineage (NCBI taxonomy): Eukaryota > Metazoa > Cnidaria > Scyphozoa > Rhizostomeae > Cassiopeidae > Cassiopea > Cassiopea andromeda. The sequence continues at coordinate 174,356 of WIPJ01000136.1, forward strand.
ATCTATTCCACAACTCCATTGATTCTTTCTAGGACTTCTCTCCAAAGTACAACATTGGAAAGCACCATGATTTATCATCAACCTACCGTTGCAGCTACAGTGGAGCGAACAAGGTACAGTACCATACGTTCGATGCAGTTGAATATAATGGAAAGTCTCTAAGGGACCATTTATTATTTACATAGGGGTTGGTAATGAAGAGAAATTAGTTTGCTGAAAGAAATTTTCTGATAAAATTAATGCTGTGCCCATACATTGTAATACAACTTCAGGGTTAGGTAAGGTGATTCTTTCAACAAGAAATCATTTCTGTTCGGTACCAACCCCTCTATAAATAATTGACGGTCCCTATGAAACATGGTTTGTAGTAGTGAGTGAGTCGTAAGACGCAATGGATTTTCCAAGCTTCCTGTCAGTAAATTGATAGATTTTTTTTTATATGCTTACAAAAGAATTACAACTAAATCTCATAGACAATTACAATTATAATTACATTACAAATACAGCATGGAATACAAGATACAAGGATACCACAGGGAGGATGGAAGTACATAACAACCCTGTGGCATTAACTTGAAGTTAGTTCCAAAATGGGAGTCATGCGAAACTGGGCAGAAAAACAATAATATGGGGATTTGCATGACAAATATATAAATATATATATATATATATATATATATATATATATATATATATATATATATATATATATATGAATGTATGAACAGCGATGTATAGGCTAGAAGTTGTGCCTCAAAGTTGGCCAATAGACCTTGCCACACAAAAGCTGCCTACTTCGGAACGAAAATGCATTTTTAATGATGATTCCAATAATTTTCAACAATGTAGGAAAAGTCTGGAAATGAAACAGGGTTGGCACCAAATCAGGAAAATCGGGGAACGTCAGGGAATGTTATTTTCATTCAGGGAAAATCAGGGTAAAAATAAAGATTTCTGAAAAATCAGAGAAATGGGGGAAGTTTTGAGTTTGATATTGCTTCATTTCAAAATAAAGGCTGTTTTCTTGCTGGATCACACATCCAATTGAGGATGGCAATCAAAACAATTTTCCCTTCTGTGTATCATTCTGTTTTGTGCTGTTCTTATGATGCACGACTTTGTGTTTTATAAAGCCAAAATTGTTAATAACCAAACAGAAGAGTCACAGCTCCTCCAAACCTCATATTTGTCCAAAGAAATAACAATATCATAAATAAAGGTTATAAAAATATCAGGGCTAATCAATGGAAAGTGACAGAATTTCGCTGTAAGCATCATGGGAAATCGGGATTTTAGATATACTATTAACAACCCTGTAAAAGCGTCATCGTTGATTTTCTAATCGAAAGAGCGAAAGAGAGTTTGTGAGGAATAGTAGGATCAAATTTAGGAGACAATTGTAACTCTACCGAATAGTTCAACGAAAATTGGACCGCTAGATAACATTATAAATCATTCATAGTTACTTTTTCTGCCATTTTAGGCCTTTCCCAATCGCACACACTTTGATGAACTGAAGGAACAGGGTCGAAAATTTCGATCAACTCATTTCGATTTTGGAACTAGCAGAGAGAGGTAAGAAGGGAGATATAATGCCTGCCTTATTGATAGTAGGGGTCTCAAACTTACAGCCCATGGGCCACTTGCATCTCACAGAGTGATACTTTGTGGTCTCTACTTGGGTGCAGAATACAGCGCTACTGTGGCCCACAGGTGGATCGAATCTCCCAAGGGCCAACCAGTCAGTTCTTACATGGACTATGCTATGTTGCACCATGTTGGCACTTTGTGTTCAGAAGAAATCATTAAATCTGGAAGCATGGAAATTTGAAGATTTTTGTGGAATGCCTTTTGGAAACTATTCCCATTTTATCCCCAATCTCACTTTTTATGGTTAGCAAACTTATGAGCGTACAACTTCTCAGTTGCTTCATTCGTGAAATATATGCCTCGAATTTTGTCGAAAAAGTGGAATCATCAACAGGGAAATTACAGCTCATGCAGGGGGAATACATAAAAGGTTGTTGCGTTGCAAGCATCTGAAACAACACAAGAGTAGTGAAGGTTGTTATGGGTGGGGAGGATTCCCAATCGTCCCAGGTAATATGTCGCTGCTATTCACCCAAAGATAGATTGAATGAGTCATCAGTCCACCCCCAGCTGTTCCAAAGCCCCTGGTTTTACTACTCAAACAGTACATTGGGAAATATTCAACAATTCGCAATAGAATCAAGTAATACAATACTTCGGGTATTTGTTTGTCCTTTGTTGTATAGATGCACCAGTTGAGATGCAGCAGAAAGTTGACTGAAATATGCATTTAAAATTAGAAAATAATTCATTGATATTTGCGAATGCTCATGCAATAAACATTTGAGGTTGTTAGTTTGATATACTGTATTTTTATAATGATGACAGTAGAACCGTTTTCTATTTCAGACTAGCAACTCAAGCAGCTGATTCATATTGTGAATTTGCTCAAAAAGACTCAGTTCCACAGGAGGACCACCACAGTGTGTCTAGCATATTCAAAAGGGGCGATTGGAATATTGTTCAACCAACAATCGCAAAAAAGTCAGTAACTACTGAAGAATTTGAAACAAAAGACCGGTGCCAGAGAAACGAGTTAAAATAGTTAGTGAAATTAATAATATTTGCTTCATGGGCGGTGCTGGGAGAGGGCTAGGGGGAATTTCGTAGTATCACCCCTGATATGCTCGTTTCCTTTTTATCCGGAAGGCACATAAACTTTGGGGGGCGTCGATAAAGGATATTTGCACCTTAGGGGAGGAAGGAGGCTAGCAACAATGCGGATAAAGGTGGATAAGGGCGGGAGGGATTTAGTTGTAAGTGGATATCCTTTTCGGTTAACAGAAGAAGAGGGCATTTAATAGCCATTATGTCATCATCTTCTTTCGCTAAAGATTGAAGAGTAAAGAGGTAAACACAAAATAAGTACGGTATGCGTATCTCTGTCAGAGAGCTATTGTTTTTGCGTCTTTTTGCAGGTCTTTAATTGCCTTCCAACTCAGTCTCCGCACAGACAGGGGGAGGGGGTTTGTTAAGCAAAAAGTGGACAAGAAGAGGAAAGGGGGCTAAAATCTAGCAGAAATGTGCGTACATCCTTTTGTGATGACCCCTGTTGTTAACAGAATTTCGACGCACGTGTATCAAGCATGCAACTGGAGGAAATACGCTGGTGGTGGAGCAAAACCTGCCGGTGCAATCACCTTGGAGGAGCGAAAACTGTATTTTATTTTGTACATCTCCAGGTTAATAATTTTGCTGGGGCAAGAACATGCAAAAGTGTTCATTTGGGGGCTTTGCCCCTGTGCCCTCTGCAGGCACGTGTCTGTTGTGTATTTGTGTGTTGTTGGCGTGTTTGTACCTGTGTGTTTGTGCATGTCCTTGCTTGTAGACTTTTGCGCAGATTGGGTGCGCAAGTATGCACTACTTTTAAATGCATTTTTACTTATAGCTCCTTCGGCAAGTCAGTCAAGAAAAATTTCATAGGTTTGCAATCAGTCTTTACTTTAATACTGTCTCATTCTAAGCTTATACGCTATCGCCTTTTGTTAGGTATCTTATGCATTCGTTCATAAAGCATAACTTACGATAGTTGACCAATTTGGGAAATTTTTGCATGTTAGAAATAACTTACAGTGTTCCAGCTATCTTTCCATGTGCCATTTTTTATCAATTCCCTGAATATGCCATTTATAATCTTATTAATTCCTTAATATAGTTAGTAGCTGTGAGAAAGTAACATCAATGAATCATTCGATCAAAAATTGGTTTATAGTATTTAATCAAGCAGTCAATCATTCATACTGATGCTAGTTATTGACTTGTAAGAAGTTTGTAAGAAACTCTTTATTGACCTGCCTTACCCTTTGGGGCTGTTCAATAATTACGTCACGCCTAGGGGGGTGAGTAGTTTTCATAGACACAAGCCTATCTCTATGGTATTTCTACGCGTTTTCGTGGTTCAGAGTGTGACGCTGGTGGATGGGTGATTCAAAACTGGCAATTTCAGTGTGGCTTAATTATAGAACAGCCCCTTTGGACTCTTTTTTTCATAAGAACGCGAGCCTCAAACTCGAGGGAATATTAAGTGCAAATCTAAGAACAAGGTTGAGCCTGAAGCACTGTCGTAAAAATTAGTTTTGGATAATGATGCATAAGTATTTCACTAATAGCTGCTCCTAGCAAATCTAGCTACTGTACCAACATGGTCTATTTATAATTGCTTATAAGCTTTTTCAATACAAAGCATGGATATGCAATAGAGACCATCTCGGATGTAACATTTTGCTAATTGGCCCTCAATCGATCAAAATATCATATATTGTTTTGATTGTTGCCTTTCTATGTATTTCTGAATCGCCTACACCCTACACTTTTAAGAACAAATAAAGAACAATTCAACCTCAAAATTTCGGGAAAATGAAGAACAGCAAGCCTGAACCTCAATTTTACTGGTTCTTATGAAAAAGAGTGTAGTTTATTTATTTTTTTAACCATGTTTTCATCGCTTATCTATAGATCAACCAGACTACACAAAGACCCATATTAACGTAAGCTCTTGTAAAGTCACTTCCTACATAAACTATTGACTTATAGAAATGACGTCTTATGAAGGTAGATCAGAATTTACTACGACACCAAGATTGCACATACGGCCAACTAGTACACTAAAAATAGAAAAAGCTGATACTATTGTGACTCAAAGCTTGCTTTGAGATGCTTTGGTGCAACATCGCTTCTAAGGCTATTGCTTTCACATAGAAATCGTGTAGTATTGGAGGCAGCTGAGAAGTCATGACACTGCATGGAAAAGGCCAATGTTAAAATACTTTAGCTTACTAGCAATATTTGCTGACAGCTTGAAGCTTGATGCAGTACTTGATGTTTTGAATTGATTCTGATTTATTGTAAATTTGGCGAAAATTAAATATTAAGAAAGATAACTGCTATCCATTCTCTTGAAACTGAAGTTATATTTTAAATTGTTCACATGCCTTAGATTCAAGAAGGAGATAAAAGCAAGCCAAGAATCTTCAGAAAAGGTAAAACTCAAGATATTGCATTGTTAAATAATGGTATTCATAAATGAATATAAAATAGAATGAGAAGATAAATGTTTTAGGTATGACTGAATATTGCCACTTTTAGCATTGTATTTCTTACCTCATATCCATCAAAGTCACACCAAAGTTATCCACGTCAAAACACCAAACAGCAGCAACTCAGTAGAAAGTCACATGACCAAAAGCACTCAATCTCCTAGGGACAAAAATATAAGAGCATTACTCTTTATTCATGAGCTAGGTAGCATAGTGGTTAGAGCGCATGCCTCCCATGCGGAAGGTCTACTGCTCGAGCCCGACTCGATGCCCTGACTGAACGCTGGCTCACTGCTCACCCGGCAGCAAATGGGTACCTAGTGGGAACACTGGGGAGATAAAGGGGGCGAAGAAAGGAACTAGCCACCCTACCTCACATGCCGATAGCCCAGCATAAGTGTCCTCTCTAACAGGCACTCTACCTACAAAAGTATACAGGACTACCTTTATTTACTCTTTATTCTATGATGTGTTGTGAGATTACTTTACCTTCACTGGACTCGTGGGCGTATTATATTATTTCATAGCTGCAGAAGTGAAATTGGCTGAAGCCTATTTACCTATCTCGCAATATCTTTTTCTCGTACTAAGTCACCAAGTTATTAAATTAGCACCGTTTTGGTATAATGAATCCATTTTATTCTCATTTGCCGTTTTTTCATGGATTAGGTAGTTAATCTGAAAGTCCTGACGTATCTTCTTTACCTGAATTTCTCTGTTTTTCAACCTCAAACAGATTATTCAGTGGCAATAGGAGGAGCCATACAAAAGCCTCGATTTTCCAAAGGTCCACCCTCTTCAATGGTTAGTTCTGCAGGCATTGTTTTGATTTCTACTATTTTCATCACTTAGTCATAATGAATAAATTTTTTCACTCGGTGAAAGAAGAGGTACTAAGGCGCAATGGTGTCTCAATGGAGTCAGATTGACTACATTTTCACTGTGCTTACTCCCCAAACAGTTCCGAACCTCAAATGGATTGCATTGGATGAAGCGTACTCAAGCAGGGTTGCCAAATTCGAATTATTGGAAAAAGCTGATCTGGGAACCCTGTACACAAAGTACTATAATGTGAGATCTGAGAGAACTCAATGGCCAATCAAAATGCAGTGATTCAGCTTTTTAGAGCCTTAGAGCCCAACCTTTCCACATCCCCCCTCTCAATTAAACGGAGCTATATTTTCCTATTATTAGGACCATAGGGCTATGTTGTTTGATCTCCATCCCCCTTCTCTAATCGTACTTGTTATTGTATTCTAGCCTTCAAGGTTTGTTTGTGAAATCGTTTTGATGAGTTAGGGGAAAATATAGTGCAATACAAGGTGACATTAGAGAACATTGAAAACAATATGTCCAAACAATTGGTTCTTATTCCTGCACTAGTTAATATCTTTATTCATTATGCTCTTCCTTCGTGGCATTATCAGTAATAGCTACATGGCCAATCTTCTGTTACTGATGCTTTTGCTGCACAATCTGTTAACTCTTCTGTTGTATTGTATAATCTATAAATCCGAATATTGTGTTATTCCTGTGAGTTTCATCCATTTTATTTATAGATGATTGAAAAGGACGCACCTTCATGCAAATCAACGATCAACAAAGAGAATTATGCTTCTTTTCGGGACAAATTAAGAGATTTCGTGAGGATGAATTTTATATTCTTAGCTAATCGTAGCAATATCAACAGATTATAACTCTTGAAAGCCATGGTTTACCACACGCACCAGTTTTGAGTCCTATTCTTGCCTTTCCATACTCGCTAAGCAATCACTTCTAGGGTATTGCTGTACAACGTGGTGCTAGATCATAAACGAGAGGTAGTGGCGTTACAGAGTTGCTTCGGAACTTGGTGTCCGTGTGGTGGTGGTGTCCGTGTTAGTGTCCGATCATAATTCTGACTGAACATCAATGCATGCTTTTAGAGATTTTCAGTGGTGGGGGAAGAACTGAAAAGGGCCCATTGTTTTCATAGAAACATTAAAGTGGATGACTATGCAGTGTGGTTCAAATGTATGATTTACTGGAATCTAGTAGGAGCGACCAGGGACACCTGCATGTAAAAAGGGCAAGGGAACAAGATTCATCCAGAGGAATATCATTTATTTTAGGGGCAGACTCCCAAACAGGGCACTTTGAAAATTAAGTCTTCCTAAAATACAATCGTTAGAGGAAAGCAAGTTGCTTCTGTTCATGCATGCATGTCTCTTTAGTCACGAAACACTGCTGACAACAGTGATCACTACTGCAATGCTGTCAGTAGTGTTCCGTGGCTAAAAGGCTTATCATACGACTTTTAGAACATAAAGAAGCTTTATGCAAGCGTGGTTGCCAAAAAAAATTTATGTCATAGGTATTCTCTCATACACAGTGTCTTAATAAAGAGCCCACCTAGGATGGACCCGGCGGAAAATGTTTAACATTATAGTTTCCAAATTGCAGGGAGACGCAATTTTGGGATAATGAGTTACAAATTGAGTAAATGTTATAGTTCCCAGACCTTGAAGCATTGGGTATATGAGGCCTCCTTGACCTTAAAGTCATTGGCACCTCTCCCCTCCACTCCTCTCAGTGACTTTGTAAGGAAGGGCATCTTGAAAAATTTGTAACTAGTATTTTTCTTCTCACTTCTCGATTCCGCTATTTTGCAGCAAATCTGAACATTCAGATTAAATTCATTTCTTTTCTTATAAATAAATTCTCAGGAGTAGATTTCCTTGAAACATCTCCATGTCATATTGGTCTTGGAAAATATTGATCATGGAAAATTTTTGTTCGTCTGCAAACTTCTTTGTCCTGTTTAAAGCTGTGGTGTGAAGTGTTGGTTTTTGCTTTTTGCGTCAACTGCATTTCTAGGTCTTGCTCAATATTCAAGTTGAAAATTTTTGAAAGGGCCCAATGAATGGTGGGAGGATTTTATCTCTGTAGTGGGGCAGGAAGGAGGGTCTGATGGGGAAATGCCCTGCCAGTACATATGGTAGGATATGCCTTGCTCCACGTGATGCATACAGTAAATGAATCTTTAGGGGGCCCTTTTGGTCAGAGGCACTTACTTTTTTAAACTAAGCTGCCCTAAGCTCCGTTACTCCACTGCTGTCAATACTCACTACATAATCAACTCAGTGCTATATCTGTCTAACAATTTTGCTTTTAGGATCGATCTGCAGAATCTCTACAAAATAAGGTAAATCTAAAAAATAAATGTCTACTTTGCTGTGTCGGTAAGTCTATGGTTTGTCGGCAAACCGACGTTGCGATCATCTCTTGTCGGTAATCCGACGTTGCGATCATCTCTTGTCGGTAATCCGACGTTGCGATCATCTCTTGTCGGTAATCCGACGTTGCGATCATCACTTGTCGGTAATTCTCGGACATTTATTAGCCTGTATGTAAGTCCCTGCTGCTAAACCCCAGCTCACAAACTCTTTCGGTACGCCACTAAACCCGTAGCCAGGCCTGTGTTTCCGGGGTGGCAAAATTGTCCTGGAGGAATCTCGTGATGCAATACCTCCGAACTTATCTCGTACTTTAAGTTATTGCTATCAAATGAATAATATGTGTGCAGAAAAAGATTGAACTTTCTAGCATGTCTCGCAAACCATCGTTGAGCTCAACAAAAATTTCAGGAGATCAATCTAGCTAAAAAGTACAGTTGCAATAAAACATAGCGAATAAATTTCCAGGAGTGGCAAAAAGCTGACATCCTGTTGCACAAGGGTGGCATTTGCCACCCTATGCCACCCCATGGCTATTGGTCTGAAGCCTCATTTTGCTAGGGCCTATTTCAACTACTCAGTGTATCTTTCTCACCACCCCACAGAGTAGTAAAAACTAAAGCCCTAATCTTTAGAGCCACTATAGTTTTAATCCCAGTAGAACGAGCCCCAAAGATTTGCTTTTCTGGACATTGTGAGGCCATGGAGGAAATGATGAATTGAATGCACCATTCGTAGCTCCAAGATAATAATCAAAATCATAAATTTTATTTTTCTAGATAAAGTTTGCAGAAACTCATATAAAGCAAGTACAGGAAATGAGATCTTCAAGTCCACAAACCTTTCTTTCATGTGAGTGATTTTTTGTCGCACTTGTCTTTGTCTTCTAACACTTTTATTCAAATATTTAATTTTGAACCATTTCTACTTTTATTATGTATCTTTATACAATCTTAGTTAACTTTCTTTTATTCATTTTAAATTCTTTAGACATGGTGACCCCTCAGATACAAAGCTCTGTTTTACAAGGGACCGTGTTAAAATACTAGTGCATAAAGGTTATAACATAACTTGCATACTAAGTGGAAATGAAGTTATATTTTACAACACAAAACAGGAATGAATTTAAAAGAAAAACAAACAATTCAACTGGAAAATATTTTCCTGCGCTACAAAAATGGCTTTTAGTTTCATCTTAAATGATTGGAAGCTATTTTCTTTCTTACAATCGCTAGGTAAAGAATTCCAAACCATGGTCCTTCTGATTGCAAAACAGTTTTGTCCATGTTTAGTTTTTAACCGTGGAGGTCTTATATTTAATTCAGAATTGTGAAGTGACCTATTTGTTACAGAGGATACTCTATTGAAGAGGGTAAAAAGATAAATTTGGACCTGATTATTTACAGCTTTATAGACAAAGCTTACAGATTCTTAATAGATCATATCATTGACACTGGGCAATCCAAGACTGACTGTAAAGTCTTGGTAATAAAGCCTAGCGCACACAGCACGATTTTCGTCGCTGAGGACGAAGCTTTTGTCGCTGGCGACGAAAACTTGCTGTGTGCGGGAACACATATAAAAGATTTTTTTCGCTGACGACGATCTTCAATATCAAATATGCTAGAAATTCATTTTCGTCGCTGACAACAGAAGACAAGATCTCTGTTGTCAGCGACAAAAATCATGCTGTGTGCGCTAGGCTTAATGGCTTCAAATCAAAAGAAGCCATTTCAAAAGAAGCTAGGCACCTCACTAAAGAAGCTAGGCAGCTCCAAATGTAGTATCATAACATGGTTTTCTCCTAGGCGCAAGGACCAGCTACTGCATGCCAAGGTCAGATACTATGCTAGTAATGCATCCGAGAGAGCCTGTACCAAAATTCCAACACCTGGAGAGTGGAATTGAAATACCTGATCCACAACAAGTATCCAATCCAAAGGTTTGCGCACAGCACAACAACAACTATACAACGTGCTTTGCTTTGACCTAAAATACTACTACATGAAGAAGTCAGTTATCTTTAACCTTTTCGATTTCTTTATGCTTTCATACCTGGATCTATTACCGAAACTGTTTTACTTAAATCTTATACCTTTTTGGGTATTTCTTACTTTTTCTTTGCACAAGATATCTTTGAGTCACCAACAGAAGGAAATTTTATTGAACAGTGTCAAAGCCTTCTTCAACAATTTTGTATAGGCATAGCTGCCCTTAATTCTCTACAGAAGTTTGCGTCAAGAAATTCAAATTTATTAGCGTCAATCTCTTGCCTTAAACAGGAAAAAGCCACATCAGATTTACTCATAGAAGATCAAATTCCTAGAGATAGAATAAGGAAGAAAAATGAAATGACACACTTTTGTGTTGGCACAGATGAGCTAAGCCGAAACACAGAACATGTGAGTGTCTTTAGGGTCCCCTCAATGTATTTCTGCCTTCTTTCAAATATCCTGCTCTTGTCTTTCTTCCTACTCTTATTTCCTCTTGCTTGAAGACATTTATTGCTACATTTACCTTTTTCCCATACGTCATTTTATGTTGCTTTATCATACCTATCACACAGTAGTGGATATGAAGGGGGACAAGTGTGGGCAAACTGCCCCCACAGCTGCCATCGAGTCGGAAAAGTCTTGGTAAAAGTAGTAGAATAAAGACTAAATACACGCTTTTTTTAATAAGAAAACCGGTTTTTACCTTAGTATCAATTTTCTTGGAAGTTGTTTTCTTCTGAAAACCAAACACACTCGACTTATACTCGAAAAATACTCGAATACTTCTAAAATACTCGGCAATTTTAGCACCTCTGAACCCCTGATTTTTGTTGAAAACCCGCAACTGCTATCATATCTTTATCGTATACTTATTATTCTTGATTTCCTGGGTATTTGTAGGCAATTGACATTTAGTTATAAAAAGCAAACAGGACAAGAAAATTTATGTAGGTCTAACTTTACTTACTTGAGTCATTCAGATCTGCGATATAAAATGTAATGTATTGTAGAGATGATAAGCTAAGGAATTTAATTCAAATTCTAGTCTGTAAGGTTCAGCAAGCCGTTAGTACTGGATACAAAAGTTGCTCCTTCCAGACCAACCAGCCAACTAGCAAAAACATATAAGCAGTGAGTGATGATCTTGCAGTTTATTGACATTTTTAACGTAACTTTTTTTATTATCAATAACTTTGTATCTATTTCTAATCATTGTTGTTTTGAAGTTAAATATTAGTATCATCTGCCTCTTATTCTTGGTAATTTGTCCTGGGGGTTTAGTACTTAAAATTTGGCGACACAATGGGTGTGGCCCCAGCTTTCCATAGCGTCGCAGTACCCAGCTCGTCTTCTTGGATTTCCAGATTGCAAAAATGGAGGAAAAATTTACAGATAGAGGTTGCAAATCTACTGATTTGCTGACAGAATTTTTGTCTCGGGGGGGAGGGGGGGAGTGACAGTACCTCACCCGACTCTGGCAACCCGCGTATGTTCTTTGTTATTGTTGTTGCCATCGTGGTCTCAATTTTCCTGCACATCATTGTACTTGTGTTATTATTGCCCGCAATTCAAGCAAGAGCGATTCCATTTTATCCAACAGATTGTTGAAAGAGGAAGAAAACATGGCCCAATTGGGTAGGCAGCGAAAAGTGTCAGTCATGAAAGACGACTACACACCAATGAAAACACGAAGGTCAGTAGAATACAGGCTAATTGCTGTTTGCAATACAGTAAAACCTCGTAGACAAGAACATAAATAATAAGAACCTACAGATTGATGCTTTGGAAAAATAACCCCAAAGATAAGAACCGAATACAGACTGATTTCTTTCCATCTTTTTATGAGATGGTACAGTATATTAAATAAAACATGAAATTTTCGAATTTTCAATTTTCAGGGCATAGGTAAATTACTTTCATTTTCATTATTTTGCACAACATTTGACCCTTTGCAAGTGGAAATTCAGTTAGGCCACTCACAAATCTGTTTACAATTGTTCTATTTATCTTAGTTGGCAGTGTCATTGCTATACAAACCTCAACCTGAAAATATAATAAGTACCACTTTTATAAGAACCTAGTCAGTCTCCTTTTTAGAAAAGTGGGTTCTTGTTTACGGGGTTTTAGGCCTACAATGCGCATTTCATTTATAGAGATAGGAGAAGCAGGGTCCGAGAAAGACTCGTGCGCTGCAGGCCCCACCCGCAGACTGCTTCAATTCTTGCGGGCAACTAGCTCCAGCCATTATGGTATGTTATGTCAATTCTATTTCCCTGCGCAGACTGCGCCGGCATGCAACAAAAAATAGTTTTTGAAACTGAACTAAAAACACAAATTTACAGAATTCAGTTTACTGTGCCATCCAAAGCAGGAAAGGACACAGAGTAATCTAGTCCTATCTTTGAATGGTACATGCAGTTCTTTAACTAAGAAACATTAAAAGTTCAAACTAGTTTGGCGCCAAGCAATGCAAAACAAGCCCTATTTCTGCAAACATTGTTGGACATTTGAGGCGAAAGCACGTGATGAGATTTCATAAGCCTCCTTGCCATAGTTTTCACCGAAGTGTCTTCAAGATACCTCCAAGATGCCAATTGATATCAATAGATCTAATAACATAAGAGCTGTAACCTAGAATCTCAGGTTTAATACAGTTATTGAAAACCAGTCATCACCTGTAGCTTGGCATCTATTACAAGCATGTAAAATTGTTTAAGAGAAATTGAAAATATTGTTGAGTTCCACCCATGTCTAGAGCAGTGGTTCTCAACCGCGGTCTACATGGACCCTAGGGGTCCCAGAAATTATCATGGGGGCCCACAAACAAAATTTGATAATCAGGGGGTCTGTATTTATTTGCTTGCGGTCACTTTCGCACACTTTCACTTCATAACAGATTTTACTAATACGCACAACGTTTCCTTTGCAATTTATATCATACGTGAATATGTAAGTAGAGAAAATTTATCAGCAGCTTCTTTCTCATTTTCTTTTACATATATTCTTTACTATCTACACATTCAATGATTTCATTGAGTAAATCAACATCTCTTTTTATAAATCCAGCCCTTACCTTACAGCAGTGAATCAGGAATTGTTTAACTGAGTGAGCAAGTACTCCATAGAGTTTAAGAGTAGAATTAATGTATTTGCATTAGACTTTCTTTTCGGTCATTTCTACTCCGGCCCTAAGTTAACGTCAGCTCTTTTTACTCTAACCATAATTCCGTCAGCCCAGAGATTTGCTCAACACCATTTAGAGCCATAAACCAAGTGACGCAGTACAACAGCGTCATTTGTTTTATTTGCTCGAAAAAAGCTATCTCTTTTGTGAATGGAAGTTGTTTCGCTGCCTTCCAGATTTCCTTTATCACCATTCTTATTGCAGTTTCATCTCTTTCTTCTGATTCCTGCGGCAGCTGTTCAAAACCAAGCTTTAGCTTCACCTTTCTTCATCCTAATTTAATATTTTATTTTCTGCTTTATTGATATTTTGAGAAAGCTACATCTGCAATCAATTCCTGATCGCACTGGTAATTTCCTTTTTTTTCAAACTACGGGTGAAATTTGAATGCTGAGATCTCAATCACTTGTCTCATGTAGAAAGGCTAAAATATGGTGTATGCTACTAAAGATGGGTTTTGCAAAATTAGTGCTGTTTCAAGAAAAGTTTCGTTTTATCACCGGTCCTAATAACGACACTTACCGCGTAAAGCTAACGCTATTTAGGACGGTTGTTGTTGTATACTTCAGTGTGTGCTTTCCGATGGGCGGGGAAATAATTAGATACTTAGGAAGCACGCTAATCTACGACGCCATTTTTAATTTACCAAACCTACCAGTCCTACAACCAAACCGAGGCAAGCCTCTTAACAACATAACATACTGATAACTATACACTACAGTTATAATAAAGGCTGATAAGGTAGTACTTATTCAGAATAAGCATCATCTTTTGCCATTTTGTTTTCATTTAATATTTAAACACGAACAAAACCTTTCAGCAAGATAAAAATATTTAATCAGAATAGAAGGATAAAAATGGACAAAAAAACAAATAATAAGAGATGCTGCTCTATCAAGGGTTCGTATTTAGGCCTTGAAGGTTCAGAAGACACTCTCTAAGATTGTTTTTAAAGCGAGCAAGTGACTCTTGTTCTCATATGTCGGCAGGAATTTCATTTCAATTTTTGGCACCACAGGAGTAAAAACCTTTCTTTACATATGTGACGAAGATTTTCAGGAAACAGGGCATGCAGAATTTTATATGGCATGACTCCTTGATCAAAGGAGATTAGAGAGTTGAGATTTGCTTTGAGTATTTATATATTCCCTTAGCTTCTTGTTACTACTAAGAATTTTCGGTCAAAAAGCTGAGAAGTTACTTTCTTAATTTGTGCTAATTGAGCTAGGCCTCAATTTAACTACACTTAATCTATTCATGTAAGGTTCATTTGGCTCTATGGTTACTACCTTCGCATTTAAATTTTAAAAATTATTAATGTATCTTGGTTTTTTGTTTTAAGGGGGGGCTCTCTCACAATTATCTTGTCTATTTAGAGAGCTCCTTCTCAATCAATTATTTCCAAATGCATTACTGTAACTTTTTCTGTTAATTTCTTCCATTGTTTAAATTCAGTTAGTGTCATGGTGTAGCTTAAATTTTAGTAGTATTGTTATTTTATTTGTTAATTGTATTTGGGGGTGATTGATGGATGAATGAATTGAATTGAAGTTAGTGAAAACTATATTATGGTGTCTCTATAGACGGGTCCCCCCGTCTATTAATTTCAGGAGAATTTTCCTTCCCCCCCCCGTTGCTTATTAACACCCCCTTCTATTAAATTTTACAAATCGATCATGATTAGAACACGCAGAAAATTACATCACCTTTTAATAAAACAATTTATTAGCATGAACCACCTTCTCTTAGTACTCCTTTTCTATTGAAAAGCTGCCGACATGCATACCCCCTTCTATTAACACCCCTCCCTTCTATTAAGAATTGACCGATGTGAACACCTCTTTCAATTGCCTCCCCCCTCTATTAGAGACAGGCTTGTACTTTATCATATGGCTATGAAGAGGTGCATAGAAAAAAAAGAATAGAATAAGGAGTCCATGGGTAAAAAAGGTTGGAACACTAGTTTAGAGTATATCCAACAATCTGCCTGATATAATCTTTAATCAGGAGCCGCCCAATAGGGGTGTCAGGAGTCATGGGCCCCCAATTTGTTGGTAAATTGTGTTTTTAGAATGCCGGATGTATACCTTAATTAAGCCCAAAAACTGACGTAACTTTGGTGTGCCCCCACCTTTAAAGTCAATGCGCGGCCCCTGTTAATCCTAATCCAAAGTCAATATTTCGATTGTAAAAAGTAATCGTTTACCGACAGGAGATTCTAATGGACCGTTCATAATTTACAGAGGAGTTGAAACCGAAGAGAAATTGGTTTGGTGAAAGGAATTTTCCAATAAGTTAGAGCTGTGCCCATAAATTGTAACACAACGTCAGAGCTGGATATGATGATTTTTTTAACATGAAGTAATTTCTGTTCGGTACTAACGCCTCGGTAGATAATAAACGGTCCGTAAGTAAGTCAAAAAGTCAAAGTCCTTCCCGCGCCCAATGGCGCATAGGGCGGCGCCCATCTCCGTTTCTATAGCCCTAGGTCACGCGTCTGCGAATGCAGTGAAGGCTACAGCGGGGGCTGGTCTACTGGTAGCTCCGCGAGTTTAACTTTCCCACTCCATTCTCATATATCGAGCGCCAGACGAGAGGGCAGTGAGTACCATTTTTAAAAGTCTTTGGTATGACTCGGCCGGGGCTCGAACCTACGACCTTCCGTTTGTGAGGCAGACGCTCTAACTACTGGTCCATCACACCGGTGTTTTCCCCATGGTTTCTTCGAAATTCACCCAAAATTTCAATACGTGGCCTAAAATAAGGTAATTTATGCATCTGAGGTAGACGCTCTACCAGTTGTGAAGCAGAGGCTCTACCACTGGGCCATCACTTCGGTTGTCCGTAAGTAAAGGCGTTGATAATCTAGATGATAGCATTTTTTAGCATTTGCACTGCCCAATAATTCCAGGAAGCAATTACTGTGTAACATCAGTAAGTCTGCAATGTTATGACTAAGTTTTTCATACATCTCTTAACGAATATTGCACTTGCAGCCTAACCAGCCCACAGCGGAGGCTTATTTATAAGTTAGAGAAGCATACCCCAAAGAGCATGCGCAGTCATTTGTTCCACATGGACAGTACAGGTATGAAAATTGTGTTCATACGTCAGATCCTGAATCAAATTGAATACATTAAGATATGCCTAGCCTTTCATATCAAAGTTGACAATAATGCACTTCACTATACAAAGTTAGAGCATAAATTGCAAGCACGAATTTTCAATTTAATTTAGCAATATAATTGCACAAGCAGCCTTTTAGTGAACGTAATACTTAATCTAAAATATACAAATGCATTCCACAGCAGCATTGACACTTAAATGAGTAAGAACAGCAAGATTTTAAGTGATCTAGTGCGGCAGGACCATATTTTTAAAGGGTGCTTTGCAAGTCACAACCACTAAAAGAAGCTTTGCTTTGTCTTCTAGATGATTCTCGATTTTTTCTCCATGACTTATATAAGCCAATGATTATTAAATAATTGATTTATATTACTTCTTTTAAAATTGCATCTCTTGAGTTTATTTATGGCTGTTTTCATTTCAGGTTCTCTTGCCTCCAGAACAAAAATGGATTTCATTCCCCCGTTCAGTTCAAAGACTAAATGATATTTGATAACTCGCTATTTTAGTATATATTACTATTGTGGTGACAAGAGCTGAAGTTTAATGCTAGCATTTTAAATCAGTTTAGTAACTTTACAAACTGATAGTATGTCAAAACCCAGAATTCTTTCAATTATTGATAAAAGTTTATTGCATTCAGAGTGCTTATCTGCTTCACGAGAGCTTAGAAGCTCTATCCTCTGGCACTCTGATTTCTCACCTAATAATGATTGAATCCAAAAGGGAGCGAGCTGCTTCATTGCTAGAACTGACCATTGCAGTTGATGCTGGAGTATCTTCTTGCATAGAGCATATTAAGAGAGTGACTCAGGGTATCGATGATGCTTACCAACTCGAGAAAATGTCGATTTTGCTTTTTTTAACCTAGCCGACGCCTGTAATTCAGTTACACTCTCTGGAACAAGACTTTTGAAATTTTATTACGGAAATCTTTATCCTCCATTACAGCAATGGCCAATAAAATCACCAATTCAAGCTCTAAATTTAGTCCTCAAAGATTCGTCTCGTACTCTCGATAACAATCCTTCTCAAATAAAGTTTGCTAAACGCCACTATAATAATGTTAGCAAGCAAGAAGCAACGCAGTTAAAACTATACCTGCTTCCTGACGTGCCTCCATCTCAGTAGCAAAGGATAATGTTAGTGTGGTGCCAAAAAAATAATAGTTGTGAGCTCGGGAAAAGCACTAGCTCCGCATGCTTAACTTCCCCCACTCCATTCTCATACATCGAGCGCCAGACGAGAAGGTAGTGAGTACCATAAAGTCCCCGCCATGTCTCGATCGGGACCCGAACCCACTCCTCACTGGGGTAGACGCTCCCAGTTAGCATTATCCAAATGTTAGTTCGTTTCCCATCATCTCTTTCTTTTTCGAGTGCACGTGTTGCACGCCATTTTGCATGACCAAATGCGCTACATCTCCAAGACTTTTGTTGAAGCCACCCTATTTGAGCGAAGGATCTTATCGGCAAATTTGGATTGAGGGAAGTCTTCTATGTCGGTAAATTGGGGTTTGCTCCCCCGCAAAAAGTTGCCTTATCTTCCCCCTGCTGATGAAGTATTAAGCCATTCAAACCTGGACATGAAATGCTAACACTTTGAAAATGAGCATGCTAAATATGTTTTTTATTATTTATCCTTTCCCCTAAGAAGCTTGTAATTCCTTTATCCCAGGTATGTTAATTATTTATGTTTCAATCCTCTGACAATTTAAAGCTAAAGAAGATTGCACATATCAATTTTCAACACTACACTCGCTGCAGCCCCAACTATGTAAAAACAATGTAGCCTCAATTTCGATCTCAGTATAGAGGCAGAATCAGGATAGAGTTATGGCGAGTGTTTCTCGATTTTGCTACCACTGTTTGCTACTTAGTGCAGTGCAATGAATCATCAATCATCTTCAAAGTTCGCTGTAATTCCAAGTAGTTCAGTAACCCTGTATGCAGAGAGTTTGGGACATGCAAATCTCAGCGAAGAAATAGTATCCAGTCTATCTGAAGATGTCACATATCGACTAAGAGAAGTCATACATGTATGGGTGTAACTATTGCAGTTCTTTTTAACCTTTATTTCAAGTATATAAATGATGAAAAGTAGGCATTTCATGAAATACTGTCTCGAAATTGCAACATAGCGCTATGCAGCATAATGCAACTTAGCGTAAAATTATGTAGCGTAGTGTACCTCTAAGTTTACCTTGACTTTCAGAATGCCTTACGATTCACAAGACACAGCAAGCGCAGACACTTGACAACCGATGATGTTAACCTTGCACTTACTTGGAGTAACAGTCAAGTATGTTGTCAAAAAAACAGATTTACTTTTGCAAGCCAGGTCAAGTACTCCATTGCCAGGTCAAAGCTTGTAATTTTCAGTTGCAGTTAATTTACTTTAGCAACAAGGGGGAATCATTTAGCTTGCAAAAGTTTCCTCAGAATCATCCATAATTGGTTGGAGAAGCAAAGCAACACTAGTCAAATTAGAATTCATTTTTGTTTGGTACTTAATGATGTAGAAAAACAAACCCAAAATGTTGATGTGTTTATAGAAATCTAGGTACCCCATAACTATAGGTTTCATGAATAGTTTGCAGCATCATATGATTTGAAAGCCTGTGAAATCCTATCTTTGAAAATCTGCAAAATATACACCTGATGCCATAGTGAGCCCTAGCTTTTTATGTTAAAAATAGAATTTTGTTGAGTTAGATGCACAAGATCCATGATGTGTGTCATAGGTCCTTGTAAGTCACTTGATGCTAAGAGTTGCTTCATTATTTGTTTTTTTGTTAATTTTTTCAGGTTATATATGGCCAGAATGGAGTTGATGTTCCAAACTTTAGGACATTCAACTTTAAAGATTCTACATTGTCATATATGGAAGACAGGGATGCAAATTTGAGGGAAACTGCTTTTGACCAGACTCTGCCTGCAGATCCTGGAGAGGTGTCTATCAAGGGTATGTACTGCTGAAGATCAGATGGCCAAGTTTTGTGTTTGTTTGCATCAATGAGTGTCTTCCACAAAAATTTTTTCATAACTAAAGTACTGATTAAATTTTACATTATGAAAGGTAGTTAAAGTATTTTGTGTATAATCCAGTTTACTTTTTATGCAATGGTTTTGAAAAATTATTGTTTGCATTCTGTATGATTTCTAGTTTAGTATAGTACAGAGCAGCTCATTTTGCATTCAACAGTTTTTCAAAAAAAAGGATATGTATGCTTTACATTTTGGTTTATATGAAATCTGGCTCAAGGCCTAGCAGTAAAAGTTTCTTAATTTATAGCCAAATTTCAGTTCTAAAAGTTCCTCAAAAGTTTCTTAATTTCAAGTACTAAATTACAGTGAAAGTGTGAACAAAATGTGAATGTAGCAACCTATTAGTATTATTAAGAGTATTAATATTATGGCAATTCCACAAAAATGTCAACCCCAGTGTGAAACTGCTTTTTTCACCATGTGTGCATTATGCATATATTTTTGGTTTTCTAAATAATTAGGCTTGTTAATGCAGCACTTTTGTTGTATGCAGAACTTATTTAAAGTAGGAAAAATTTATGGTCTCCCAAAATAGGCTATATTTTTTAGTTTTTATGTGAATGATGCACTTCTTTCTAGATATAGTTGAAAAATGTTGGTTACTCTTTGACCAAAATTTTGGAAAGAAAATTTGCATTTCTTCACACATGGGTGCTTCATACCTTCTGCATATTTATCATGCCGCAAACATGGGGAAGCTGCCAGATATGCTGCTGAATATTTCCATACTTTGCTAATATCTCTTATCCATTGTGTGTCATCTTAGCTTTAACATATTGTTATTCCTTTCTTTGATGTCTTTTAAAATATGACTGTGAGTTTTAAATAAAAGCTCAAAACACTTTCAGAAAAATTTGCAGTTGTTTTTGGCATTTGTTCAAGGCTCTAAGCAACCTTTTTAATCACTGAAAATATTGAGTTTCTCCACCAATAAATTTTCTTGCAAAATGAAATTTCACATCTAATTTTACATCAGTTACCATTGGCATTGCCCATTTGAATTATAATTATACCAGGGAAAAGGGAGCAATGTTAGTTAAATTCTGAAGCAATGTCACATTCACATTGTTTTGATTCAGCTTTAGATTGAGCCCTGTAACAGCTTCATTGTGCTATTTGTCTCTAGTTTCTTAGCTCATTCCTTGTAGCTCTAAAAACTCCTTAAATCTTAAGCTGTCTAGTGCAAGGTTGCTGATAAACTGGTTTCTTGTTTAAAAAATGTGTATTCAAAACAGCTTGTGAATAATTGTCAATTTTGCAATCACTGCAAAAAAGTTTCATCGGAAGAGAGGACATATTTGAAATCTTTTGCTTGATGCTTCTACAATAAATTTTGCATCTCCTTTTCCCATGCAACAGTTATCAGCTCTTTCTCTAATTTGTAGCTCAGTGGCTAGTTTTTGAAGGTCAAAATTGCTCTGGAGGTATTCTCACACTTCTTTTGCTATCTATTTTGATCTATGATTTGATATGCACAGAATTTTTTTTATCTGTACTACATGAGTTACTTTTTTAGTGTGAATGTTTTAGTGTGAATAAAAATTTAGTGTGAATAACAAATTATTTTAGTGTGAATAACAATGTGACTGTGACATTGAAGTGTCAAGGCCAGAGCATGAAATTAAACACATGTCACTTAATGAATGTTTTTCTTTTTTACCTATGAGAATGATCTTTCATACCTTTCTATTGCAGCTGTTCTAAGCTTTTTGTATTGTTTATAGCTAAGTGGCACATCATTCTAACCTTGAAATGTGAAAAATCACCTTTGGTGTGAAATGAATCCCTGAATTGCAACTTCTTGACAACCCATGCAAAAATTATGAACATGTGTCTGCCAAAAGTTTGATTAGTCATGTCTAATTCATGTGTTTTTTATCAGGGAAACAAAATAAGGATGAAATTGGGAGCAAAGAGGTTCTTGAAGAGGTAAGTATCTGGGAATTCTGCTTTGTAGTTATTGTAGCATGAATGTAAATATAATAGCAATTGTGATGATGATTATGATGATGATGCTGCTGCTGCTGCTGCTGATGATGATGATGATGGTGGTGGTGTTGGTGGTGGTGGTGGTGTTGGTGGTGGTGGTGTTGGTGGTAGTGGTGGTG
>WIPJ01000136.1:253606-275022 GCA_018155075.1 Cassiopea andromeda
ACACACACACACACACACACACACACACACACACACACACTTATTTTTAAGAATAAAGCTTATAAGACTATCAATGCTCAGAATCGCTGAAAATGAAGAATAATTTATGAATAATGCAAGGCTCAAGCTTCATGAAGAATTTTTGTGTATTTGAGTAATAGTACTGTTTGTAGAATAACTTTTGCACTATAGGTAGAATATTTATTATTCTGTAGCACTTCCGTTATGCTATATGATGAAGTGACAAATCAGCAAAGATTTGAATATATTTTTTAATTTTTATACAAAGTTACAAAATGTACAAATTGGTGATTAAGAATAATTTAAGAATGATATGATAAGAATTATGATTTAAAAATTAAGAACCTTGAGACTCAGAGAAATATTAAGTATTCTTACAAAAGAGTTTGTAGAATTTTATGAAAAGAATACACAGTAATGCAGTTGATAATCTTTTGGTTTGCACACAGGGCAAATACTGGGTTGGTTATAAGCTCTATGATTCTAAGAACAAAAAGCATCCAGTAGCTTGTGGTGAACAGTATTTCAACATCGAGATATGAAGAATTTAATAACACACACACATGGGGAAAGATACAAGAGGACAAATATAACGCATATTTCAAGATTTGTTTAGTAATTTCAGGTAATAAATGGTTGTTTTGTGATTATAATTGCAATTGGAAAATAAATAAATTTACGTTCATCTTGTCCATGATTTATGAGTCTTTTCTCTATGCCGGACCCAAGAAAGTATTTTGAGATGCATAAAGTCGTTAAAAATCCTGTATCTCTATGAATTCAAAAGGCTTCCAAGTTACTTTCGAAGGATGAAAAATACTGTGCGTATAGTTGTATGAGCTACCCTCATTTTATCATCCCTTGAATGCTTCTTTCAACTTTGGCAGTAGGACAGACATGATGTTAAATATATCAAGTGTTCTGTACGCCTATATGTTCTCCATTCTGTGTGCATGTGTTCTGCCCTCTCCCTCCCACTCACACCCTTCGTTCCCTCTCCACCCCTCAGACTCTCTCCCATTTTTTCTTGCGATTTTATAGTACATATAGGCTCAAAATTTGCTTTTCCAGCCTCAAAGATATTGCTTAAGTGGTCGAAAGTTATCTTCAAAAAAGTTTATGCATTCATACAAATTTTTGTCAACTGAAAGAGTTTCTTAACTATGATTAGTCATCTTTCATTCTATCGTCCTCTCAAAACCGATATTATGTTCTTGCAACTTTTGCATTTTTCTAAAATAGTTTTGCAAAGTAATTTGTCAGTCATTGCAGATGTTGCAAGCAGCTGCTTGTGAATAAAGACGATAAGGACTTGTGGGTTTGATTATGCTGTTAAAAATAACATGACTTTCAAAATCCTTGAGTAGAAATGAGTTTCTGCAACCAAATTGCATACATCGTTGACTGTAGTAAATCTGTTCTAAGTTGAACTCACTAGGGTGGCTACGTTGATTTTTATTGTTGCAGCTCAAGCTCTCTTCCAAATCATTCTGTGATGTTTCAGGACTTACGAGTCGTTGATTATTTCAAGAGCTTGTAGTCCATGGAAGCCTCCCTCTTTCTTCTGAGATTTCTAAAACTTTTTTATTCAGTCTAATATGAATAAACCTGATCGACAGCTCTTTTCCTCCTTTCTTTTGTAGTTTGCTTTTTTATAGACCTGATTGTCTTCCCCAAAATTACA
Source organism: Cassiopea andromeda (assembly GCA_018155075.1). Lineage (NCBI taxonomy): Eukaryota > Metazoa > Cnidaria > Scyphozoa > Rhizostomeae > Cassiopeidae > Cassiopea > Cassiopea andromeda. The sequence goes on from WIPJ01000136.1 coordinate 255,312, forward strand.
AGCTAACGAGGCAGGAGTAGAAATTTATAATACAAGATAATTTCACAGAAAATTAATCGAATTGCGGTCGTGACCTATTAATTATTAAATGTATTAATACAACTCATTCCTAATGAAAATATCGTCTAGTTAAATTCTAGTTAGTATATCAAAAGTGTTATTACATAAATAACCATTAAAAATGCTAATTTAAATAAAAGGTAGTAATGCAATTTGAAAAAACAAACAATTCTTCCTTGACATCTAGTGCAATCTAAAAAGTCTGTTTGATTGATGCATTTCATCAATGTATCTAAAAAAACAAGAAAAGAAAAATTTTCAATGTATTCAGAAGTAAGTAACGTTTTCAACTACATGTTCTTTTTATAAGTAAAAAGTTTATAAGAAAATGAGGCTCAAACAGTCAAAATCTTAAGAAAATCGTAAGAAAATCAAGAGGCTCAATTTCCAAAATTAAGTGTTTGTATAGGCAAAAAATCGGTATTTCGTCGTTGTTGCATTCAAAATGTTAAAGATGAAATTCAAATTCAAGTATACAATATTAATAACGAAAGTGTAAACCACTCTAGCCAGCTTGTTTCAGTAGAAGTTAAGAAAAATGTAAGAAAATCTCAGGCTCAATTTCGGAAAAAGTTAAGAAAATTGAGGCTCAAGTAAAATAATGAGAGTCTTTATAATAATAATAATAATAATTATAATTATAAAAAAAAGTCGTTTAATAGAAAAGTACGGAGACGGGGGTATAGCATTTAGCTTCAAAATATTCAGCTGTAGCAATAAATGCTTTTAACAAAATTTTGGCAATTGCAAGCCACAGTAAATAGATACAAGTTTTTTCTATAAGAAAAAGTTTATAAGAAAATGAGGCTCAAATGGTCAAAATCTGGAAAAAATCTTAAGAAAATCACGAGGCTCAATTCCAAAATTTAGTGTTTTTATTGGCCAAAAATCGATATTTCGTCATTATTGCACTCAAAATATTCATGATGGAATTCAAATTCATGTATAAACCATTAATAACGAATGTTTGACCCATTTTAGCCACTTTATTTGAGCAGAAGTTAAGAAAAATTTAAGAAAATCTCAGGCTCAATTTCGGGAAAAGTTAAGAAAATTGAGGCTCAGGCAAATGACGGTTTTCTTATAAAAAAAACGTGTACATACTTCGTCATTGAACTGTTCACATGTGGATATCTCTTTGCACTTCTGTCTGCTGTAATTGGGGGTACTGGCATTTTCTTCACACCCCATTTGGGTGCAGATTGTTTTATAACTATCCCTCTTGTTGGTAAGTTTTGTCGTAAAGTTGACCATTCTTCGCAGCGTGTTGCATGAGATGAAGGGTAAAACCGTTGCTGATTTAATGGTGCTGAGTACCAAAAAATGGGTGGACCCACATCCATTTGCCAGTCACCTGGCACATCATAGGGCTTCTCTGGGCCAGGATACAAAAACTTGTGCCTAGGCACTGGAACAGTTCCTTTCGTACGTTGTTCCCTGGGATTATATTGCCTCACAACCCAAACATGTTCATTATTTTTCGGAAATATATTTCTTGAGTAACCGTAACTAAAAGCACCAAGACATCCTGCTGCCATTCTATTCCAACTCCTGTAGGTCTTTTTCTATTAAACGTCCCTCCAATAACAGATCTCCGCCATGTTATTGCAAGAAAAGTCGCAGTAGTTGCCATAGAGACTATTAGCCAATGAATTGTGTACACTGATCCGTAAGAATAGGAATGACCATGAGGGAATACCCTTTACATTCTATAAGGCCTGGTTTCCATATAATCGTCTCTGTCGTAATAGTAGAAACGAAAGAGTTGATGCACTCCACATTTCTAGGAGACAGATTCCATATCTCGTAAACTAACGAAACCGGGTTGTAGGGAACCTATTACTAGACAGCCTAAAATGTAAGAAATTTTTAGAACTGCGAAGAAAGAACTGAGAAACTTTAGACAACTTCCAGACATAAACTGTAACTGTCTAGTCCCACAAACGAAGAAACTTTCATTACTAGGTCTTGAGTCAAGCTTCCTACAAAAAAGCTGTGTGCGCTACTGAGGCATCGTATTACAAGGAGCAAGATTAATACGGTATAATCACCTGGTGCCGAAGGTGGAGCAAGAAGTAATAAGGAAAGGTGATAGGCATATGAGACGAAGTTGAATTGATTGGAGGAAGATATGAATTAGAATAGGCTACAGAATGGAGAAGGTTTATAAGAACAGTAATCTCCAATATGGATAAATCGGGCAAAAAGAAGAAGAAACTACGGGAGTACATATTTTTAACTCCTATATATGTAAGCATTTCAAGTTACAAACAGCATTACTTTTCTAATATCTCTCTGGTACACCTTTAACCTTTAGTTTACCCTATTTTTACTGCTAGTATATCGTCCCATCATTTTTCTGTTTTCACAAGAATAGGACAGGCACTACCCAAAACACTTATCGAAATGAATCCACATACAAAAATGCTCAGTTTCACCTAAAAGCCCCCCACTCTTTCATCTTCAAAAGCTGTTTAAAATTGAAGCTATTGGTTATATTGTTTAAATTGGCAAAGAAATTTTTACTTTTCTACACGAAAGCTTTCCGATGGTGATCGATTCTTCCGAAGGGGGGGGGCTAAGGTACCACTAGCAGTCTTACAGACTGCCGCAATGACTCCGAGAATACAGTTCTTTTACATCCGATGGAGACTAGCTTGCTCCGGTGGGGGCTATAGCTCCCTCTAACCCCACCCGTTGTGAACAAAAGTGAGGATGATGCCAACCCCACCGATCGACTCCACCTGTTGTGAACAAAAATGAGGCACAAACAAAAGGCTAGCAGTTGACTGGGCTTGACTCTACAGGTTCAATACCAATTTCTTAGGCATCAGAAAAAAATGCAGCGTATTCAATTTACTTTAGTTGCCTGCTTTTTGGCGTTGATCCTTTTTGAAGAGATCCATTGTGAAAAGAAGAAATTGCAAATTGGTGTTAAAAAGAAGGTAGAAAACTGTGCCAGACGCTCCCGAAAAGGAGACCTCCTTCACATGCACTACACGGTAAGAATATGGCCTAAATCTCAAGACAAAAGACATTGAGACAAGCATTGAAGATTATAGAATGTAACATGCATTGTTTATCGGAACCATGTAAACGCTTGTTATTTTTCCCAACTGCTGAATAATCATGTCATCTTAGAAGATATTTTTTTTGATTTGTCTTGCATGGTTTTGCTTTTCATTTATCTAGGGCAAACTGGAAGATGGAACAGAGTTTGATAGTAGCATACCAAGAGGGGAGCCATTTACTTTTACATTAGGAGCTGGACAGGTTATCAAAGGTTTGAAAACAAATGCATACATCTTTTGTTTACTTATACATATTTGTATTTATGTATGCTTGATTACAGGTACTCAGAAAGGAGAGCATTTTACAGTGAGCTGATAGCATAGGTTGTGTTGTATTTTCTAGGATCTACCACGGGACCATTCAAAATGCATATACGCTCAATATTCAGTGATTTTTTACCCCCTCCCCCGTTGATGCTTTTGTCAATTTTGGAGGTGCCCACCTTCCCCAAGCACACATACTTCTAAGTCATCGCCCCCACCTAGATATTCACATCTATTATTTATCTCACTATTTTGAAAGTGTAGAAAAGGTAATAAATAGCTGAGAAATCTAAAATTGTCACAGTTTGGTATAAACTTGAGGGGGAGCTTGCAATTACAATTTTGAAATACAGTGTTTAATGCTTCCCAAGTAATCAACTTTTGAGAATTATTCAAGTGTACATACATTCTTTGAGGAAACTCACTCTCCCCTTGTATGTTTTCATACATTTTTTAGTCCTTTTTGGGTAACCTCTCCCTCTTCAGAGCATATGTACTTTTTAAGTGGCACCCATGTGTACTGTTTGGTTAATCATATTTCCTTCACAAGCTAATTCTGTTTATTTTTTAATTTTCAGGATGGGACCAAGGGCTCTTGAAGTGAGTATAGTTTTTCCCATTTCTACTTGATGCATAATGTGTACATTTTGTAACCATTATTGCATTTTCTCTTTGCTAATAAAAGTAAAATTGAACATGATGAGTTTTTTTCTGTTCCTCAAGCATGTGTGAAGGAGAGAAGAGAAAGCTAGTGATACCCTCAGATCTAGGATATGGAGATCATGGAGCTCCACCAAAGATTCCAGGTATAGAATGTTGCTTAATTCAAGATCTCATATTTTGTGTTTTTCTGAAGTGTCCTGTTTGATAGGCAGGGTGAAATGTGGGCAGTTAAATCTTAGACCTGAGGTGGTTTAAGAGTTTAGAAAATGATTTCAGATCTTATTGACAGATTTTTGTGTTCCAATATCACCCAGTGAAGCCAGCACCAAGTATATCTCTTAATCTTAATAAGCTTGAAACAGTTCAATTAGTTCAGACAAAGTCATGATCAAATTTGAGCAGTTTTTCATTTTTTCTGTGAGAAAAATATTAAATTACATGAAAGCCCCAAAAATCTTCTTCACTTTTTTGAGTAATGCACCTCTTGGGCCTAGTTAAATATTGAAAGATGTTTAAATGTTCTAATGTCAAAAACTTGTTCAATTTTCTTTTTTCAATGTAAAACTATGATTCAAAGCTTCCTGCAGAAATTGAATTGTTGAAAATGCAAAGTGTTGACAAATAAAGTTTGCAATTTATGTTTTATAAGCATATCATGAACACAGTTTTCTCTAAGGTTTGTTTTGATTTGCAGTAATAAAAATAAGAATAGACACAGGCTAGGAAATTTTTGTTTGTATTTGTAAATATAAGTTTAGATATTATGATATAATATTTAAATATACTATAGTATAATATATGATAATATAATTAATATAATATAATGTAATATAATACAATATAGTATAGTATAATATAATAAATTATAATACAATATAATATAATGCAAAATAATATACTATAATATAAATAAATGTAATGTAATGTAATATGATATAGTGCAAAATGATATAGCCTAATATTATATATTGTGATATAGTAATAGTAAGATGTAGTAGAGTTTGCTCAGAATTATTTTATTACTCTGCTGATCACATTGAGCAACCTGACCATGCAGTTCTTTGAATTGTTATTTTCAATGCAATGTAATATGATATAGTGTAATGTATTTAGTATAATGAATTGCAAAACTGTTATAGTTTTTAGTATTTTATTAAGCAGCTCAGCTGCAGATTTCCTCAGTTTGGAAGTTATGAAGAAATGTCTGCTTTTGAGTATATTTCGTAATAATATACAACCATATTTTGGTTCAATGCAATGTTCTTACGTTTCATGTAAGCAATAGACCATGGATATTATTGCAACTCTTAAGATCTTCACTTTTAGTTTGGTTTTTTGTAGGTGGTGCAACTCTTGTCTTTGAAGTTGAACTAATTACCCTTGAGAGGAAATCAGAGCTATGAGCATTTTGTTTAAGCTTTTTCAGACAAACATCAATTTGCATGTAATGATGAGATTTATTACAAGTTTTACCACATTAATTTCTTTGCATTGTATCTCTATCATAAATGAAAAATGGGAAAATCCGTTGAGAACAACCAAACCCAAATAAATTGGCTCTGCAATTAATGATTCACGTAGCAAAGAGACAAGGAGAAAGTTAATGATCGTTTCCTTATTAAAAGTTTTTGTAATTTTTAGTGCTCGAGGGCTGAAGAGTTTTGCATCGTTTCATTATCTTTTGAGTCGAACTTTCAATATCTTAGCAATAATGTTTTCCCCGATTTATTTTGAACAATGAGGGAACGACCTGGTAAATTTAAGGTCACTCTATGTACTAAGAGAGGCAAAGGCAGTATAGTTGCTTGCCGATATGCTTTTGAAGTATATTTTTACTTAGCAGTGGAATTTAACTGAAGAAATTTATTTGGTTAAAGTCCTAGGTTGCATCGTGAAAGCATTTTATATGAGATAGATCTTCACTTTGTTTTTCTGCTATCGGAATAGGGTGAAATTGATGATTTTGTCGCACCTTTGGCTTTGTGATTAAGGAATGTATTCTAGAGGACGAAAGATATTTGAAAAAGTATATGGGAACTGAGTTTCAGTTGGTGCCTCAAACAGATGACAACTTCATCCATGCTAAACATGACACAAATACTTTTTTCATAAGATCTTACACCTAACCTTACACTGATCCGCAATGCTCTTATATTTTTCTGGTTTTGAGTCTAAGACTTTTCCTAAAGTATTCGTAAGTACCCAAAGTGCAGCTTCGTCTGAAATTCAATAAAATATACTCAAATCTTTGTTAATGTCTTACTTCATCATAAAGCAAAACAAAATTGGAACAGAATAATAAATATTGTATCGATAGTTCAGAAGTTAGACCACACATAGTATTGTAACTCGAATATACAAAAAGTCTCGATGAAGCTTGAACCTTCCATTAATCTTGGATTACTCCAGGGGTGACGGTTCTGACCGGAAAAATCCGGGAGGCCATGGCCCCTGATGAGAGTAATGAAGAAGAGGGGGTCTGGGGTTTCGCCCCAGAAAACTTTTTTGACCACACCCTTTTTACCCTAAGAAAACTCCCTTTTTGAACACAGACATTGGTCCTTTATGCCCTAATAAGCTATGTAAATGAAAGAGCAAAAATGAAGGAGAACAGGTAAAATGAAAAAGAAATAAGAGTGCAGGACAATAACATAACGGAAAATACAACTGACGATGATATAGTAGAAATTTCAAACGCAAGATCTCCATTAACATTTACAAATTTACTATATGTTGTTGCTTACATGCAAGAACAGAAGATACAAAGAAAGCTAGAGACATTTTGTATAAGTTAAAGTACGGTAACAGTCTAGAAGTATCATTTTCATTCCTTGCACATCTTAATTCGCAAGTATTTCCAGTAAACAATATATTCAAAATTTAACACCTTTCTAGAAAAGTGGGGGCCAAGAAAATTTCTAGGGGGCCGTGGTCCCCTTAGAACCGCCACTACATTACTCTTAAAAACATAATGTACATAGCTTCTTCGCTGAGTGGTCTCTTCACGCGACTGTTGACGCTTCCCAGCCGAAATTGAGGCTAATCTCTATTTACAACTTTATCATTTATTAATCTTCATTGGAGATCCGGAATTTAAATTCCTATTTTAAATTAAAACTAAAATAATTTCCTTTACTAAGCATATCAAATAGGACATTTCCTAACTCATTTTGCTTGCATTTGTAAACCAACTGTTACGCCAAAAAATAAATGAACTTAGGCTGGATTTTGTTGACATCGTTCATTCGTAATCTTCGGCACAAAAGCTAGCTTATTCGAAACCAATTTTAATTCACTACGCGTTGAAAGCGTTCTTTCTGATCTTATATCTTAATTCATTATCAACTTGGGCAGGTCACAAGTAATTCATGTAGCTTCGATATAATTAGTGACAATGAATAGTAATGGCCTTAGGTGTTAAGTAATTGCAAGTTGAGTTGCCAAGTGCCTTGGAGCAGGGGACAACAGACCACCCAGGGGTGATTTCCAAGGGGAACTCTAGGTATAATTCCGAAAAATGGGTGTAGCCATTTTGCAGCCACGCTCATATTTTTAAAGATTAATTTCATTGTGATATAATATACTCAACGAATAGAAAGATTTCAATAGCCATTTAGACGTGAGCAGATTCATCATAGCAAAACAATGAAAACAAACTTGGAGCAAGTTCAATGCATTTTTTAAAAAGTAAGGTTCATATAAAAATTTAGGGGGGCTAGCCCCCTAGAAAGCATCCCAGAGACTACCATAACACATTATCTATCAGAATTTGAAACGTCTGAAATGATCTAGCGCTGGAAAAACAGTAAATGCAACCACAGGTACCATTTTTTGAGAGCCTATATTTGCGAATGAGTTGTCAGAAAATTATTGCTCTCAATCCCCAAAATCTTATCTTCCATTGCAACTTTCAGTAAGTATCCTCTTTTTGGTACATGTTTTTGGAATCTTACAGCTGCTGCTCGCGCTTTGCGTAGCATCTTGAAATTAGCAACAGGGTGGATGCCAAGGGATACCAGTTGGGCTTAACCCTTTTGCTAAATGTATAGGTGGGGTGTAGTCCCCTTTTTTAGTTACTTCATTTATGGTAATGCTTTATAAGACGTATTTTATTAAATAACTATAATTTTGCCTTGGCCTCAATTTTCTTAGCTTTTCTCAAAATTGAGCCTGAGATTTTCTTGAATTTTTCTTAACTTTTACTGAAATAAACTGGCTAAAATGGGTTACACTTTCTTTGGTTGTCGTGTATACTCGAACTTGAATTCCATCTTTAGCATTTCAAATGTAGTAATGATGAAATATCGATTTTTGGGCTACAAAAACACCTACTTTTGGAAACTGAGCCTGATTTCTAAAGATTTTCTTAACATATTGACCATTTGAGCCTCATAAAGTCTTTTCTTATAAAAATACGTGTACTTGCTCAAGATTTGCAAGCTTGTTTGTTGTAAAAGTAGAAAAATACTATAGTCTGGTACAAATTTGGAGTTAAGTGGAATGTTCGGGAATGAACTGAAGTAATTTTGCATGGTTCAAAAGTGTGTAGTCTCAAAAATTGATTCCTTTGCAAGAAATTTAGCATAATACTTCGGAACAGCGCGAAACTGATACTTGTAGTTTGCTCTGTTATTGATTGCATCGTTACATGATTGCAACAACTGTTAAAATCATAAAACTTGTTACATATGATAAGTGTTGAGGATTCATTCCTTTTGATTGCTCTTGATGACTTTTGATAATTTTGATTGCATTCGGTTGCAACAAAGCTCCAATGCAACAGTCGAATTTCCTCTGCATTTGCCAATCATTCGTGCGTTGTTTTATGAAGCTTCTGTATGAAAAAGGCACCGTACTGCTTGGTGTAGAAGTCGCATTTCTAGCTTGGAATTTTCTGATGAAAAACAGTGAGTTGACTTCTACATCTTGTATCGTTAAAATAAATGCAGAAGCAAGATGAAAGACTTTTATGATTTTTATTGTTAAAGAAAGCATTGGAGAAGCAAAAGAACTGCTCACAGAAGACGAGTCTTTATCAGGAGTATACAGAACAATTTTTCATTTTTTGCATAGATTCATTTACGTACTTTTTAAGTGAGTTTTTATATCCAAAATCCACTGAGTTTGTCGTTATTCGTCATTATTTGGCCTATTGGTACCTCGATTTATACACCAGGTCGATTTGCACACTAGAAAATACAATAAGAGTGTGCTAAGAATAGTAATTATGATTTTTCTGTTAGTGTGTCATTGCTGGGTCAGGGTACTTGTGAAAAACAACTCAATTTGTCGGACTTGAACAATAAATTTCTCATTGCCACCCGCGTTATTTTGATCCAATTCGAATGTGTATCGTACATCAAAATTCCTGCAACCTTTAGAGAGGGCTAGAAGTTATCTGTTTGTGTTTTGGTAAGTGATTTCTGTTAAGAAAAAGAAAGAATGCCAAATGTTTCAATTAGAAGCTATGTGAAAAATAGCTAGATGCGATTTAAGCCCATATCATTAACCGCGTAGACAGACTGTCTGTGCATTGACACTTTAATGAAATTACAAACGTAATGAAACTACGTGCTTTTGATAGACTTTCACATCTTCCGTTCACGATTTAGTCATGGCCCTCCCTATCTATTCTTACGTATGAAAACTCTACCACAAACCAATGCCATCCACGGTCATCTCAATTAAACGTCACTGATAGATGAGACAATTACGATATTATGATGGGCCTTTTGTCGCCAAAACGTAACCAGTGCAGTTAAATGGATGATACAGGATCCTTTAAACATCCTTCACTTTATTTGCTGTGTTTATCATATTTAATGTACTTTTCTTCCTAACTGTAATGCAGGTCAATAGGAATTTGGTTTCTACTTTAGAGATGCATTTAATATTCAACGACTTGGCATATTTTCAATAAAAATTCTCATTTTCCAACTGCAACGCTATAGTTATTTCGAATGTCATTCAATGACTTTTAGGTCAAAACCAAAGCCTAACCTCTTGGAAACTTCCTTAATACCGTATAACTTAAAAGCCACCTAAAATGACACGATGTTTTATATGACTGAATTTTAGCTAAAATAAGCCAAAAGCTAACGTCGTTGCAGTTGCTTATAATTCCCACATATAAAATTAACCCGATGCTGCTTAATATTTGAATAGATCTTAGGTCAAATACAAATCTAACCTCTTTGTAGTTCTTTAAAAATTGATCAATCTTAAAATCAGTTGATTTTATATGAAAATTGATTTGACCTTAACCTTGAGTGAAAACTTTCATCCTTGTAGTTCTTTGAAAATGAAAACCTTAGCACCAGCTACTTTCTAAAAGGATTGAGTGAAATTTGATTTAAGTATAATAGCTAACCGTTTTATATTTTTCTGAAAATTCAAACTGCTAAAAGCAGTTAATTTTGTATAACATTTGGGTTGCTCTTGAGTTGAAACTGAAAAATAGCCTGGTGCTACCTCTTTCCAACTTCGTAAAATTCACAACTTACAAAATCAGTTGGCTTTGTTTAGAATTTGAGTAGATTTTGAAGCAATACCAAAGGCTAACCACTTTTCAAATTCTCAAGAATTCAAGACTCCTAAAATCAGATGAATTTGTTTACAATTTGAGTAGATCTTAGCTCAAAACCAAAAGCTAATTTCTTTGGAAATTCTATAGAAGTAGATTTAGCTCAATGTCAAATCAACAGCCACTTTTGGAAATTCACAAATCCTGAAATTTGTTGATTTTGCTTAGATTTTAAGCAAATTTTAGCTGAAAACTATAGACTAACCACTTGGCAATTTCTTCACAGTTCACAGCACCTCCAAAAATCATGTGCTTATATTTAGAAATTGAATAGATTTTAGCTGAAAAGCAAAGGCTAACCTTTTACAAACTTTGTAAAAATTCACAACTTGAACATCAGTTGATCTTGTTTAGAATTTGAATAGATGTTAATGAAATACCAAAGGCTTATCTCTTTTCGAATATTCAAAACATTCAAAACTTCTAAAATCAGATGAATATGTTTAGAATTTGAGTAGATCTTAGCTCAGAAGTAAAGGCTAATTTCTTTGCAATTTCTTAAAAAGTCTTACCACCTAAAATCAACTACTTTTGCATTGAATATATAAGTATATTTTGGCTCAATACCAAAAACGAACATCCTTGTACTTTTTTTTGAAATCCACTTTTCCTAAAACTAGATGGCCTTGTTTAGACATTGAATGGGTTTTAGCTGAATGCTAAAGGCTTAACTCCCTGCAAGATTTCCTAAAAACTGATAACTTTTGCAATCATTTGATTTTAATTGGAATTTTGAAAAATTTTAACTGAAAACCAAAGACTGACTTCTTTTAAATTACAGGATACTTCAGAAATTCTAAAATCGGTTAATTCTGTTTGGAAATTGAATATACTTAAGCTGAAAACAAAAAGTTAGCTTCTCTGCAATGTATCAATAGTTATAGCTCCTAAAGTTCGTTGATTCTGGTTATGAGTTGCTTTTGTTCAAAATTATAGCAGATTTTAGCTGAAAACCAAAGGTTAGCCACTTTGCAATTTCTTGAAATTTGCATCTTCTAAACTTAGTTGAGCTTGGTTAGAACTTCAGTAGATTTTAGCTCAATATCAAAGGCTAATTTCTTTGCAATTTTTTAAAAGTTACCAATCCTAATATGAGTTGGTTTTGTTTTTGTTTAGATTTTAGCAGACTTCAATCTTTCTTTATATCTACGTATGGGTTTATTTGCAATTAATTATTTGACTGGCCAAAACTCCTCAAAGAGTTTATTTGGAGTTGGAGTAGCTTTTCGCTGAAAGCCAAAGGTAAGCCTCTTTGCAATTTCTTTAAAATTCACAATGCATAAAATCAGTTAATTCTCATTAGAATTGGGGAAGCTTCTAGCTTCATTCTAAAAGCTTATATCTTTACATTTCTTGAAAGTTCACAAATCCTATAATCTGTTGATTTTGTTTAGAATTTGAGTAGATCTTAGCTGAGAACAAAAGACTAACCTCTTTGTAATTTTTTGAAAGATCACAAGTCCTAAATTTAGTTGGTTTGTGTTTGGAATTGTAATACATTGTAATACATTTTAGCTAAGAACTAAAGGCAAACCTCTTTGTAATTTCTTAAAAAGTCCCAACGTCTAAAGTCAGTTAAATTTGCTTAGTATTTGAATAGATTTTTGCTGAACATTAAAACTAACTTCTTAGCAACTACTTGAAAATTCAAAACTTCCAAAATCATTTGATCTTATCTAGATTTTGAATAGATTTTAGCTATAACAACCAAAGACTGGCCTCTTTTGAGGTTCTTAAACATTAATATCTCCTAGAATCAGTTGATTTTGTGTAGAACTCGAAAAGATGTTAGCTGAAAACTAAAAGCTAGCCTCTTTCAACTTCCTAAAAATTCACAACTCCTAAAATTAGTTAAATTTTTATAGAATTCGAGTGGATTTTAGCTCAAGTCCAAGGACTGATTTCTTTTTATTTTTGCAAAAAGTCACAACTCCTACAATCACCCGATTCTGTTTCTTAGTCTGAATAGAATTTAGACTATCTTTATAGTTTCTTGAAAGTTCAATGCTTCTAAAGTTAGTCGACTTTGCATAAAATTCGAGTGAACTTTGGGTCAAAGCCAAAGACTCTTTTCTTTATAGGATTCTAAAAATTAAAATCTCCTAGAATTATATTTGTATAGAAAGTGAGTTTAGAACTTGGTTCATAGCCAAAAATTAATCTCTTGGCCAAAATCTGAAAATTCAAAGCTCTCATGGCCAGATGATTTTTTTATAACATTTGATAAAGTTGTGATTGGAGCTAAAGGGTTAACTTCTTTACCATTTCCGGAAAACTCAAAAGTTTTAAGGTCAGTTGATGTCGTATAGAAGTTAAGTAGCTTTTATCGTCAAAACCTAACATTAGCCTCTTTGCAATGTCTTAAAATTCAAACTTCCTAAAATCAGTTCAATTTGTGTAAAAGGTTGAGTGGATCTTGGGTCAAACCAAAAGCTAACCTCTTGATCATTCCCTGAAAATTCATAATCTAAAAAATCAGTTTACTTCGTATAGAATTTGAGTAGATTTAAAATGAGCTGTGGCTCAAACTCATGGCCACATTATGGCTGCTTTTGCCAAATTTTGAAGTCGTTGATATCCAATGAGTTTGTATAAGGCATATAGACTATGCTTCCCTAATATTTAACAAATGGCTTGCAAATTAAAAATGGTGTTTGCTGCTCAAGCTATCTTGGTAAATATTGGGGGAATCTGCATCCTCAAACCATCATATTTTGCAAGAAATCCAGTGCCTTGCCTGTTTGAATACTGTATGTATTCTGAATACTGTACTGTATATATATGAGTGAGGTAGCATAGTGGTTAGAGTGCATGCCTCCCATGCGGAAGGTCTACAGTTCAAGCCAACTCGATGCCCTGACTAAACGCTCGCTCACTGTTCACCCAGCAGCTAATGGGTACCTGTTGGCAACACTGGGGAGCTAAAGGCGGCGAGGAAAGGAACTAGCCACCCTACCTCACATGCCGATGGCTCAGGATAAGTGTCCTCTCTAACAGGCACTCCCCTACATACGAAAGTATATAATTCATGAATTGTTGTAGTATATTCGTTATTATTTGGTGAACAATGCTAGTTTAACACTCTTTTCGTCGTCCTCAGTGAGTATTAGGCTTTAAATCGGGTGATAGGTTTTGAGAGTCGGGCTTCAAATCAGGTGATTTCCAACAGACTTCATCCTAGAGAAGGGGAAGCATAGTCCAATTGGACTTTTGAGTCATATTGGTACATTGTAGCTATATGACATTAAACCTCTCTTTCATTTGTGATATCCAACCTCTCATTCCCTCCACTCTATTGCGTTTGTATTTCAAGATAGAGGTAGACATACAAACAGCGTCATGAACATGTTGTTCATTATATCAGAATAAAAACATGTTTTAATCAAATCAATGAATTTTTGTCATTAGTTTAAAACCAAAACTAGAGTGGTATCTTTAAGATCTACAATGTCTAATCGGCAAGGAGGCTTTCAATTCAATTATTATCGAAGGATTTTGTCTTTCAAAGCAGGGCTCAAATCATATCGGCCTTTCTGAGTTAAGTAAATTAATGAAATTAAATAAGGAAATTAAAAGGTAAATTTGCATAGGAATGAGATTAGGTATACAGTTTTGCTGTGAGGTGATTTAAACAATCTGCTTTAATAGGGGATTCAACTGTCGATACTGTTAATCAGTGTGGGTGAATTTCTAAACCTTTGAAAGCCAGGACGCAGAATACTTGAGCATGAAATATGACGAGATCTTAGACTGCCAATAAGCTTTGAAGGAAAAGCTTGACTTGTATAAAAACTGAGACTAGTTATACGGAAAGTACAGAAATCTGTATCACACATTGGACATGTTATGACCATGTTTCCACAAATTGTAGCAAGGGGATACTTATTCAAAACATAAAACCCTTGTTATGTTTATTTCAAGCATATATAATCTTTAACTCTCTGAATCTCCATTAGCCTTACACCGGTGCAGCCTCCGTTCTGTAACAGAAGGTGTTAAGGATCAGCCTACCGTTTACACTGCTCTGTGACACATTCTGCTCCTCCTATTGGAACACTTTCTATACCTGCTAAAAAAGCATAACAAGTCTTGTACTGTAACGGTGCACTTCTTGCATCTGTACTGTGTAAACGGTAAGACTATCTGGTAAAGCTTCTGCACCGTAGCAGTATAAATGCAGTCAATCCATACACACTTGTTACAGAACAGAAGTTACACCAGTACAATGTAAACGGGGTGTGATACATGCAAGAGCCAAGGCTTTACACATATGTATTTCTCTATATCAATCCAACTCTTTACCCAATACATGCACGTGGCATTTGTCTACAATAACAGGAGCCAGATCTGGTCCAACTGATCACTGCTACCAGAGTCTAGCTGAAAGTGAAACAATGCTCTCTTTTTCTTCTGTCATCTATACCTTCTTTACCAAAACAGAGATGGAATATTGGATTAGCCAAAGGTCTTGCAGTACGGCGAAAAGAGCGAGCTTCGATGGGCCTTGGGTATCTGCTATGAAGTTTATGTTCTAGTAGAAGTACAAGTGGCATGGTGAAACTCCTGAAATGGAATCATGCGCTCCTTTTGTAAATTAAACATTGTTCTAGTTAAAGCATGCCTCTGTTCCTCCTTCTCTTCTTCAGTTTCTCTTTTCCATTTAGTTCTTCGGTTTTGAAACCATGTTTTCACTTGGCAGTCAGATAAGTTCAAGTAGCTTGCAACTTTCTGTCGTTCTGAAGAGGTCAAGTACTTTTTCTCGGTAAACAAGTCCTCCAATTCTGTAATCTGTGCTCTGGAAAAAGTTGTTCTTGGTTTTTTCCTCTTTGGAACAGCTCTGCTTTGGTATGGATGACCAATGCGTCGATCTAAAGGAAAATTATCGGCAGACACAGATCAATTCTAAGCAGAATCATTAACTAGCAATGAAATAGGGCTACGTAAAAACTAAACCAAGCTCAGAAAATGGATGGAGCCGGATATGAGAAATGAGCTCATAAAAGGTTGATGAGTAAAGCTCTAAAGCTAGTTTTCAGGCATTCCTCTGGGACTTGTGTTTTGAAGGAATTTATGGGTCTAGATAACTTTGGTAAGAAAGATGGAATGATTTTGAAAGGTATACAAGGAAAGATCTGAAGGGGAAGGTAGAAAATGAGAAAAAAGAGAGAAGGAGATAAGAAAGACGAGGAGAAGTGAAGAAAAAAGAGAAAGAAAGGAGAAAGGGGAGGGAATGTGGAATAGAAGAAAGAAAAGAATGGGATAGGGAGATTGCTATAGGGTGGGAAAGAAAGATTGAATTGAATTGAATGGAGCTGAATTGAAAATGAGAATTCTAAAGTATGTAATGATAAAGCAGGGAGCATTTGTGGAGATTCGTGCGTAAAAACACGGAGTTTTACAGGTGTCTACATGCACACCCTATAAATAGGGTTTTTGGAAACTTTCAGATTTACTGCATCATGCCAGCTTCTGCTCAGATGATGCATAAATCTTTCTTAAGTAGTGTACAGATATAGTGATTGGGATAGCATAGGCATCAAATCTTGATTGGCTAACGAATTCTTGCAACATTATTGGCAGGAATCCTTCGATGGTGATTCCTTTGTTAGCCAATCAAGAGTTGACGCCTATGCTGGTTGGGATAAAAGTAAAATGTGCGACTATCCTTGTTTCGCAGTACTTTTATGGAGCTGTTGACAAAGCTTCAAAGAAGAATTGAATTGCTTCGCGTCTAGAATTGCTTTGGGGCCTACTTATATAGTAAAAGACACTAAAGCTACAGAGCTCTATGAAAAAATACATACTTGAGTGTTTGCTGAGGATCTGCCAAGGATAAAGTGCTCGTGGATCCTTAGTTCCTTCTCTGTTTATTTTGATAATCTCTGTGACACTGCTGGACTTGCCACTTTCAGTTTCAACTGTACACCTACATTTCACTTCGCTCTTGTACCCAATTTCTACTTTCTTTACGCTACAAGTGCTTTGCAAAATCCGACTGATAGAGAAGGATAGTTCTTTCTCTTCATTCAACTTCTGACTGCTGTCTGATGAGTTTGCCATGGCCCTATGTGCAAGAACCGATTTCAAATTAAAGTGTTAGTACAAAGCAGAAAACGTGAGATTTTCTCTTCCGATAATGGAATACATTCTTACAAGATATGTACGCTTTTTAGAAGAAGTAAACTCTCTGGCTTCAACCTGGATGTTTCTTAATATTTTGTCATACCCAGCCTTAAATTTTTCTAATTTAAAGACTCCCAACGGCAATAGCAACTCAGATTAGGCAATTGTGATGGAAAAAAGTATGCCCAGGTTTTGTTAGGCATGTAACGGATGCTCATTCTATTTCCTTGCTAGTTTGATCAAACATTTACTGGTAAAAACAGTTCTTGCAAGTTATTATTTGAAACTCAGCTTGTCTATGTTTCTTAAGTATTTCTTAATTTTTATCTTTATTTAGTTTCAGCTTTGTTTCTTATAAAGAAAAACATTCTATCAGCATGATGTCATGCTTTGCAAAGCCAGTGAGCCAATTGGCCTCATTTTGCTCATAATCGCCTTTCACAAAGGATATTCTACCAGGTGTTTCTGCAAAATGTTTCCAAAGACAAAAAAGAACGAGAAAGGCCTTAAACTAGAGTTTGCATGCTTTGCGTATTTATTGCAAATAACCATTCTCTCAGCTTGAAAAAGAGCCTCATTACTTATAACTACAAAAACTACAATTTTCTTTGCTTAAAGCGATTTCTAATTCCAAATCTTCTCCAACTAGAATGAAAGATACAAAGTACTCTAGAATTCTTTTTTAAAAGTACATTTTGAAAATTAGCTCCCTTTGTTACTGAATTTTCATGGCACACAAATTAATTGCAGTTTCTAATTCAGCTTGTACCAATAGAATAAAATTGATATTGTAGCTCTAAATATTTCATTCTATATTACTCTTGTCGTATATTGCTAAGATCATTCCACTAACTCCATAGATCTTAAGGAGTTTGCTTACTACTTGACGAAATTTCTTCTTTATTGCTGACTTCCTACTATTGTTTTCCCTTACATTCAAGTCCATGAAGTGTCCTCATTAAGAGAGACCCTACAGTAAAAACCCTGAAAGTAGGAAAGTCGCTTCAAATTTTTCATTCACAGTACACCGTCAATGTCTACTAGTAGTTGCCTAATTCTTTTACTATGTTTACTCTACTCGACCAATGTTATGTCAGCAGGTAAACCTCGAATTCAATTTTTATACACGATCCATTGTTCCTTGTTAACATTCTCTTCCTTCGCTCCTACCACAAACTTATCTTTATTCTTTTGATTCCTAAAATGATTACAGCTATTTGTTTTTCTATTTGATTGATAAATGTGTATATGACAACATTCAAGACTACGTCTGGTGAGATAGCCTTGTAGCTGACATTTTAGAGAACTACGTGTAACAAGCACAGCCAAGCGCTTATATCTAATAAATATTTCCTCAAAATATGAAGATATACCAATCGGTAAAAAGTCATGCGTAAGTTACCTTCCTAACAATGATGTACTATAGTTTCTTAATTAACTAAATTTCGCAAATAATAAAAGGATATCTATCTTGTAGAATACCATTTCGCTCTAAAAAGTCAACAATCATAGAGTGAATTTTACGATGTGGTTATTAGTTACCTTTTCAGTTCCACGGAACCTTACCTCTGGTAGAAATAAAGTGAACCAGTCACTGCAGCGGTGTTAGTATTTCATCTTCTGCGTGAGTGGCACAACTTCTTTCAAAACCCTTCGTCTTTTAAGAATCTCAGAGTTGATAAGATCCTTTTGAAAAAGTACGCTTGAAGAGAAGACTGTTTTCCGTACTCTATTGCTGCATACTGAAATAGCAGTTCCGCAAATCAATCTATGCATATATATGCAGATCTGCCAAAAGTCAGTTGCTATTCAAGTTCAGGATATTTTAGACAGCAGCTTGGGAAAAATAACTTATTTTACATAAAAAGCTGAGGCAAATTCCTTGTAACAGGATGTGAAATGATTTGTGCAAATCTGTCTCTTGTGGTGCTACAACTATTCCAACAAAACAAGTACTACCTCGAAATCAGACAAGAGATGTCCCTTCTTCAATGCTCCGTTCTCTGTCAAGCTGTCAAGCAAATGACCCATCTGGCCATACTATAGATACCTCTGTGTATGGAGAAATCACCAGACTTTTACATCAAGACGAGGCTCTTAATTTGCTTTACAAAGAAAAGCATCGAATTCATGGGCTCTTAATTTCAGAGAAAGATTTCAGAGTGAAAACAATACCGGATTGAGGACAGATAGATGTTATCTCTGTGTTCTGTGGGTTATTATCTGAAAAGTAAAAGCACATACCAAGGGTTGTAGATAGGAGATAAACGTATAGTCAAGCATGATAAATTTGATAAACCTGAAAGACTTCTGAATTATGATTGATCAAATGGGATAAAAGCCGACGCCAATTCAACAATGGCGCATGAAACCGGATTACACGGATCTATCTAGATTTATGCTTATGATCGCTTTCCCCGATCTTTGCATTTGTCAGTTAATGAATGTCGTTTTCAAATAAAATTGTTCTGTACATTTGCAATTTCAACCGTGTAATTTCATACGATTGATAATATGAGATTTGGTTACCTAAACAGCTAGAAGAGCAAATCAACAAATAGGAAGGAGTCATTTTTATTAAACGATTGATTGCATTAATGAATGCATGAAGGAATGAATGAATGAATGGAGAAGCGAACGAACAAATGAATATAAAAGATGAACTAATGTTCTAATTATCCAACACAACAGAGATTGAAGGCCTACAGAAATCATTAGAGAAAGGCAATAACCTCCTAACAGTTAGATAAACAAACACACAGGCGACTGAATAGATGATTGAATAACAGAACGAAATCAAGCTATGAAAGACGAGTGAAGTGAAGTTGTGATTGATGGAGAGAGCCAACAGAAGCTATGCTACCTTATGTCACATTGAGCACAGACATCTTCTATATATATATATATATATATATATATATATATATATATATATATATATATATAT
>WIPJ01000136.1:275274-306368 GCA_018155075.1 Cassiopea andromeda
ATCGTGATCTTTCTTTGAAGTACCGTAGTGTCAATTTCATAAATCTCTCCATTAGCTCACTAGGTATTTTTGGGAAATCTTGCGACTCTTTCATTGCCATGTGCAATGATCTTAATATCGATAAACAAAACTTAAATTATGCCTTAAGTAAAATAACTGCCATCATCATCCGATCCACCTACTACATATTCTGCATTAGAAACAAGCCTTGAACTAACCCTGATCTTCTTACTTACTGAACTATAAAGACATGTTATTTCACTTTGTAGTTTTTTTTCATTTTAAAAATTAAATGTAACCTTGTCAGCCAGATAAAAATTACCTGCATTCAGAGAGATTTGTAGTTGCAAATTTTAGTTGGAATATATACATGGGAAGATTAAAAATATATATATAAATATATACGTATATATATATTTATGTATATATGTAAATATATATATATAATATATATATATATATTTATAAATATATACATTTATTTATTTATTTATTTATGCGAACATATAAGCTAGAAGAAGATTAGTCTGGTATAGAAAAAATTTCCTTTTCATGTACCCAATTTGTTTTTATTCAAAACGAAGTACTATACATTAAATCATTTTCATATAAATTAAACTACTTAGTAGTTAGAAATTTACAATGCATTCACGTGATAATACCACGTGCTTTAGTATAAAAATTAAATGCAAATCAGTTTAGAACATCTGCAATAACAATGTCTACTGTTTTAAATATTTACATGGGTGAACGAAGGTCATTAGAAGAAAGTGCTTCATGTTGGAACCTGGGTTGATAGTTTCCGCAACAATGTATCTTTCTATCTGCATGGGCACAGGAAGATTTCTATAGGACAGCAATTATTATACTCAAACTACGATATAAAAAGCTCTTTTAATATATTACCTAAACTAATCTCAGTCTCTTACACTCTGTTTTTATAAGAATAATTTTATAAGAACAATAGCCTGAAGTTCGGTGGAAAAGTAAGAGCAAATTGAGAACAAGGCTGCGCCTGAATCCTTGTCGTAAAATGTATTTTTGGAAAATGAGGCAGAAGCTTTCCACTAACAAATGGACAAGAAACGTCCTTTCCTTGTTAACGTGAGGAGAATTGATAGCCTTTACACTTTTTTCTTTGACTTTCGCAAATTAGTTGCTCCAAGGGAAACTAGGTACTGTGCTAACATTGTCTAATCATTATTCTTTATAGACTTATTCAATAAAAACAGTAATATGCAAGAGAAATCTTCTTGGTTGTAACATTTAGATCTCAATCAATCAAATGCTGAATATTGTCTTGTATATTGTCTTTCTTTTTATTTCTAAATGGCCCACACTCCACTAATTTAAAAACAAATTAAGAACAGTTCAGCTTCAAAATTTGGGGAAGATTAAGAAAAACCAGCCTGAACTTCAATTTTAGTGGCTGTAATAAAGAAAACGAGTGTATTTGGGAGCATTACAGCGAGCTTTGGTCAATGTCAAAAATTCCCCGATTCCTTTTAAGCAAAAGCGATATGATAACGCTTTGATTAAAGTATTGTAGATGGCCTTGGAAAGTAAGCAGGGGCGGAACCAGTAGGGGGCCGGGAGCCATGGCCCCTCCAAGTGGTAGCATCCTATAGCAAATAACAGGGTTAAGATATTTTTAGCACGAAAAAGACAATAGAGGGAATCAGATGGTCCACCAAAGCCAAGCTCTTGATCCGCCCCTGAACGTAAGGCAAAGGAAAGATGTCACCAAATGACGTCATCTACGATATGGATTGAATCAGCAATAGAAGATACACATAGTTCTAACTAAAGTCCATGTTATCTGTACTCGTATAAACGACGCCTACCAGCCGGATTCTACTTGTGGCACTGTGCATCAACAGGTGTAAATTGGCGGAATTATCGATTCACCATACTATTCAAAGGTATTCAGAGCTCAAAATATAGAGTCTTTCGTTGCAAGCACGTAGTATATCCCTCTAAAGCAGGGATCTCAAACTCGTGGCTCACAGGCCAGTTGCACCCTAGTGCAACAATATGTGGTCCCCAACTAAATAGAAATTATTATACTAGCGAGGCCTGCAGGTAGAATGGACCTTCAAAGAGCTTCCAAGCCAGTTCCTGCTATTGCTTGTCATCATAGCTTGGTTATTTTGCACCAGCCTCATGCTCTACACGTTTGCCACAACAGCATGACGTGCAATGAACAGCCAGACAGTGGTCGATACTTCATATTTAGAAGAAATTATGAAAACTGATAACAAAAACATTTTAGGATGCTTTTACACTTTTTGCAGAATCTCTTGTGCGGCCCGGTCACATGCAGGAACTTTCTCCAGCGGCTACAGGTCAGTTGAGTTTGAGATGTTTGATCTGAAATCAATTTGTGCAGCTAAATGAATGCCAGATATCATTCATCCCATATTTACGGACATTCAACAATTTACGTTCACTTCATGCAATTGCATAACGCTTAGTAATTTGTGGGTGTCGAAGAAAGTGCCACAAGGGAAAATTATGCCTGAGTGTAGCTGAATGCCCAATTACTTTTGTCGTTAAAATTAACCTTGACATTAACCTTGACATTAACATTGACATTAAAATTGACGTTAAAATTAACAACCAAGATGGAAAACGTTGTGCTATGACCATATGCCTTTGAGAAAATGTTATAAATTAGCATAATTTATACTATTCTAGTTATCCACGTCATAATCAAAGCTAATGTATTCTAGTTGGGTGAGATCTCTCTTACGGGATCCCAATTTCTTCAAGTTCCTTCTCAAGCTCATCCAAATCGTCTACAACCTGCCTTTGCATGGGTTGCTTTATTGTTGACTTGCTTTGGTTTGATTTCGAAGCAACGTTGCCAGTCTCTTTTTCAGGTCCAACTTTGTTGCTTCCCTGTTTTTCCTTGCCAGCCTCTTTTTTCACAGAAGCATCCTCTTTTCTGTTGTCGCTTTTATGTGATCCGCTCTCCTTACCAGCCCCCTTCTTCGATGAACCATCTCCCTTTGCTTTTCTCATAGCTCCCTCATCTTTCGAAGATATTCTTTTCTTAAAACTAGGCTTCCGTTCCATTTTCGCATTCTGACTGCTCTTTGAGGGTTCCTGAGCCATAAAAACTGTTTCCAATACACGTTCGCCCCAATTGGTGGACTCCCTTTTCTTCACAACATCCATCTCAGTTTGTGATGGGCCTGGCTCATTCTCTTCTATTTCTCTCACTGGCTCATTCTGGTTGATATCTGTTGCCTCTTTCATTCTCTTTCTTATCTCTGACTGATCAGATGTAACTTTTTGAAGAAGATCAAGAACTCTATTTATCTTCACGTCAAATGTCTGCATTCTTGAGTGGACATCATCAATGCTAGTCTTCACGTCTTCACGAAGAATGTTCAGCTCTGTAAGAATATCCAAGTTACTGTCATTTTGAAAATGTGTTGGAGGGTTTGAGCTCCCTAGCACGTTGGTTCGGCCTCGGATTAAATTCTCTAGTGATGTTTGCCCTTCAACCATTGTCTGATCTTGACTTATCGTGAAACTCTCTGAATCTGATTTACCTTCAGAGAATGATGTCTCTTCTTCATCAAACAAAAGTAGGCGCTTACCTGTACTTTCATATACCCGCATCTACAAAAATTGTGTAGGAAATTATTTTCATATTGCAACATCATATCATTATAGTTATCATTTTAGCTTAGCTGAATATTTCATTTGGGTAGGATTTAATTTGCCTGCATATGTCTAGTTTAGCCATTGTGTAATCGATAATTTTGTCGACCTATCGACGAAATTATTGTCAGGAAAACATTCAAATTCCCGACAATTGGAAGTAAACCCCTTGAAAATTCAAATCGCTCCTAATCCAACTGAATAAATTCAATTACCATCATTCAGAGCCATTCTACGAGTTGAATGCATATAACGTTCCACACCTGATTCCATCCAACAGTTTTTCAATACTCGTGAATTATAGAGGCAATGGGCTTATGAAAGAAGTCTGCTGGTCTACCATACATGTTGACAAATACCTTGAGTAATTGATAGAGCAATACATTTTAATAAATTTCCACTAGTAAAGTCTCTTTGTTCTTAAGGTAAAGACCCAAGCTGAGCTACAATGATGGAAATCAATCAGGCACTTTGCAGAAAGACAAGGTTGTGCAGTACGTAGCATATGCATCAAAGGCAAAGATTGATCATCCAAGCAAGGTGGAAAAGGAGCTGATCACTTACTACATCTCAGGGGGGTGGTGCTCTTTCAGCAGATGTACATGCTCTGAAATGTACCCCCTCCCCCCGAAATTGAATTACACGTAAAACCTGTACGCCACCCCATCATGGAACTTGAACCCCTATCTCTATCATCTTGGCATATTGATGATTCCTTGTAAGTAGTGAAGACAGGTAGCCTAAAAACAATGTAAGGGTAGCCCATGATTTTTTTCTGCATTATGGATCCCGTTTTCTATGAGTGGTATGTTAAGTGATTCATAAAGCCTTACTTGAAACATGTTTAAAAAACCTCTGACCCCCTCTGAAAAACTTCTTACCCTTTCATACCCCCTCTGAAACAGGATTTTAAAGTTGTACCCTCCATGAAAGAAACACGCTCCTCCTTGCGACGTAATAAACGATCAGATTCTACGTTAAAGAAAAGCACCTAAACATGCAGCAAAGAATTATACCTTCTTTGTTATGTCAAACGAATAAACCAGATCTCTTTTGAACCGCTTGAAAAAATCTGGATACAGCTGTAGGGCACTGACCAGAGTGTCAAGCTTTATGTAATGCAAGTCTGAGTATGTCAGAGTGTGTATTTCGTAGAGTGACTTGTTCATTTTGCCAATTGGTTTTCTAATGTTGCTTCCAAAAACATCACCAGGTCCTATTTGAGAAACAAAATTAAAATCTTAATTCTTTGAGGGGAATTTCTATTTGAAGGGAGGAAAAAGTCTGTGACATAGAATACACAGTTGAATCTTGCTGTCATCGTTTTACTTTATAGCACTGGAGAATTAGCACATTTAGCTCTGCAAAATTGCATTCGGTAGGCAAAATGCCAATTCCAACTAGGCGTGGTCATTTTCTTCTCTTCAAAGCTGATTTCTCCTTCCAGAATAAATTCTACTTACCTGGCGAGATTGTTTGATCAGTCAGCCACAAAATATTGAGTTTACTGCGATCAGAGACACTATTTGTGGTATTTTTAAGCAGTGAACTCTAGGAATTTATTGGAAATGCACAACTTACCAAGTATTCCCACAATATGTTCATTTTTGCGTACTTCCAGTGACCCTCTTTCGACGAAGTACAAAAAATCAATTAGCTCTCCTTGCTGTAGAACTTTTGCACCAGGAGCTGATCGCAATGTGGAATAGAAACGAGAAACATTTCTCAAAGCAGGAAGCGGTGCAGATTTGAACTCAGGCATCGACTCGAACACACTTTTGTGAATCTGCAGGCATGCATCGGCTTGAAGTTCGTTTGGGAAGTATGACAGGATCTACAAAAAAAACTTATGTCAGGATGTTCAAAGCCATTGATCGTACCTTAACTAAATCTTTATGAGCAATCGCCTTCTGAATTCTTCCTAAGGCCTTGCAGTATGGCGAGATTGACGTAGAGCTGGTTGAAGGATCCGTTTATAGAGAGTGATCACAGAAAAGCTTGTGACACGTGAAGAAGCAGAGTACAGGAAGCAAACAGTTTCAAGATAAACTTTTGGTTGATTTCTTTGGTTGATCAAGCTTAATCCCCAACTGATTTGGAATGAAAGAAGTTATGACAAACATAACTAATATCTTGCAAAAAGTGCAATATATGAAATCCTGAAAAGATCCGAACAGTTCCAATGATTGTAAATCCACCTAAAGAAGCTAGATAAGTGACTAACACTTTGGAATCAATCTGCACTATTGTCCAATAACAAAATACAATATATCATTTCTCAATACACCATCCACTCCAAAATTAGTGCTGTAAGCAGTGGTGGTGCCACGGGGGGAGGGGGAGCTGAAGGTGACATGTCACCCACCCACTTCTCTCGATGATCAATCTTCTAATTCGTCCAAACTCGATGAGAAGATACCAGGGTTGGGGTGAGGGATCTCTAGCAAGGTGTTGAAATGGGCGTGGCAACTAAATCGTGTTGTCATGTTAAGGTTTGGCTCCCGAAATCCCCATGGTCTGCGATGGCTGGTGCCACCCCTGATGTAAGTTTTTAGCTAAAGTATAAATTCACAGGGGGTTTAGAAGCCGGGGGGCCGGAGGAGGCACTGGTCCCTCCACTTCTGCCTGAGTATATCTCCGACCATAGTGACCAGGTATCTCCACTTTGAAGTCGTCTCAACGCCCCTGGTTCAGAAAGATAGCAAACTACTACTTTTACAAGTGTGTATAAGCTCCAACATAATTTTAAAGCTTCTTAGCTTTTGAAACAGAGCAATCTAAGCTAACAACTAATTTTTTAGCTATCTGCTGAATTCGATAATTAATTAAATAAAAAAATGCAAACGAAATGAGCATTCTCCAAAGAGAAGTATTTCATCGCCTGATTTGGAATTACCTCTTCAACATCCAGACCTTTGTTGGTCGTCCAGGTTGTCCTAAAGTAATCAATCAAGCGAGCACCAATCTCCTCAGGTACCGTATAAAGTTTTGTAAACCTACGGATGCTGTCCAGCTTCGAGTGAAAATCAGAATTCGGCTTCTGAAGCTGCTGTATAATTGACGTTACTTGACCAAAAATGAATGCATACAGAAGGCCTAAATAGGAGAAATTTGCAATCATTTCCAAAGAAAAACAATTTCGAGCTAATGGTAGCAACTGCACTTTCAAAAAATGATGAGAAATATGTGGAGGCCAATGGTGCAGAGGAGGAGAAGAGCGCGGGGTGCAGCCCCCTAGCTGTGACTTGAGGAGGCTCAGCCCCCAAACTCAGTAACTGTCTTGGAAGTCAAGCACTAAATAGTTATTATTTTATGGTAAAGACTGCTTTGGACTTAAAAAGCTGTCGAGAAATTGCTATCTAGCAAGATAAATCTGACAAGACAAGTATTAGAAATAAGTTGTTTACTGATTAATATTCTCAGTTTCTTATATAACTTGGTAGACCAAATTCTAAGTTTCTTGTAAGACAGCATGCACGAGAAGAGCCCCCCTCCCCCTCCCCACCAGCTATCAATTTACTTCTACACCACTGGCGGAGGTGTGAGCATAAAGGAAGAAGAGCCCAAAGGAAAGAGACGAATGAAAAGGACGCAATGAAGAAAAGACACACACACTAAATGATCCCACACGCAGAATTCCAGCACACAGAATTCGGTACACTGGAATTAGGTACACAATGAAAATCCAATAGAAAGCTGTCTATCTAGACATAATGAATTTGCTATACTTACAACCCAGTAGCATTGTTATACAGCCAAAGAGCTTCTCAGCAGTTGTATTTGGCGCAATGTTTCCAAAACCACAAGTTGTCAAGCTGCTCATGCAGTAGTAAAGAGATGATATGTATGCAGAGGCAATTGTAGGTCCAGAGCCTTTAACGAGCTGTCCATTTTCAAATTTATAAGGCTGATGAGTTAAATCGGAAAGCACGCGCACCCAACTCCATTTTGTTGATGGTTTATCATAGTTTACAGCAATCACGTACCTGAGACAAAATTTGAGAATATGAGGATTGGTGGATATGACGCCTTCACCAGATATTGTCTTCAAAGTAGTTTGAAGGAATAAATGAGCAACTACTCTTTGGCACCGAATTATGGGGGGTTGATAATTTCACCATCCACTTCCATTTATAAAACACCCCCAGCTAAGTAGCTTTCAAGACAACCCAGCCCCCCTCCCCATTTTACTAAATTAAAGATTTCAAGGTTTAAAAAGCATAAGCAAGTAAAACACATTGCCTTTGTGAACGCAAATCAATATTAACAACTAAGGAAATCAAAATAAATTATATAGCTATCTTAGACTTGTACATTGTTAGCAACTACTTGCAATAATTTTGAAATGTTTGAGTTCTCATACTGCCTATTGAAGATTGACCACCCAGCTATCAACCCCTCCCCCCAAAAGTATGCTTTATTAGCAAAAATCCAGTCAAAAGTAAAGTCAAAGTCCTTCCCGCGCCAATGGCGCATAGGGCGGCGCCTATCTCCGTTTCTATAGCCCTAGGCCACGCGTCTGCGAATGCAGTGAAAGCTACAGCGGGGGCTGGTCCACTGGTAGCTCCGCGGGTTATACTTTCCAACTCCATTCTCATATGTCGAGCGCCAGACGAGAAAGCAATGAGTAACATTTTTAAAGTCTTTGGTATGACTCGGCCGGGGCTCGAACTCACGACCTTCCGATTGTGAGGCAGACGCTCTACCACTGGGCCATCACACCCGTGTTAGCAAAAATACTACCTCCCTTATTATACCCCTTACTATTTGGTGCCAAAGAGTGACAATGCAGAGAAAGAAGGAGTAAGAAAGGAGTGAAAGAATAAAGTACAGTAGTGTTCAATGAAAAATTGGCTAATAAATGACTGAAGGAATATATAGATGATGAAGAGTTGATTGAACAAATCGAAGAACGAATGGATTGCAAGATAATATTACTCCTTTGACAGGACTTACCATATACAAGCCATCCAATGACAACAGAGGCAAAACATGAAGAGCCAAAGTACCAATGTCATTGCACCAAACTTGAGATAGTGGTCCAGCTTTCTAGCAACTCTCAATAATCGGACCAGCCGAATAACTTTGATTACATTTATAACTTCAATCCACTGAAGGATGAAAAAGAAAGTTTTATAACAGAGACTGACAGAAGACACTTTGCAGAGGAGATGAGACTTGAAAGTTCCTGCTTGAGCATGTTCAAACATAGTTTGAAAACACTTGAGTAAGACTGGCAGTAGAGCTCCAACATAGGCAGTGTATATTTAGACCTCTTGTTCTATGCCACAGGATTTGGAATTTGCAGGCACCAGTTCATTTTGTACTTTTGAATTATTATATCACACAACCATAATCATATCCTAATTCAAAATGTTTATTTACATTCATTGTACTAAACATTTAGTCAAAATTCACTTCATTGGAAATAATTGCCTTTCCTATCAATACACTTCTCCTTCACAGCAATATGAAATCTTTACACAGAATGTCAAACTCTACTTCATGAAGATTACAATGTTTAGCTGGCGTGCTTAGAAATAAAATTCAAATAACTCATAATAAATTATAGTGCGTGTAATGACTTTTCAGTTCGAACAGCTAACAAAATTTACAGTGACATAGGAACAAGCTATCGCTTCACATAGGGATTGAACTCGGAACTCACGCAAAGAAAATTGAAAATATTAGGAAGAAGATAAAAAGCTTGCATACATTCACGTCTCCATAGGCCAGGTTCAAGATGCCATAAGGCAAAGCAGCTACGAAATCAACTGCAAACCAAGACCGCAGGTAGTTCATGCATATCATTTTTGAATCGAAGACAATCTCGCCCTCTTTACCGCTATACGTTGTCTTAAAATTCAACATTACGTCAACTATGAAAAACATATCGACAAAAATATTGAAGATGACCAAATCGTTGCTTGTGTATTGAAAGCTGACAACAAATGGAGCGACTACAGCTGTGTACAGGGTAAGAACAAGGATAATCCAGTCCCATATCGTCTTGAATAAGCTGTAATGGAAAACAGTGAATCTCGGAACTTTCTGACCTTCCCATGAGTACTGTACAGACATCGATGAGTTTGACATTACCTACAAAGAGATTGTAGTCATAATGAGAAGAAACTTACATAAACGAAAAAAAAAAAGTGAATTTGCGACAAAAAAAAGAAATCTTCTGTGCACGAATGTACAAATGAATAGATAAATGGCAAAAAGATAAGTATGGGGACTTAACTAATGCAGAGAAAAACTAAACAGGAAATGATTAATAGATATAGGGAAAAAGAAGAATGGTTGGGAAGCAATTATATGAAAAAACAGAGTAGCAGTACCACAAATGTTTTTTGAAGATATGAAAAGTTCTCCCATGAAGCTAGGAAAATTGCCTAAGTCCTAGCTTCATAAGAGAGCTTACTTAGTCAAGAGATTAACAGCATTTTGGCCTACAATATGCAATCCTATAAATATACTGGTCAATATGTAAATGACAAAAAAGGTGAGTTACAAGCTTTGGAACCTGTAGACAAACTTTTTTTACCACAGCACGAAAAAGTGGCAACATTCTTTTCACACACTAAAAGCTTTTTTCTTCCGACATTTATCAGAGTATGAAAACGTCGGATAGTGACCTAAAGGCTAACCGAAATATATATCCAGATGCGGTTACATGTGATAGGATGCGTCTAATTGGCCCCAAGTGTGACCAATTAGGATCTATTAACATTGTTTACTTGAAGAGTCCCAATGAGAACACAAACTGTTTTTGTCTACACAAGACTGGGTTTTAAGTCTTGATGTAAACAGATTCCAAAACACTTAAATGAAAAGATCCTATCATATGTAATCGCATCCTATCACATGTAACTGCATCTAGATATATATTTCGGTTAATCTTTAGGTCACTATCCGACATTTTCATGAGCTGATGAGTGTCGGACGAAAAAAGCTTTTAGTATGTGAAATGAATGTTGCCGCTTTTTCGTGCTATGGTTAA
The DNA here is from genome assembly GCA_018155075.1 of Cassiopea andromeda. Lineage (NCBI taxonomy): Eukaryota > Metazoa > Cnidaria > Scyphozoa > Rhizostomeae > Cassiopeidae > Cassiopea > Cassiopea andromeda. The sequence goes on from WIPJ01000136.1 coordinate 285,950, forward strand.
GTTCTGTAGTACCAACAGACTATTTACAAATTTTTGTTTCTTATAGAAAATAAGTTGTTGTAAAGAGAAGAGGTGTTAATGAGCTAAGTCCTGAAAGTGCAAAAGGCAGTTTTCGTTAAAAAGGGGATTGCGTACTTCAAACTGTAGAACGTCCCCCTCTTGTAAGAACTCATAAGAAATTTTGAAATATCCTGAAATGCAATTCATTTGCCAGTGTCTCAAGACAAAAAGACCCTCGTATGTTGTATTCATTATGAAGATGAATTGCATTGACCTGATTGCATTGGCAGATATCAATTGCTATAAGTAAGTTTGATGTGGATATATTCAACTTTGATATCTTTGAGAATATCGATAAAAGCAGTTGAGGTGGGTCAACTACACACTTTTTTTTAAGAATACCTAACTTTTTTCCGAGCCATAATAAATAAAGGTCGTCCCGTATACTTGCGTATGTAGGGGAGTGCCAGTTAGAGAGGACACTTATGCTGAGCCATTGGCATGTGAGGTAGGATGGCCAGTTCCTTTCCTCACCTCCTTTATCTCCACAGTGTTGCCACCAAGTACCCATTTGCTGCTGGTGGGCAGTGGGCGAGCACTCAGTCAGGGCATCGAGTCGGACTCGAGCCTTAGACCTTTCACTCGGGAAGGATGCGCTCTAACCACTATGCTACCTCGCCCTTCCTTAATATTCTTAAATTTTTCTCCTGTTGAGCCTAAGATTGTTCTTAAACCATACTTAAGTATCAAAGGTCTAGCTTGGTCTGGAAATGAAAGTAATATATTCAAATCTTTGTCAATGCCATAATTAAACATAATAAAAATCAAATGAGGACCAAAAATAATAGATATTCTATTGATGATCCAAACGTTAATCTGAAAGAACCATTGTAACTCGAATATACAAAATTCCAAGTCTTGATGAAGCTTGAGCCTTTATTATTCTTAAATTATTCTTAAATTTCAGCGATTCTGAGACTTGATATTCTTATAAACCTTATTCTTAAGAAATAAGTAGTGTCTATTCCCTAAACTGCTGATGCAGATGCTAATTAGCCTTACACTATTGTATTGTTATCTTAGAGACAATTTTTAAAAGGGTGCCCACTAAAAGCGGGCAATCCCACCCCCAACTATGATCTGCAGGTTAGCCTTGGAAAGACAAGACACGTCTCCACTAACCTGTTCATGATGAGAGGATCATGGAGTGACAACAGCCAATAACACTGTGAGAGATCATGGATTGACAACAGCAAATTACACCCTTCCAAGCATGTTGATTGATTGATGACATCACAGGTCACTGCAAGGAGCATGTGATCCCCTGCCATACCTGGTTGGAATGCAGAACCAAATTTTTGGCAGAATTTGGGTGAAATGATTATGAAAAAGTGCTCGCAAACCTACGCTAGGCTACACGGTTCCACATTTTCCTTCCTCTTTTACAGAACCGTCACAGTGTGATCTTTCACAGTGTCATGGGCTGTTGCCACTCCATGATCCTCTAAGCATGAACAGGTTAGTGAAGACATGTCTTGTCTTTCCAAGGCTAATCTGCAGATTTAGAGACAAATTTGTTTCGAAACGAACGGCGAGTTCAAGAATACACAAGCAATTATTTTTTAAAGTTACGAGAAGATCTGGTCTTAAATTATCCCCAGCAGTAATGCTACAGGCACAAGAACCAACCAAGGCAATGCGTTATGTAAAAAGAAAGCAAAACAGTACCTGTGCTAGTTTTTGTGTTTTGCTCGTTTCCCTTTTTGCCAACTGCAAAAACACTGAACGGGCATTGTCTGATGACTTGTTGAAGTCTAATCTCTGCTTGGCTAAAGATTTTTCCACAAGTCTCGACCATTTTGTAACAGCAGAGTCTAGAAAAAGTATGAAATGCTTTCTAGCAACTAACACCAAGTAATTGTCATGGTGGGTAGGCTACTACTCAATCGAAAAACCATAACTGGTTTAAGACAATCCATGTTTCATCTGTGATGCCAAATATCTTTGCAATACCAACTATGTAAGAACCAAATTGAGAGCGAATATGTATGGAATCACTATGAGACAGAGATTGCTTCTCCATCTTTTTACAAGGAGAATACTTTTTAGATAAATTACCAGCTATAAATGTTTACTCGTGAATTTGTAAAAGATAAGTGCCAGCAATACCATACAGTTAAACATACCAGAAATTGGGTCTTTCAAGTTGCTTATATCCTTGAATGTAATAAGAAATAAAATGACTTCTTCTTCGTCATCTTTTATGGGAGAGATCTGAAACAGGAACCAGCATGGTTGTCCTGCAACAAAAAAATCATCAATGTGTTTTGAAGGATTATGTTTTTATTAGAAGAATAAAGTTTATGAGAATATTGAGGCTCAAAATTGCTTAAATTTAAGAATAACTTTGAGTTTAAATACAGAATTTTTAATTATCTGTTCCATTTTACCGATATATATTTTAGTTTTGAAATTGTAAATTAGGACTTTTATTCCTTTCTTTTTCTATTTTACGCAGGACAGGCAGTGAAAACAGAAATCCTTTTGTTGAAGATTCATCTTGTTTGAATATTCCTATTATTATATAATTATAATAATAATAATTATTACTATTATTAGCCAATTGTAAACTACGTAAACAAAGGGATGATTGCATTTAGTGAATTTGAATATTAAATGATGTTTCCGTTATTATTATAATGGATTCAAGTATCCATGCACTCTTGTTTTTATAAGAAAAAAGTTTATAAGAATATTGAGGCTCAAAATCGCTGAAATTTAAGAATAATTTAAGAATAATGCAAAGCTCAAGCTTCATGAAGATATAAGAACTTTGTTGTATCACAGTTATAATACTGCTTTAGGATGGACTTTTGCATGATCGATACAAAATATAAACTCTTGCTTAGTTTTAGGATATGGAAAAACATCAGCAAATATTGGAATATATTCCTTAACTTTCAGGCGAAGCTACATCTTTGGTGGTATTTAAGAATGATTTAAGAATAGTTCTAGACTTAAAATCAGAAAAATTTAGGAATATTGAGGCTCGGCAAAGAGTAAGGTATTCTTGTAAAAAGGAATGTATAAGTAAATTCTTGCGGTTCTAGGTATTTCATGTAACGGCAACAAATCAATCATGGTATATTCTTAGCTACAATTGTTTCCTCCATATCTTTGCAAATATAGGCTAGCATTGACAATCGCAGAAACATGTTAAGTTGTACTAGATTAAAATTCCCCATGTTGCTAATGGTCTCTGCTTGCTTTTCCATCCCATTTCAACCCGATTCAGGTGTCAATGCTGCTGCTATATTCTATTGGTCTGCTGCTTCGGAACACACAGGCACAGTTTATGCTTAAGTTCTTTATTGCAAGACTTGCACGCTTGTTTTATATAAGAAAAAAGTAGATAAGAAATGAGGCCCAAATGGCCAAAGTCTAAAGAAAATCAAAAGGTTATATTTCCAAAATTAAAGGCCAGTTTCCTCTGAAATGAATGCACTGATTCGACCGATGCGACCGAGGCGGCCGGAGGTTGATGCATGTGTAGAAAGAGATTATCAACCAATGGAAAAGTTCAAAACATTTGAGCTTCTCAATTAGCCGATTCGGTCGAGGGTAGCCGAAGGTGAATCTACATCTGAACCTACTACGCATGCACCAACCTCAGGCCGCCTCGGTCGAATCGGTGCATTCGTTCAAGTGGAAACCAGCCTGAAGTGTCTTTGTTGGTCACAAATCGATATTTCGTCAATACTACATTAAGAACGTTAAACATAGAATTCAAAATCGAGTATATAAGATTTAAAAAAGGTTGGCCCATTTTAGCCAGTTCATTTCAAAAAAAGTTAAGAAAATTGAAGCTCAGGCAAAGATATAGTTTTCTTATAAAAAGAAGTGTACTCAACTGTTTTTCTTGTACAAAATGACTTCTGTTTGAAGTGTAGTCTTTGCATCTACCGATAGTTGGATCCTTCTTTTTGTTTCCTTGCTGGTCAACACCCCCCAAAGGAAGTCACATGTGCAAGGACGATGCAAGACCTCTCCTTTGGAAAAATCTGTGGCTGTTGTAAAACTTTCACTTGAGTATATTATAGGAAAACCTGGAAGTGCTGCATTCCCAATAACAAACGTAAGATCTGTAAGAAATTGGAAAAAATGCCTCTAGTTACAACATGACTTTGAATAAATGTGTATAGTGATAAGGTGAGCGATGTGCACGCACTGTTACATGTAAACCAACACGTACAAGTATATGTACATACATGTATAAGTATATGTACATACATCCATATATTCAAAACGTTATTGTCACTTGGAAATGTAATTTGCGTGTTTACGTACACATAAGACACACCTATGTATACACATAAGGTAAATGCACACGTACGTACAAGATACACGCATATGTACACTCATGATGCGTGAATATATATATACGTACGCGTATTACACTCTTCTTTTTGATAACAATAATGTTTATAAGAATATTGAGGCTCAAAAGTGCTGAAATTTAAGGGCAATTTAAGAATAATTCAAGGCTCATGCTTAATTTGAGCATACAATTTTTGTGTATACGAGAAATCACACTGCTTTCAGATAAATGTTTTTCACTTCAATACAATGTTTATTAAAGCCCGTCTACACGATAAAACATCATCATACAAAACAACGTCAAACATCATCGAACATGAGTTTGGTAATGTTCAAATATAAATGCTTGATCGTGTAGACTACTTCATCATGCAATCTTGCATATTGCCAAACATGTTGGGTGATGTTCGAGTATTTTGTAACATGCAGCAAAAATCTGATAATGTTTGACGAGGCTCTATACATTAACCAATCAAATTTGCTGGATTAGCGCTTCTGCAGCATGCTGGTTGGTGCTCACAATAGAAATGTTTGCGGATGTTCGATGGCGTTTGGTTCTCATAAGTGCCTGATTAACCACTTGAAAGTAGTATTTTGTGCACCTCGAACATCGTCAAACTCATTATCAAACTCATGTTCGATGATGTTTGACGTTGGTTTGTATGGTGATGTTTTATAGTGTAGAAGGGCCTTTACTCTGTTCCTGTAAGACATTAAAGCCAAAAAAGTCAAAGTCCTTCCCGCGCCCAATGGCACATAGGGCGGCGCCTATCTCCGTTTCTACAGCCCTAGGCCACGCGTCTGCAAATGCAGTGAAAGCCACAGCGGGGGTCTGGTCCACTGGTAGCTCCGCGTGTTTAACTACCCCCACTCCTTTCTCATTTATCGAGCGCCAGAAGAGAAGGCAGCGAGTACCAATTTTTAATGTCTTTGGTATGACTCGGCCGGGGCTCGAACCACGACCTTCCGATTCATCACACCGGTCATTAGCAAATATTTAAATACAATCCTTCGATTTCCACGCAAAGTTATACCTTTGGTACTTAAGATCAATCTTAGGTTTAAAGAAAAATAGTTAAAGTATTGGAGGTCAGTAAAGAATTAGATCTTATCAAGAAGAGTGTTTATACTTATACACACACAGAAAACAAGCAGATACTTACATGTCAGATACGTGCATAAGTGCACGCAAGATACGTGTATATGACCTCATAAGACACGTATAAAATATAGATCATAATTTTAAAAATCATTTAATAAATGAAAGAGCATGAATAATATTGTCATTAGCATTGATATGTAAGCTAAAAAAATAACGACATATCTCAACACTACCTATGTATTATTAATAAAATTTACAAGTTACCAGCATATCATCTCATTTTGCTTTCGAAACCAAAGTTATACTAGGCTGATTCATTTGCAGGTATCCCAGAATGTGAATTAGACGGGACACCAAACATGTTTACCGGTTCTTCAAACCGAGCATAACTGTTCATTGTCTACTTTATCATAATAATTTCCAGTCATTTCAACTAAAAAAACTTGAATGTGCCTGCAATTTTTTTGTAACGCAGGAACGAATGAGGTCTGGGGGTAATCATTAAGGAAGCAATCCCTAATTCATCGTTTCTCAAATAGATGGGCATGCCCTCCAAGGAGCACAATGCGATGCTAGAGGAGGCACTTACGACCACGGGGAACAAGTATTTTTATGTAATTTTTATACATAATGCTCTTATGCCTAGTGAGTGGGGGTGTTGAAATATTTTTTCTTCCTATGAGGGGGCGTTGCAAAAAATAATTGAGAAGCACTGGCCTAATTGAAGAAGTTGATATAAACCACTCATGCATGCTTGAAATCGTATTACTTTTAAACAACTACGAAACCCTTTATGGCTTTAGATGTAACTCGGGCTCAAATTGATAAAATGATAATGCATCAACTGCAGCAGGTATTCTCAGAGTTGCAACGTTATGTTATTGAACAATCAGCAATTTTCGTGATAGCTTTGTAAAAATTTAGCTGAAAATGCAAACGACAGGTCTTGAATGTAAACAAAGCATTTAGACCATGACGAAGTTATCAAATGTAAGGTAGAGACTTTTTACACCTCTAAGCTCGATAGCAATAAAACTTTACTGTTAAAGCATATCATTGTGCTGAAATGTGTTGGTCCTGAATGATACTATGCACAGGACGTGCCGAAATGCAATAAGCTTGGGGTGGTACTACAGGCTTTCGTGGGAAGATTACGATAGGAGTGCTAGCTATCACACACCTAAAACCATCCAGGAGTGTGGTGGCGTGTGATCTTTGAAAGCTAGCTTGAAAGCAATGTCCATGTGTATATGCCGATTTCTATCGCCCAGTTAGCAATACATTACAGTCATTTCTGAAGGGGTTGGGTGCTGAAAATCGACAAAATAGCAAGCAGTGAACATCGAATTCATAATGAAAACCCACGGAACTAGCAGCGACAACTTGCCACTGCAAAGCAATCAAGGAGTGCGATATTTTGCACACCACAGAAGCTGTAGGCGCGTGTCAAAACGTGCATGTGCGATCGCACGTCTTTCCTACAAAAGCCTGCATTATGAGGTGGAATCTACCAATGAGGTAAATTTTAGATAAACCTTTTTGTCGCAGCTGCAGGTGACCATAGCAGGCAGACGTGCCTGCGTAAGTTACTGTAAATTCAAAATACTGCGCACATAAAGAGATAAGGATGCTTCAACTTTTCCTAGTACCGCCCATAATTGCTGGTATCCAAAGGCAGTATGCTTCCAATATACGTTTTCTTTATAAGAAAGTGGTTTATAAGAAAGTAGTACTCATCTGCTCAAAAGGCTAAGAAAGTTCAGTTAAGGACACTTGATTTAACTGTGTACAAAAAGTCATGTATGAGATGTTGGCTACCCTCCAGCAGTTTAATTTCTGTTAGTCACTAAGACTTTTCATCATCTCAAGTGTACATGGAGTTTTTTCACTTTTTACTTTCTATCATCGCACACGTACAATTCATTGGAACTCAGAAATTTTTGCTAAGAAAGTCTTAAGAGAATTTTGATGCTAGAATCGTGAAAAAGTTAAGAAAGTTTCAGTCACTTTCAGTACTGTGCCGAAAAAACTTTCTTATAAAAAAATGAGTATTTTGGAATATTTTGAATGTGCCATAATTGAAGCAGGCACGCTTGCTTTTGATAGTCTCCAGCAGTTTCGGCATATTGAAAAGCAAGCTTAACAGCTGACAAAGATAAAATCTAACTGGCAGAAGGTGAGGCTATCAGAACCTTTTTGAGAAGCTGAGTCAGCGAATCATTTAGATTCATATTGAAAATCCCTTAAACTGGAGCATCTGCATGCAATGATTTTTAATAGCAACCAGAAGGTTCAAAACCAGGGGTGGTGTCAGAAAAAAAGCTGGGGGGATAGAGGTGTCAAAGTGCCGACAGTGAGCGGTGTTCAAGAATTTTAACGGACAACACCTTTCGTGTTGCCTACAAGACTAAAAGAAAAGTCATGAATATAATGAAAGTGCATATACATTTATATGCTGACGGAGAGCTTGGTAAAGCCCTGGGGGGGCTACAGCCCCAAGCCTCCCAGTAGCACCATCCCTGCTCAAAAGCACCATACAACATTTTGTTGTAAAAATGAATAAGAAGGGTAGGATGCTTCAACAATCTTATAGTTTTCTTTCATCGAATTTTGAACCCAGCATCGTCTACAGGTATAAGCTCGTCAGAATTTTAATATAACGGTCAAATCCAGCTCAACAGATTTTTGCAGGTCTGCGATCAATCTGGCCACCAAAATTGGGTAGGAAGGTATGAATATAAATACACAGTATGTCAATTTCATTAAATTAACCGCACCTATTAAACGTTTATGAATAACATCACCCGATTTCCATCTTCTAGAAAATTTCATTCATGGTCCTTATTTGAATACTTGCTTTCATAGTTATCAAGAGATGCCCTCCTCCAATGCATCACCATTAAATACTATTTCGCTCTTTTAAAAGCAAAATCGGAAGATGCCCACAGAAATTATCATTGAAGCTCTTGTCTCCCCATCCAATTAGTACTTTTGTACAGGCAGAAGCTTTGCAGTCTCTCTCTCAGGGTTTGTTCTACTGACCAGTGGCGGAATTTGGGAGCTTTACAATGTACACAACCATTGCCACAGTCACATCCTTCATTTACCTGTATGTGACCTAGTTGAGAACGAAAGCCCCCTTCCTGAAGAAATGAATCCAACGAATAATCGAACAGCACCCTTGTCTGCCGTTCTGGGTCTACTCCTGATGATCCTACTGCATACCAGTAGCGGATATTTGAGGTGACACAGGGCAAAGTGCCCCCTAAGTGCCAGTGTGTTGGTAAATTCTAGGCAAAAGTAGTGGACCAAATGCTAAATACACGAAGTATTAATAAGAAAAACACTTTTTTGCTTGGGCCTCAACTTTTGTCTTGCGCACTGGTTCTTATGGAATGCACATGGAATCAACAAATATTACCCAAGTACTTGTCAAATACATGTACTTTTTCTAAAATCTTTGCCCCCTGAATTTTTTTTAAAAACTGCCACTGCTGCATACCTCCCCAGAAGTACTGAAGAGTGAGGTTCAAGTGTATTATTACACATGGGAGTTTTCTCTTAGCTGTGCTCCTACGCATTACAAGCATCAGTCACTTGCGATGCTATTCTTTTAACTCCAAGGAGTCAATTCCGGTAAAATGGTATTATTTTTGAATACATGATTTTATGCAAGAAAAATGTATGAGAAAATGAGGCTCAAATTTTCAAAATATTAAGAAAATTATAAGTGGATCACAAGTCTCAATTCCAAAGTTTGAGTTTCTTTGCTTGCCAAAATTCGATATTACGTCATTATCAAATTCAAAATGTTAAGGATGACATTCAAATTCGAGTATTCAAAATTAACCAGTTTATTTCAGGAAAAGTTAAGAAAATTTTAAGAAATTCTTTAGGCTCAATATCAGGAAAAGATAAGAAATTTGAGGCTCAGGCAGAAAAGTGGGCTTTTTACAGGAAAAGTGGAGTTACTTTACATGCTTGTTTGGCATGTAGATATTCTTCCCTCAATTCTTACTTTTTCTCCTGGGATCATCTGCACCCTCCCAATGTTGAAAAATTGGTGATTTGTCGGGCAATTTTTTTGGCTGCTGGTATATTTGTCGGGCAATTTTGAGCGCTTGGTATGTAGATGCTCTTCCCTCAGCACTTACTTTTTCTGTGGTGGTCACATGCAAGGCCTAAAGTTAATGCTTACTTGCAACACTTTATGCACTTGCAAATTAAAACTGTAATTGTACTTGATGAAAGAGCCTACTTATTTATAAATTGTAAATAGGAAACATCTACTTACTGAGTCTTCCAAAAATAGGGCATATCTACTTCTTCTAGTATTGGGAGATGCATTCTTAACCAAAATAAAGAGCGTGGTCTCAAAAATTTTTTCTGGGGACACAGCTCCCAGACCCCCTCCTTTTCTTTTCAAGGGGATATCGTTGCTACAGAGCTATAGTTTTCCTCATCTAACAACGTTCATAAGAGTTTCCCTTAGAACAACAGTAAGGTGGCATCTATGTTGGCTTTTAGTCTCTTTCATGCAAATCATGTAAGCCCAATTTTGGAGACCACACTCATCTTATTAAACAAAGTGCATCTCTCAAAATTTTTTGTTTTAGGCTCTAGCTTTGATTACTTCTACATATGACATGCCCTTTCAAATTTGATGGGAAACGCCCTTTTGTCGGGCAGCTATGTCTCACACCTCCCAATGGAAGCACCCTAGTTTCTTGTTAACTTTTAAATTTTTCTAGGCGAGACCTGCAAAAAGTCAGTACTTTTGCTGAGTTACCCAAATAATGAATGAGATATATGTGGCAAGATTCCGAAATGTATTCGCTTTCAGTGATGCTAATCAGGGCCTTTTGTATTGTATTCGTTGTTGCACAGTTAGCCCAAAGTTCCGACTTCCCCCCGCTTATTTCATCTTGAGGAATTTTCCAGCCTCCCTGCTTATTACGACCCTCACCTATTCGGGACTTAAGAGTAATAACAGAAAGTAACAATTGATCATTGTCAGGTCGCAGGCAAAATTCTGTCTGTAGATGTAGAGCAGCAGAGGTGTCGTGGTACCTGTAGAGTATGGGGGCCAAGTTCAAAGATTTTCCGATAAAGTTCAAAACTTTTACCTGTACCAACAGAAGTAGCAGAACAATTTTCCGAAGAAGCATTACAATTTCCAAATATCCAACGATTTCGAAAAAATTTGGGGCCATTTGTTTGTTTGCTTAATTTATTTTGAGTAGGCTGTTATACCTAGCTTTTACAGGTAATTTAGGGCTACTATGCATCCAGTATGGGACCCCTAGTTTAACGTCCCTTCCGAAGGACGGCGGAGTGAGCTCTTTTGGTCGTTCATCTGGAAGGTCGCCCATCCAGTTTCTGACCGTACACAGCCATGCTTAACTTCAGTTAAGCTAATGGGACTGGCTGGGTCGCTTGGCCACTCACGTCATGGCAACCTGCCATCCCGACCACAAACCCTTGTAGAGCAGGTTTACCTAGCCCTTAATGGAAACTCTATAACAGTGTAGCCGTGTAGATGACGTTATTTAAGTTCAAAAATAAAACATCTCCTAACTGTTATGCAATATATATGAATAATTAATTCTGTTATTATTAACCGTCGCAAATTATTTCGCATTCTAAGTTATAACATAGATAACAATTATGGAACAGGAACACAGGGCACCAGCAACCAGATGCTCAGAGAGGTATTGCATTTATCTACTTTGGGGCTTGGAAGCATTCTGGATTGACAGCATAGATGTCACTGCAAGTCAATCAAAACTAGTTTTCATTTGTATTCAATGATACGCGTAGCCTCCTCCTCATAACTTTGGTGTGATGGAAAACTATTTGCTAAATGCTTCTGATAAGCAGGTTCGAACATAGTGTATTCGAGTCAGCAGTGAAAAGAAGGAGAAGCATGTCTGCAGCTCCAAGTTTTGGTGTAATCTGGAAATTATATGATTATTAATGGAAACCCTCAATAATTAGCAAGGATCATTACCACGTACCGTGAATCCTCGAATAAGCGCCACACCAAAAATCATTTCTGCAAAGAAGCCGTCGGGGCTTTATCTAAAGATTTATGGTATACTATAACCAGGATTAAATCTGGTTAAGAAAAAGCATCTGGTGGCGTTCAACCAATAATACCAACCCATTACTGTTTAGATTCTTCTGAAAGTAACAAATAACTTTATGTCAACCAACTATGGAGCCAAATATCTAAGACTAATTTGCTATTACTAATAACTAGTTTGCTATTACACTTAAAAAAGAGTGAAAAGGAAGAGAAATCTTTTTCAAATGGGATACATGTTCTACAAATGATACAGACCATCAAATCCAAGGCAAAAATGAAGTTAATCATGGGCTGAAGCTTTTAGTTTAGCTTTTAGCAACTCCAACAAACCCAAGAGTCACCCGAGACGAAAAACTTAATCAAACATTTGGCAGACTGTGAATTCGGAATACATTTTTTAGCAAAGTAAATGTCCTTTTCTTATAAGAAAGTGGTTTGTACGAAAGTAGTACTCAGCTGCTCAAAAAGTTAAGAAAGTTCGGTACTCGATTTTGGAGACTTAAGAAAGTTTTTCGGTGTTTATGTATTTAAAATTCGTTTTATCTGTTTACAAAATGTCATGTATGTGATTTTTGCTACCTTCGAGCAGTTTAACATCTGTTATTTACTAAGATTTATCTTCATTTCAAGTGTGCATGGAGTTTTTTCACTTTCATTAATGTGCATTCGCAAAACATTGGAACTGAGAAGTTTTTGCTGAGGAAGTCTTAAGAAATTCTTGATACTGGAATTGTGAAAAAGTTAAGAAAGTTTTAGGACTGGCCCAAAAAGCTTTCTTATAGAAAAGACATGTATTTCAGCGGAATGGAGAGTTCAGTGTAAACGAGATCACTTTCCCTTTTTCATTGCAACTTGTCTGACATCTGCCAAATGGTAGGATAGCGATTCTCTTTTGCATTGTTCTACAAATTTCCTTCCTAAATGACAAGGGTAAAGCTTGCCACAATTAATCAGACAAATTAAGCCCACTGTCCATGCCAAATTGCATTTTAGCTGCTAAATATCTATCAATTCATCCAATGCTGCGTAGCAACACAAAATCAACAGACTATATTCGCTTCAAACAGTGTCATGAGAAGATTCTTCGTGAGAAATGATCGCTACAGCGATTATAAACACTTTACTAAAAATATATTGTACCGTTGTGAGCTAGAAAATACCTATAATTTACCACCAAAATGAGTAATATACATACCAAGCTCATTTGAGCGACGTAATATGCTATCTAGGAAGGTATTTTGTGGAGCAATGTTTCCGCCTTTCTTCATGTTTCATTACCATGCCACCAAAATTAACAGCATTGATTCAGGACCTCTTCGAGAATAACATTTGATAATTCCCCTGCTCTATCACGATCTCAAACGAAAGTGCTGCCGCTTGCAAAGACTTCAAGTCATTAAAAAACAGCCTGTCTTATGTTGAATACAAACTGGTGACTCTATACAAGAATTTGAGCTTCATTTATATTTCATAATCACACATTATATCGAGAGATCTTTTCTATTGAATCAATTCCGCTCCTTGTCTTATGGATAACACAGTATAACAACTTAATGGTACACATAATGATCATCTATGATTTAGACCACGCTTGCACCTATTAGGCATGTATAAAAGTAGCCACACAGGATGAGTTTTAGGCACTACAAGCACCTTTTAATTTCCCTTTTCCAGCCGTCATCTATTTGCTCAACAAAGCTAATACCACTGCAAAACTAGGCATTACCAAATTTATGATAATTTGAAAGTTCCATAAAAGCAGAAACACTTCAGAAAAAAATGTCAATGGAATTCATCAGAGACCATTAAATAGATTAATAAGAAGAGTGTTTTGAAAGTCGGGAAGTAACTGGTAAGTTATAGGAAGGCATTTGAAAGAGAGACACGTAGTGGGTGCTACTACACAAAGAGAGCAAAAACACTACGATATAAGCGTCCTTCAAAAAGTAATACCAGGTAAATGTATACTTTAGGCCGGGTTTACACAAACATAGGGACTGCTTCTTTGAAAATTTCGTCTGCTAGTATAAACGGGGGTAAACATGAGAACAAACAGTACACCAGTGGAAAAGCCAAAGCAGATTGAGATTGGTCAATTCCTTAGGACCGCCAAGCTTTTGAGAGCCGAAAGGGCACCTTAGAAGTCTAGGAAAGACAAGAATTATTTGGTATGAAAATTAAGATGGGCTCCGATTCTAATATATTCCGTTTCTGAATACTTGCAAATGTATAGGACCTTATCGCACATCAGATTGTGTGCGACAAGGACTTAACAAATAAGATCTAGCAAAAAGAACTGTAAATTCAAGTACAATCTCTGGCTATTCATTTCAGAACTGAATATCTGCCGGTAAGGCCAGCAAGAGTGGTATTTCCAACAAAAGTGATCTTTAAAATATGATTTTATGATGCAAAAACTTCAGGTGCCGAAATTCAGGTTTTGGCAATCCATTTATTTTGTAGGAAATTCGTGCAGTCTTGAGAAATTTCCTTAAATGGTGGTCTAGCGAATTGATGGTTCTCGCTGAGAAAAATAAGAGAAAAATACACGTATTTTCTTATCAGAAAGCTATCATTTTGCCTCAGCAGAGAATAGAGCTAGGCCTGAACATCAATTTTCTTAACTTTTCACGAAATTGAGCCTTAGATTTTCTTAACATTTTCTTACCTTTTACTGAAATAAACCGGCTAAAATGGGTTACATTTTCTTTTTTAATTTTGCATATCCAAATTTTAATTCCATCTTTATCATTTTGAATATAATAATGATGTAATATCGATTTTTGGTCAACAAACACACTTAATTTTGGAAATTGAACCTTGTGATTTTCTTAAAATTTAGGCCATTTGAGCCTCAATTTGTTATAAACATTTTCCTTATAAAAAAACGTGTATAAGAAAAGCCTTCTTCCATGTGCAGGAGCGTAAAAGCATATTTTTGTAGTAGTGGCCTGGAACGATTGAATGTGTTGACAGTTTGCTGATTGCGCTGCTTCTAGGCTTCACAGTGTACTGCAGTGCACACGTTCATTTTTATAAGAGAAAAAGCTCAAGGTCTGGTCTAAAAGTTTCTTAATTTTTGGCCACATTTTAGTTCTAAACTTTCTTAAAAGTTTCTTCAATTAGTGAACTAAATTGTTGTAAAAGCGTACGCAGAGCGTGAATGTAGCAAATTATTTGTTTGTTTAGCACTACAATCTTGGACAAAATATTTTGAGACAACAACAAAAATACATGTAGAGCTGGGGAATCGTCAACTCCAGCTTAGAAAAGGAGTAATGTAGCCCCCTCTCCCCCCCTTAGATCAATGTCGAATGATAGGGAAACAATCCTATGTAATTTCGTCAACTTTTGAGTGAGGGGAAGTGGCACGTGTAAAAGGAATGCATCTTTTATGAAAAATAAAATTTGTCTCGTAATTTCTGTCCAAGATTCTAGATGGTGTATAAAGTAGTTTTTATTAAACAAAAATCGTGTATCGTTAGAGAAGGTCAAAGAGGCTTTAAGTGGAATTAAGAGCTTTCATGCTGCTATTGAGCTGCATAGAAAAGAGAACTGTGTTCTTTTACCTACTTTGTGCTGACTTCGTTATACTCCACTAACGTGACCGCACGGAGGAGCATTAAAATCTTGATTAATTACACACTCATTGCTGTTGATTAGATTCGCTATACAATTAAATTGTACATAGGAATCGATGTAAAATAAATTTGCAACAACAGCAACAATATTACACTACGTGTCGATATTTTGTCCGTTTAAAGCTGCGGGGATAATGAGTGGCTATGAATTTTCAGCTGGCAATCAATAACTAGTACTCACATAGCTAGCTACCATTATGTAACTGCTTAGGCCACTACTAGTGTTTATTTCCTGTTGCTAGATAGCCAACTGCAAAATGCTATTCAGGTAATGACGTAACAACTGAGTAGATGCTGTGATGAAAACCTCAGAATTCAACTTGCATGTCCATGTTTCCAAAGCCCTGTTGGGTAGCCCATTTTGAATTGTACCATTCAGTAGGGAATAGAATAATGATGATGAATCCAGCACCAGTTGTCTTGGTCAACACAAGGTACAAAATTATAGGTCAGATACACAAATCACCAGTTTCTGATTCAAACGCAATCAGAAATCATGATGGGTGAGCTTCTTTAATGTTTTGCCGACAAACGTACCATCAATTTTAAGCAGATAAAGAAGACAAGATTGATTATTTAAATATACATAATTTATTTAAAAGGGAGAGTACAAAAGACATGCGAATCTACATGCGAATGTCTTTTTTGTACTATGCCTCAAAGCAGGTACGTGGCTACAGGGGAACACGAAAGGAGCAAAGCCCCACTGTATGTAAACTGACATGATTGTGCCCCCCCCCGCATGACTATTGGTGCCATTTTCTGCTAGCTGTTTGCATGCTTATTGCATACAATTCTTGCCTCCCCCCCAAGGTGAAGTTATTCCCATAACCTCCACACTTTCCGACAAAGCCTGCACTTCTATTCCAGTTTAGGATGCGCAGAAGGATGAATGCTGACTTAACGACATCGTCGAAATTTCAAATACAATGCTATAGCCCTAGAAACCAGGGTGCTTTTCGTGTAAAACTCAAACCGGAGATGCGCTAGTAGCTCCTCAGGTGTACCCCAGCGCTGAAGGTCGGCGTACACCTGAGGTGCAAAGATCAAAAGCACCGTGCGTCGAGATTAGCATTTTCTTACGCCAGCAAGTCAAAGAGTATAGTTTAGGTTATATCCACCCCGCCACGCCGACAGGAAAGCTAACACCACGCCGGAGACCTTACGGCCTAAGTGCATGTAAAGGCCTGTTTAAATGATCCAACATGTCACTCAAGATTTACCCAAAGTTGATGTTGGGTGAAATGCTGCATCGTTTAAACAACATTTTGGGTCAACCAACATTGACATTTCCGATGTTGGATGAAGTTTGATTCTAGTCAAACATGTTGGGTGATGGTAGCCAAAAATTCCATTGTTTTCAAGTGTTGGATGAAATGATGGGCCGTTTGAACACCTCAGCCAACATTGCTGGCATTGCGCATGCATTCTCCCTTTAAAAAATCGCGCACTATTTACATTTTGATCGTGGTTCCCAGTCTCAAACGCACATCTCCTTCACAGCGTATTCAAACCATCACCTCCATAGAAATGTTGGATGAATTGTTGGATCATTTGAACACTGGTTTCAACAGGCCTTAATTAGTGGTGTAACGCAGTTTTGGGCACCTTAGTTCAACAACTAAGGGCTCCCGACCAAAAGGGCCCCCCGACAAATTCTTTTTATTGCGTGCTTTTTGGCCATATTGTGCTTAAAGGCTTCCTAAGGCCATCCAAAACTCATCCTTACCATTGTTGCTAACACAGCACTGGATTCAGTCATCCGTTTTTATTTCTTCGCTACACAAAAGATCCACCGTACTTTATACCTTAGGGCACTAGGTGTCTCCATTGTGCCACTGCTTGGAATTCACCTTGGCTTAGAAACCCTTGAAAAAACTAAGCAATGCAAGAAAGTAGAAATATTTAATATCAAAGAAAGCTGGAAATAAGAAAGGAACTTAAACAGCAAAGAAGCAAATACTCTCTGGCACCGAATAGCAGGGGATTCCGATTGTAGATTTATGAAAATATTACCACCCATTCCAATTTATTAACTACCTCCCCCCAACTGAATAATTTTGAAAAAGTCCAACCCCCCAGCTCACTTACCCAATGAATTCAAGGTTTTAGAAACGATAAGTAAGTAAAATAAATTGGCTTTGTGAATGCAAATCAATATCAGCAGCCAAGGAGATCAAAACCAGCCATATACCTTATACTGATACAAGGATACAATGCTAACAACCAATTGCAATAATCTTGAAGTGTTTGGGTTCTCATACTGTCTATTAAACATTGACCCCCCAACTATTAACAAACCCCCAATCAAAGCTTTTTTAGTAAAAACAATAACCATCTCCTTATCATACCATCTCCTTAACTATTACCAAAGCAATTAAGAAACAGGGTTTAACTCTCTTCGGCCATTCCAACTAAACAATCGGCTCATTCTACTTTTTTCTTCCCTTAGATTGCACAATAGCTATAAATATAGTGAAAAGCTATTTCGAAACAATGTATCGAAGTGAGGCTGGACAAATGATATTGTTTCTGTATTTCAAGAAGAACTCAAATCAATTTTTAGTTGCAACGCCCCGTTACGCCCCGTCACGCCTTGTCCTTGTGAAAGACAAGAGTGTATAATGAATACGCCCCACGGTTATCTGCATCTCCTAGAAACATGAAAGGAAAGCTATGAGATGAAGCAGATAACCGGGGGGTATCTGAACGATGTCTATAACACTGATTACTGTGCTACAGAACGCTCTGCAGAATCACTCAGGGAGTGTCAAAGTATCACCTATGCCATAGTCATAGATAAATTATAACAGGTGAAACTAATTCGGCTAAAAACATAAAGATAATAAGAAGGCTCTTGACAAAATTATGAGCTCGAAAGTTCTTTCGGACAATAAGGAATGGTTAACGTCAAAGTGCATCACTTTGGGGGCTTATATATTTCACTTCACCTAAG
Source organism: Cassiopea andromeda (assembly GCA_018155075.1). NCBI lineage: Eukaryota > Metazoa > Cnidaria > Scyphozoa > Rhizostomeae > Cassiopeidae > Cassiopea > Cassiopea andromeda. Next base: position 304,114 of record WIPJ01000136.1, read on the forward strand.
CCCACAGTTTCTAGAAATATTTGAGGTAGCAATGAAACCACTATGAGTATCACTAACATGGCCTCCAAACAAACAAAGTCAACTACTAAACCCAAGAACGGTAAAACACTTTTGGTGAAAAGGATCGTTGCAACACTTTAAATGCTACGCTATTGGCATTCATCTCGAACAAATTCACTGCTACAGACATATTTCATATGCCTAAAATCGAGCAACACAGTAACGTTAATTGTCAAATAGGACGTAAAAAAGATTCAGCCATGTAGACAACCGCAATTGCTATACTAACTTTATCAACAAGTCTGGTTCGTGACCAGCTGTCTAACTTTTGCTTCCAGCATAAGCTAAAGACATTAAAATTTCAACAGCAAGAAGTTGAACCTCACACTATTTCTAGATTTAAAAAGTCGCTTAAAGCAATTAAAAATGTAATTTATAAGGACAGAATTGCATCTATATGTCACCAGACGATTGAGAATTGATTTGAAACTGACAACAAGGTATTTTTGATTTCAAGCGCCTATAGGTAGCCACATGAAAACGCAGCATACATTTTGTGGTTTACCACAAGGCTCCTGTGTGGTTCTACTCCTTTTCATTGTACATCTAATTGACTTCTTTGGCTCTTCAAAAAGGAAATTATTTATACAGCGATACAAGGCAAATGATATAGAACAAAATGAAGCATTCAATGCTTCTGAGAAGAGGGATAAAACAAAAATCCTATACAGTTTCTGACGGAGTAAATTTTAATCAGGCATCAGCACAAATCCAGCATAGCAGTGGATTCCGTTACTAAATGGGTGATAAAATACATAACACTAAGGGATATTAACAGGTAAATATCCAAAGGGGAGTCGACTGCTCAAACCTACCAAACTTGCTGTAGGTTTTATTTCAGAACGTTAGGATGAATACGAAAATACTAGGAAGAAGACGAAAATCCAGCAGTTGCTGAAACAATATGCAAGGTCATGATCTAGCCTACGTTTTTTATTGCAGCAATATAACCATTTTAATCTCAGATTCCCAGAACTCAAGGATAGAAAAATTCCAACATCGCACTTTAAAGGACGATACAGTAGAATGGTAGAACTACCTTTCCAGCAATTAAGACTATCAAAGACAAATACTTTGCAATAGAAGTACTCAAATGTATAAACGGACTCCAACGAACTTTCTTGAAAATTACTTGTGTAAGCAAAGCCAAACAAATGGAACTGGAAGGCAAAATACGACCTTTGTTGTTTCTCGCCTTCGCACAGAAGCAGCACGAAAGACGTTCTACTTGTCAAAGAACCCAACTTTACATTAAACTGCCCAAAACTAAGAACACTACACAAATCGATTTTTAAAGTTCAAGACAAGCTATAAAGTTTTGCAAAGACTGTTCTTGTTTGCAATTGGTTTTTTTCACAAGTCCTCGATATACAGCAGCTGACCAGCTGAACAAGCAAACCAGTCTAAATATTGAGTTATTATTACGGTTCATGCGTATTTAAACGGTTCTTTACTCTACTTCAAGTAGTGTGCCGGGCCAAAACTATGGGCCTAAGGTGAAGTTATTATTATTATTGTTATCTTGCAAAGCTCGTACAATAAGGTCCGCAACCACTAATATGCAGAATGACGAATTCAAGTTTGTTTCATAAGAAAGAAACTCTCTGGCTTCAGCCTGGACATTCCTTAATATTTCGTCAAGTCTAGCCTCAAATGTTTCTTAAATTAAACGACTTCCAATGATAACTAAAGCCCACATCAGGCAATTGTGATGCAAGAAAACGGATGCTCAGGTTTTGTGAGGCAAAAAATGGGTGATCATTCTTGCTAGTTTGGTCAAAAATTTACCAGTAAAAACAACTTTTTCCAGTTATTACTTGAAACTTAGCCTGCTTACTTTTCTTAAATGTTTCTTAATTTTTGCCTAATTTCAGCCTCATGTTTCTTATAGACATGTTTCTTATAAAAAAAGTGTAATCAATTAGCAGGCAAAACATTAAAGATCTCGATAGGTTTGTTAGACTTCAACATTATGTAAAATTTAAACCAATTTGAACCCCAAAAACCTGTTGGGAGCTCTTCAATAATTACATCTGTGGAGAGGTCCGGTAAGGAGCTAGTAGCATGCCAATGTTAGAGTTGAGGGAAGAGAATGCTGGGTAGACAAGATATAGCTTTAGGATGTGTTTTGATGAGATGTTGTGTTTGTGAGACTATGTAGAGAACTGGATCGTAGTGGAATCGGTATATATATA
>WIPJ01000136.1:309389-322900 GCA_018155075.1 Cassiopea andromeda
TATATATATATATATATATATATATATATACACGTCAAAACTTCAACGCACGGAGTTATTTAGTGAACTCTCGCTTCCCCAAGACACCCAAATTAAATCGATAATCTTGGGGAAGTATGAGCAATGTTTTCCGAACAATGCCAGTAAAGATGCCTGATTTGAAAACATCAAAAAGGCATGACAGAGCCTTCAACTCCCAGGTAATGAAGTTAAGGGCAAGGAAGCTTTCATCAAGTAAACTAAAAATTAATAAATCTATGTTACAGTTGATAATTGGAAAACTGTGAAGCTAATCAGTTGTGAGGGGCTGAAGCAACAAAAACTGAACGATAGGCTACGAGATGTCCTAGAATAGACCTGGACAAACTACGGCCCGCGGGAGAGATCCGGCCCTTTTTTCGTCCCTGCCCGGCTTGCGTGAGGCAAACTATAAACAGCATCGTTCAAATAAGCATCTGTGTTTTTAAAGTTTTATTTTGAAATTTATAGTTTTATCGCTGTTTTTCATGGTTTGTGGAGACTAGCAAGTTAAACATTAATTTCACTGATTCAAAAATTGTTTTGTTTTCTTATTTCACTTATACACCACAATTTCACACAACCCGAAATAAATATCTACACAGTGCTTTATTACGTTGATTACGAGTACCAGCTATTCAAAGCATATAATTTAGAAAATCATACACTGAAAGAATGTTAATGGCCCTCAGACACAATTCAGGTTTCTCATGTAAAGCAAGAATGCAAAGCAAGCTTTTATCTACAAGCTAAAGAATTACCACCGGTGTGATGGCCCAGTGGTTAGAGCGTCTGCTTCACAATCGGAAGCTCGTGGGTTCGAGCCCCGGCCGAGTCATACCAAAGACTTTAAAAATGGTACTCACTGCCTTCTCGTCTGGCGCTCGATAAATGAGAATGGAGTGGTTAAGTTAAACACGCGGAGCTCCCAGTGGACCAGCCCCCCGCTGAAACCCTCACTGCATTCGCAGACGCGTGGCCTAGGGCTATAGAAACGGAGATAGGCGCCGCCCTATGCGCCATTGGCGCGGGAAGGACTTTGAATTTTTTTATAGAATTACCGACGGTTTCGGCAAAAGTGGGGGTGTGACACCCCCACATCCCCTACTTGGGCACGCCCGAGAATAATGCGTTTGAAAGAAAAAACGCACCAACTTATTTGAACTTCCGAATTGAAAAGAGACTAGCCCTAGACGAGCAAAGTGGAGTACTTTATAGAAGTAAAAGTAAGTTCCTTATGAGTATTGCTCTACATATAACGTGTTGACGTTAGTGTTTTATCATTAGGGGATAATTTATCCGTTACGGAAAGCCTCTAGCTGGTAGGGAGGGTGCCTTGATTTGTTACGCTATTGCTTAATTTATATGGAGAACGGAGCATTACGACAGGGGGTGGGGGTCTCAACAAAGTTAAACTTAGCGCTACGTAGCAGGTGAATGATCCCTAGCTGCTGTGAAGGTACAACGAAGAGGAAGTTGAGCTACGTACAACACTATAGTACATTACAATGCTATCGCTGGACAGAGATAAGGTACTCCTCAATGATGAATAGAACGGACGGCCTCTAAAATAGGTGATGTATCAGTGATGACGACATCGCTTTCAGGCATAATACGAAATTGCATTAAATATGAGCAGTAGATTGATATACATAGAGCAGCCGTGGCCTAGCGGTAATGCACTCGACTAAGACCAACATGGTCCTGGGTTGGAGGCCCACTGCTTGCCACTAGTGACGTCAGGAAAGGCATCCGGTCCTAAATGCTCACGTCAGAACTAAAGTCCTCTGAGAGGCACCCTCCAAGCCCCAAGGAATTGGGGGAAACAGAGGTAAAATCGAGTAGTAGTAGATTGATATACATCGTAGGCAGACATGTTCAAAACGTGAACGGAAAAATAAACAATGATCCGTTCATTCTCTGGCTACTATGAAACACATCGTAGGAAGACAGAGGCTGCTCCCTATGCTCCACACTGCCCAATAGTTTGAAAGACAGTGACACTTTCCAAGAACTTTAAAAAAGAATAAAACAGTGGGATGGAATTTATTGCAACTGCAGATGGTGCAAAGTTTTCATCAAGGATGTAAGCTCTTTGGATTAGTTTTGCATTTGATAATTATTTGTAATTATATCCGGTTACGCCCATGATTTCGTCCCCTTGGGAAGATTTACCGCCTAAAATTGCGAGCTTTGTGATACTATGAAATATATATACCTATAGGTTATGGAATCTGGTGGTGTCTTGAATATTCATGTTATTAAAAGTGACGCTAAGTCTCAAATCTACCAACTCAAATAGGCTAGGCAATTTGCTTAAAAAGAGCGCAGAGTTCCCTTGACAAATTACTAATGTGCGACATAAATTAAATTTCTCCAATTAAACAATGAGAGGAATGACTGAGAAGCAACAAAATAATACAAAAATTAAGTTCATTGTTATGATTGATTATTTATAATCCAATTCACTACATCTAAAAATTTCAAAGCCAACCTACTGCGGCGGCAAAATCACAAGAAAAAACATGTTGAAAAGGCCGCAGTCCCTTGTCTACAGCAGCAGAAGACAATACAGAAAGCGTTATTAAAAGTTTCAAGAAGGCTTTCAAAGGAAATTGCATTTCAATACAATTTTATTCACAATACTTTCCTTGAGATAGTGTTAGCTATCCAATGCCGAAAACAGACGCTTGTTTTGGTCTTGAAGATCTCCAAAAAACAAAACTTTTTGTCTCAAAGTAGTGGTAGCAACATCCCATACACAAGATATGAAAAAGTGATCATTTGACCTAGCATCCAGAACTTCCTTCCTTCTAGCATGTCTTTTGAAAGTAAACAGCTTGCATATTAGAGGAATTACCATCCACAGTGAGCATACACAGGCACTATTTTCCACCTTTTAAATTGCATTAAAATTTAACCAACATTTCAAAATATTTATAACGTCCATCGGTAATTTTGAAAACAGGGGGCACTCTTTCCTAGGTTAGCCTAGCTACTGAGAGGGACCCTCCTCAAGAAACTCCCCTACATGCAATTCTTCTCCTATTTAAAATGCTTATATTTAGATATTTATATTGTAATTTTACAAATTGCAGCTCTAGTTGTTATTTATCTTTCAAATTGTGTGTATGTGGAATTTTGCAATTGATAAACTGAACTGAAAAAATGAACTGAAGCGGCCCTGTTCTTTCATTCTACATAAAAAAGGTAGCCAATCGTATAACTTGATTCGTGGGGGGTACCTGTTTGAGAAGACACTTATACCAAGTTATCGACGTGAGAAGTAGGGTGGCTAGATCCATTCGCCATCACCCTTACCTCCTCCCAATTTTTCTACCAGGTTCTCAATCACCGATAAGGGTGGACTGACAGCGAACATTTGGTTACGGTTTGAATTGTTCTTAAAACTACTGATATTCAGCACAGAGCATAATCGCTTAAACACTTAACTACTAATCAAAATGTTCTACAGCTGCTTTTCAACATTGTTACACCAAATACCTGGAACTCGGTGGTCTGTTCTTCATGCAAAAATAAGAAAAGGATGGTGCCAGGGAAAGCTATCATACCACATCTCGGCGTTCTCAAGGCAATATTGCTTGCCAAAGCCACTAACGAATTGCTAAAGCCTGGGTACGATTCTTGTTGTGACCCAAGAGACCTAACAAATTCTTCAAGAACACCTACACAAGAAACAGAAAAAGAAAATTTTAAATCATGATTTAGCGATAGACGAAAATATAAACATTTGCTACAAAAATCAATAGGAATTTTAGTAGAATTCTGAAATAAAACAAATAGATACTGTTCACAAAGCGTCTTTGTAAGGGGAAGAGGGTAGGACATCCCAGTATTCTAGCAACTGCTTGGTAAATGGGGAGATTGTCGGTAAAATAACAACAATGCTCGGTAACATCACAATGATGGTCGGTAAAACGACAACAGTAGTCGGTTAAACAACAACATTGATTGGTAAAACAAAAACAATCGAGGTAAAATGACAACAGTAGTCGGAAAACGACAATAATAGTTGCTAAAACGACAGCAGTAGTCGGTAAAATGACAATAATTGTCGCTTAAATGACAATAAAGTCGGTAAAACACAAAAATAATCCGTAAAAAGCAATGATCATTTTCGTCGCTAAATTCGCTCATGCATACCCCCTCCAGTAAAAACTGTCAAGGAACAACCCCTGATCGTTCGCTCATACCTAAGCAAGAAGTTTCCTCAAACTAGCTTCGGAGGAGAAAAGTTTGACCCTACAAGTGAATCTAACGCAAACAAAATTCAGACTGCCGCTTGCTTTCTAAATCATTAAACAGTGCCAGTATCAAAGCGTGATTGTTCTGATTTGCAGCTTCAGCGAGTTGTCCGAGAAAATCAGATACTACAGAGAAAAAACCAACACTGAATGAGTAGGGAAGGAACAACATATGTTCCATACTCACACAATCATAATGAAATCGTTTTTAAGACAAATTTTTCGATAAATTGTGTGGACAACCTTTTATCAAATATCCTACTCTCGGTGCTTAACACATGGCTGGGGACGCCTACTAATTTTTCAGGATTTTCCTTACTCCCCAAACCTTCTAAAGACCTCCCCAAACCTTCTTCAGACCTCCCCAGACCTTATTAAGGTCTCCCTTTATTAATTTCAGTAAGCTAAAATGTCAAAGGACCATGTCAATTCTATGTCAAGGCGTAGTTTTTAAACACAAACCTTTTTGAAAACTTACGTGATTAGACGATCTGCCATCGTTTATTGGTGTTTTGTCAAAACGTTTCCTTAAGGTACTTACTATCTGGAAAATTTCTTCCCCAGTTGATGAGACCCCTGTTTACTAGCTTTTAAAAAAGTATCTACTCCCAACTATTAAGACCCCTTGTATTAAGCACCTAGTTTAGGTACTTCGTCTAGGTTTGGTACTTCTAGGTCACATCATGGGCATACAATGACAAAGTAGGGCTTTCACGTCCAGAAATTATGGGCATGCAATTAACAAAACGGGCGAGCAGAGTGGGCGTACAATTATCACTCTCAACAGTGGAAATATGCCTTACTGGGTATGTGACTAATTGCTCTCAAATTAACCCTTGACTGCGTGCCTGTGTGCGCGGGAGTGATTGCGCGCCCTCCCCCATTGAAAGCCCTGCAACAGCTATTTAAGGTGGCATTTTTATCTAAGGTAAATGTTTGATATTATTTATATCATTGTGATTACATGAAGTGAACCAGAGGGTAGTGGGACTGTCTGCTGAGCAGAAGGAATGCTCACCATCAACCAACTGGCGAATATGTACCTGATGGCATCATTGGTAGATGAAAGAGGGAAGACAGACTTAGTTATTCTAGCTCACAAAGCCTATGCCACATAGTCATTTTCTTTGAAATTTTGAATTTTCAAGATATTGTGATCACTACCAAATTTTTTTTCAGCCTGGATATTTTAAAAAAGTTATTAAATCCAACCTTAAATGTTTCTTAAATTTTCATGACTTCCAATGGATGTTGCTTCCATTTTCTTTCTAGTTTGATTTAAACTGTTCTTATAAATACAAGTTTTTTTCAAGTTACTTTTGCCCAATTCAGCCTCATGTTTCTCATAACAAACCATGTACACCAATTCTATGAATGATATATCAGATCTATCAGACATGAGAACTTCACAGCTAACTCATTCTCTATTTTTGAGGTCATATATTTTTGAGTCTCAGCAAAATACTAAGCTAAACAAATAATTCCTATGACACAAAAAACAAAACAAAAATACTCTTACCACTTTTTACTGATATAGCTATATCCTATCCTGTTTCAACAACAACTGGCAAGTCTTCATCATCTTCAAAATCAATATCCCAGTTAAATGTTATGGTCAAAAACTCTTTCAAACCCTTCACTTTTTGAACCAATCTTCTATTCAGTGCTTCTGAATCCCGTACAGTGGAGAACAGGATCTAAAAGGGTATAAAAAATTATAGCAACATAATGATAAGCAAACAATTGCTTTGTTTATCCAGTTTTAAACACAAAAGTGGGTATTTGTACATAAATTTAGAGTGCTTTCACTCTGCTGGTAGCTTGAATTCTCAGACAAAGAGGTCAGATTCAATTCAACCTCTTTTAAAAAACTTCCCTGGCCCTGTATTCTGTCATGCTGCCACTAAACTAACAACATCATGTAATACACTAAAATGGAGAGATTTAAATTACCAATCTCATAATAAATGCTGTCATACTCAACAGAGTTATTGATGCTAGTTATTACTAACTGTTGTAAACTGCACATTCTTATTGGTATTCAAGGAAAAATACAATAATTCAAAACAACCATCCCAAAGAGATCTGCCATACTAAGCAAGTTTAGCATAGTGATCATTAACAACCACTCATACTGACCTGAAATGTTTGAACTAAAAAATTCTGCTCGACTACAATATCAACAAAGAAATCCTCTGGAATTTCTCTTATCTGAGTTTCAATCATTTCTGAAATGACAAAACAACATTTCTGTACAAAAACACTTGTGCTCACAATAAACAATACAAAGCCATTCTTAGCAATAAATACTATAGTTAATGAGAAACAAAACATTCTTATTAGCAAAATGGCTCTTGCATCTGAAATATCTGGTTTCTTTTTAAATCAAACTACTTATATTTTCATTATTTCTTTCTCACCAATATGCCTTGTAAACATGACTGTCTGCCAGTCAATGAAACTCTCAAACATACTCTTCGGTCCTATCTGTAATTATATCTTCTAAAATTCTCAACCTTTTGTCATCTTTTAACTATTAATATTTGCATGCTTATAAGCCAGCTAAGCAAATTACTATAAACATAAGTGATATGTATAAGTATGTGATAAATTGAAAAGGGAAATACCAAATTTAATCATACCTAAGAAATTGATAAAAAATGTTGGCCTTCTGTTCAAGGCATCATCACACTTGCAAATCAATCGTATTAATGTCTTCCAATGCTCAAATGCATCAAAAACTGTTGAAAATAATTAAAATCTATTACCAAAAACATTGGCATTACTACATTTGCTGGAAGAATCAACTTTTGCAATAGAACACAGAAACAAGTAAACAAAAAAGCACAGAGCACGTACACAAAATTATGGATTTGCTTGGTTTGTCTGCCTAGCAGTTAGAAACTAGCAACATCATTAGATCAATGCTATCAGCTTAAAAATACAGCTTACCAAGATATTATGGTTGATATAAAATCTTGCTACAAACCTTGACCTAACATAAAGCAGACAAATGCAAACTGAATTTCTGCCAGTAGTTCTTTTTCAGCTGAAGTGGAAAACAAGTAATTAGATATCAAGAGAAAAGTTTTGCTTAAAGCTCTAAGCATGATAATGATAAATCAATGGAACTACAAAGACATTTCCTGCTAATAATAAGAGCTTGAAACCACATGGACTCACCAATTAAGGTTATATCAATACTTACACAATAGCTAAGACATCAAAATCCCTAAATCAGTATCACAGAACTACTAGTCTGTAATACTGATTCAGTGATGTAAGGTTCTTAGCTATGGTTTCAGTATTACATAACCTTAATTGGTGTAGTCCAGCATTTCTCAAATAATGGGGCACACTCCCTTAGGGGGCATGATGCAACATTGCAGGAGGCACATATGACCCCTGTGAACAGGTATACTTACACAATTTCTATAGTTCATGCTCTTTATTTGCAGCAAATGGGGGGGCCCAAAATATTTTCTCTTCCCAAGGAGGGGACTATGTAAAAAACAATTGAGAAGCACAGGTGTAGTCTGAAGTTCTTTCTATGAGAAACACCTATTATATTAAAAAACCACTTATGTGGTCAATTTTTATACAATTCATTGCTCAAGCAAAGACCTTAAAAATGAGACCATTTCAGATCAAGAAACTGTATGGGACCAGTCATTATCAAAGCGGGGTAGAAGACTGGAAGCTGTTTAGAGAGGTCATGAGAAATTTTTGGGTTTCAGTGGGCGGCCACCAAACATAAAGTCACAACAAGAGGGGGCCATCAAAAACAACCTGAAGTTTTCTCCAGAATATATCAAATCATTCAAACTGTTATTTGCACTTTTTGCAACATTCTTCAGTTATATATAAGATATAAGTTATATGTCACTGTCACTATCATCATTATCATTGTTTATTTACAGCTGAATGTATATAATTGTAGATGGACAACATACAATACTGCTGAGCTGGTAGTGTTTGCTCAGTAAGATTGTAATAAGTTTTCACATACCAGGATGGGTGGCATGAAAAATTAAAGCTGCAGAATGAAGGGGTAATTAAAATTATCAGAAGAGAGAGTGATGGGGCCATCAAAAAGCTTTGGTACCAATGAAACTTTCTCCTGGATGTGTGGCCATAATAAATTATAGTAGACACAAAAATTAAAATTTATAAGTTTGAAATTGCACTGAAATGAATACTTTACAATTTCTTATTAATTTCATAATGCAGATTCATCCTGCCAAAGATAAGGCCCAATACAAAAATAAAAAAGAGATTAAGTAAACTGCAACTCTTACCATCACTGCCATCCAACTTCTGAAGCATACTCTCTAATGCAAAACTATAATCCATACTACATTTGGTAATTTCATGTGGTTTTGCACCATCAGGAAACTTCTGCTCTGGAATGTTTGCAAACCTGATTTTGACATAGTTTAAAATGTCACCACTATTGTCCTGAATGCCAAGTCTCTTTCTTTCTCTCTTTTCCAGCTCTGCAGTACAATCTACCTGAGTTGATGGGGATATCCGCTGACAAAGAGGGGTGACACGCTTTACTGTTTCCTTTGTTATAAATGATGTTAACTTTTTCCATGTCTCATATTTCTCATCACAAGGATATGGGGAAAGATATTTGGCTTCATTTTCTGTCTTGGGGGAAATAATAGCTGAATTGGCAAAGATTTAAGATTAATGGAATACATATGCACAAACTGCCAAATCAATAGATAGGTATTTAGTTAAATAGCTAGTTCGGTAACTAGATAGTTGAGTTAGTTCATTTAGCTGCTACATCTTGACTAGCTAGCTAGCAAATTAGCCCATAAATGTTCATATGTAAGCTTCACAATTTTACAATTTAAAAATTCACAATTTTTTTCATACCTGATAAAAGTTAAATACTCTAGAGTTCCAAATAATGGGGGATGGGAATAATTGGGGGGATAGAAAATTTTTGGATAACTAATAAAGGGGGGTTAGAATAAAACAGGGGGAAAGTGAATGGGATAGAAAACAGAAAACACAGATTGCTGAAGTAGAAATTTCAAATAAACACATATATTCATATACAATTTGCCTTTTTAATCTGTTCCTGGTATTTTTGTACACAGTTCCTATTCTTTTGTGTACTGTAGTAAATTGATTCTCTCAAAGCTGATTTCAGATTCTCTAAAGTTACTAAAAGGGGGGTTGGAATAGCGACAGGGGGTTAGAAAAAATTTGAAAAATTAATAATCAGGAGGGGACAACTATGGAGAATTCTAGAGGGAGCTAATGTGTATGTGCGTGTGTAATCGCACCATGTTTGGTCAATTTCATAATGGTAGACATCGAGGAGGTCCGAAACCACATTAGCTCCCTCTGGGGCGAAACCACATTAGCTCCCTCCGGAGTAGGTACATTTCTAGCCTAGCACCAAATTAACATATCAAACCTGATATATTGCTTTTTGACCTTTTAAATGTCATTAACTCTTCATTTGCTTCATCCCAAACTGCCTGATAAAATTCATCAGGCTCTCCATCCTCTTCAAACAAAACTAAGAATTGACCATTTCTTGGGGCATGCTGTTCTTCCTTGCTGACAGAGCTCGTAAAAACAAAATGAACGCCAGAAGGGACCATACAGAGCCCACAGAACCTTGGACCAACATACCAAGAGCTATAATCAATCCCAAACTCAGTACCTGAAGGTAAATTTCGAATGATAATTCTACTTTTGTGAGCGACCGTGCCACTCATCATGAGAAATCCAAAATGGTTGTTTTTCAAGAACGAGGTTGCGAAGTTGAATTGTCCTCCGCAGTTAGACGGATTCATCGCAATTATCGGGGATGCCCTCTCCTCGATCTGCAATGGCGTTGCATGCCTTCCCTATATTTGTATCATTGCTTTTTAATCTTTAAATTAGGGATATGAAATTTATAGGAATGAATGAACTGAACTTTAATGTTAAACTTTTACAAACTGACCCTCCTAGGACAGGTGTTATACATTGGCCATCCCAGGATTACCGATATTGCCTTTCTTAAGCAACATTTACTGCGGGGCAACCCTTGAAAACGAGATATCCTAGTGCAAAAATAAAAGAAAATGTTCAAAGATTAGGAGAACTTCCTTCTAAATGGAAATTTAAATGCGTCATTAAAGCAAATGCGTTTAAACCAGAATCATAGCAAAGACCACTAATCTACGCTGGAGACAGGAGGAGCGGCTACCCCCTCTGCTTCTTTCACTAGGGGTAGGGTGCAAGAAGTGCCCTTCATTCCTATACTGTGACGAGGCATTTTCCAATGTTATAGGCAGTTTATACCAAGAGCTATATGTAACATAGAGCTTGGCAGAGGGAAACACGCCTTTATTGCTTCAACTCTGATTGTCAACTTAATGATTCTTCTAATTCTACTAAACGTAACTAAAATCATAACTACTGGGTACAGATGCACACGCGACAATAACAGGACAGGACAGAGACAGTACTTGCCATTGACGATATTACAGACTCACCGACTTAATTTCACATTTACAATACAAATCATATATAGGAAATTATACAATTTATTACAAATACATTTTCTCCTCCTGGAAGAGAATTTGAAGACCAAAATCTACCCCAGTGGAGGCGCATACATGTGCATCGGTGTGCCCTCCGTAAAAACCATTCCCCTTTTGTTTTAGGTACGCACAGGCACCCCTGGGGTATTGTTTCTATTTGCTACAGCACAGTGGTAGCGCCAGGGGAGGACTATAAGGCTATAGCCCCCGTGGGAACATGCTAGCCCCACGTCAGAAGGTGAAAAGCTATTTATCGCAGATTTTTGGTATTTATAGTATCCTGATACCATATTTTAGCTCCCTCATCCGAAGGGTCAGCCCCCCGTCGAAATATTCCTGACACCACCCCTGCCGTAGAATACTTAAGAAAAAGGGTCCAGCCCTCGGGAAATACTTCGCGCAGTGCTTTTTACTTCAGCTTCAAATGCATCTCCAGAAGAGTTCAAGTCAAAACCATTCAGCTCACTTCTTGAGGCGATTACAATTATCTCAAGAAGCAGAAGCGTAGCTAGCGGAGGATGTAGGGTGCTTCATTTGCTGCTATGACGGATGTTAATTTGGCTTCAAACAACCCCTAGCCTTCGGTGATCTTGTCGGTAAATTTAGATTCAATGAATTTCGTCAGTAAATGACTGCATAACATAGTCGAAAGAGTGTCAAAAATGCCTTTTATTGCAACAACGCACCCCATAAGAGTAGGGAACTCTTGCTAAAAAATTCCTTTTGTCGATAAATTCGCACATCCGTTGGTAAAAATTCGCAACTTTATCAGTTTCTGTCGGTAAACTAGAGCTCTACACCCCCCCTAAATAGGGCATGCGGCGCCACTGTCAAGAAGAGAGATGACAGGATTTGATATGAAGTTGTGATCCTGCAATGCTTTGTAGCTTGTCGCAAACACGCTGTAGCAGGGGGGTTGCAGCCCCCTTACATTCTTCCTGTATGATGTCATACAATAGATAGATCATATCTAATATAGGATTATTTTGATATTCAAAAGGGGGTTCTTTTGAAATCCAAGAGCGTACCTATAACAATTTTAAGGGGCTCCGCCCCTGATCCCCACTGCCACACCCAAGAGCTTGCCACTCGTCCTCAGCTCCCTCACTTAAAAATACGCTCCGGTGTCTCTGTGTTGACCGAGGTCGTATTGGCAAATAGAAAGATAACTAGCTATTTAAATGGGTGCCCACCCACCACTGTGATCTTAGAAAGATAAAATGAGCCTTAATTAATGGTGCTGCCAACAATGGTAATAATGGCATGAAGAGCATAATCCACAAAAACCCTCAATAAAGAGTCATATCTGAAATGTTCAGGATCAAACTACTGTATGTAGAGATAAAGACGATTAAATCTCTTTGAAAACTAATTGCCCTTCGTTTGTACCATCTTTACAATGCATGATTCTCTTTCCATCCTCATAAACAATATCATCATGTTTTAGCACTCTCAAAATTGTAAAACCAGCTTTGCTGAAAAGGTTCTGCGACCTGATAGACGTGGCAGATGCAGATACCCCACTGCAGCCTACTTTTTTCGCGTTCTCTAGGCTCCTTCGGGTCAATTCCATGCCAAGTCCTCGTCTTCCATAACGAGCTCTATCGACACACAGTATTTCTATATGCATTATCTTCTCACTACAGCCGGGGATCAAATCTTTGTAGTTGGCTTCCAAGCTATGAAGGTAACGTCGTAGAACGTCCATAGGCTTTGATTGTTTTGGAAAAGTTATCCTTGAACCTGAAGATGCTCCTGCAAGCGAGTCCAACGGCATTTCAGCTGATTCAGGTGGTCCCTTCACTCCACAAAGAACGATTCCAACTATTTCTCCCTCGCTAACTGCTACTAAACTCAGCGAGTCGTTCAAGCAGCTATTGGTCATCTTTGTAATGAATTCTCTGACTTCTTCTTCAGTGATTCCGAGTGCTACGCTAACTGGCTCTGTCTTAATAAAGCATTTAAATTCAAATTTAAGAATTGCATCCACGTCTTTGGTGGTTGCAAGCCGAATAGAAACATCAGAGTAAGGCATGTTGGCTCAGCAAATGGAGTTGAACGAATGGCAGGTTTGTTGTGCTAAGAGCGGAACCATAGAGTTAATAGAACTAGAGCGTTGACTGACTAATCCCATTGTATACAAAACCACAGAATAGAGAGTGACAAAACAGGGGCCCAGCATGCAAATCCATAATGGCGCCCTACTAAGGCAGAAAGTTAGTGTACACTAAACGCAAAAAGGAAATAAATCATGTTTCCGCTGCTTATTTCACGGATATTATAATACATTATGGCTTTGAAGAGACTAAGAGTTTTTCATGCTTTTTTGGAGAAACTTTTGCGTTTATCAGCCGTGGACTCAACCGTGGTAGCTCAAATATCGAACATTGTTGCTGCGTTGCTGTGGATACCCTACTAAGTTTCCTCAAATGCTGAAGGTATTTACGATCTATACATAAGACAAAAAGTAATGAAGGTTAAAGAGTATGGCTAAGATTCATTTAGTAGCAAATACATTTCAAATTAAAGAGCTTTTCAAAGTAGTAGCTACCTATGCCGTCTCAGGAATGAGTTTAAGGCCTGCAAGAGCTTAAAGTGTCTGTTTTATTTATCGGTCTATGTGCGATAGAAATAATAAAAAACGTAAAGACATCTTCTGTCAATATTGCAT
>WIPJ01000136.1:328034-354978 GCA_018155075.1 Cassiopea andromeda
ATATATATATATATATATATATATATATATATATATATATATATATATATATATATATATATATATATATAGCATTACCTGATGTATTGAACATATTGCTAGGAGTTCATTGCTTTTTGTTCTATTGATTATCCTCCAAGGTAAAACAGAGAAAGAAACGAAATGAAAGAGCTGGATTAAGATTTCCATATACCCTCTTTTTGTAACACTTTCAATTATATTTACATTCAACGAAAATTTGTTCCAACTATAGCTAAAGCCCTTTCATATTTAGAAGTAGCAAAGTCCGTTTTTCTAGTTTATAGGCTATCGCTGTGCTACGTTGTAGAATCATTACACTGGTGATGTATATCGCTTTTGGTGTTGATTCGCTATTATATAGGACGACTTTCTCTTGTACAACTACATGATTCATCTTCAGCAGCATTGTTGTTGGGAAGCAATCTTCTTGCAAAGCTGTTGTTCTCATTGAGATTGTCTCGTTGCGAGTATTCACTACTTTGTTGCAATGTGGAACACAAATGCTTCTTGAATTTGTACCTCACCACATAGATACCTCTTTACCAAATATACATGAAAATTGAAAAAAATTCACCTTTTAGCATTTTCTGCAAAATATATATCCAACACTTTCCCGTCTGCAGCAGGCAGAATTGCAAAAATACTCTCGAAAGTTACGATACTAATTCGATATTGTTTATGGCCAAATCATCATCCATATGACAGTTGCTATGGGTCATACGGCTGCCCAGAGCTATCCTGATTTTGACCAGTTCAAGAAATTGGTTCATCTCGCCTCTAATATCACGCAAAATTTCCAGTTGCTCTTTGAGTTGGTGTTTCATGATGCCGTCATCATCAGAGCCAATCACTCCTGGCAGCAACTTTTCCTCTAAAATCAAAGTTAATTTTTCCTCACTGTTTAAATATAAGGCTGCAATTGTGGAAGACCCTTAATAGGAGAGAGAAGTTGGGATTGGAGAGATAGAGGGAGATGTTGAGGCACGAACTCCATCGATATGATTGGAGCTCAATGCAGTGCATTGCAACGTTTTTTTTGAAGATTTCTAGAAGATCCGTTAGTCTACAGCAAAATTTGTTACTTTCTTAACAAAAATAGAAGGTACTACTGCATAAGAAAGATCTGACTTTATCCTTTTTAAGAAATAGAAAATGTGAGCATGATAATATTCACTTTATTTCTTTAGATTCTCAAACTCGTAAAGCAAGGCTTTCTACAATCAGTTACCTTTATTGTCTTTAACTCTCCTTCTTAGATACAATCTGTCAAACAGTATACCAAATAAGGAGAATATACCAATCAACAGAGTCGTTCCAGCCAATGTTATGAAGACTGACCGATTCTCAACGCTCATCAAACTATTTGACTTTACCTCTGCGTCACTCCCGCCAATATTTGACTGCAAAAAAGTTATTGTAGCTTAATAACTTGGCACTGAAAACTTTGCAAAAAGTTTTACTATGGATGATTATCTGCATAGGACATGGACAAGGTCTGAGCACAGCTTTTTGCTGATAGCAGCACCAGCACAGGAGAGTACAAAACTTTTTATCAACTTACAAGCCCCCAAATTGATGGGCAAAGGAGAGCAAAAGTAGAACACATATCATTTGCAATTAACAGTACCCCCCATTTTCCAACAACAATTCTCTATGCGTGTTTGCGCACATCTCCTCAGACGCTTAATTGCACCTCTCCCCCCCCCCCTGTATTAGTACACTGCACTTCGTTGGTCAGCATACAGTCTATTGTTGAAAAACAGTACACAGGTTTATCTCCGGAGATTGATAGTGCTCCTCATGTTATCTCGTAGCAAACTTTCAATGGTCACATCTGATTAGCATAGTAAAAGTGCAGTTTACTCCGTTGAATTTGATGAAAAATGTCTGGAAATAGCGGTAAACAACAGCAATTCTACTGATTCACAAAAAAGATGTTATATACTAGTAATGAGAGATCATGTTCCTAGACAGGAGCGTAGCTTGCGGGGGTGTGAGGGTGTAGCACTCCCAACCTTAGGGAATCTCGTCGGTAAATTTAGATTCAATGACTTTTTCGTTAAGTGTCTATAAGCTTTGCTATGACATAGACAAAAATGTGCTGAAAATACCCTTTCCTGCATTAACGCACCCCATAAAAATAAGGAATTCTTGCTAAAAAAAACGCTTCTGTCGGTAAATTCACATATCTGTCGGCAAGCTTACAGCTTTGTCGGTTTGTATCGGTAAATTATTGCCTTACACTCAGCCAGAAAAAGAGGTTACACGAAGTCACTATTCCTAGACCTTTTCAGTAGTGTTCAGATTTTCTAGTCAAATCAGCTGCCAATGAACGTAGGTAATAGAAAGTTCCTTACCTGCAAAGGCCTGATCGAAGATGACATAATCCTGAACAGTGTATCTTTATTATTCTGTATGTAAGAACGTATGTTAGGCTCTAGCCATAAACCTTTATTTTCCAGCACAAGTCCATTTGAGAAGACATACTCCATCACTTCTACTAATCTAAATTTTGTGATTTTCTCTTGATAGTGGCCTGCAATGAAGCTATCAAGAAGTATCGCCTGGTTCTTCGTATAAGCAGTATGGAGGAGCTGGTCTATTGTTGAATATCCTATGGAGAAAATTCCAATGATAAAGTTATTGAAACTGTTATGTGGATTTACGGAAGGATATAGTACATAACATGCTCTTCTGAGACTAGTAGAGACGTGCAAAGAATGCTTAGATAGTAACGGTGTAATAGGAACGATGCTAACTGACTTGTCAAAGGCATATGATTACTTTCTTACGATCTCCTCATGGCAAAATTCCATGCATATTGCTTTGGTCTATCTAGCCTCAAAATGAAGCTACTTAGCATTGAGGAAACAACATGTCAAGATAAGCTCAATTTACAGCAGCTAGCTTGAAGTTCAATCAAGAGTACCACAAGGATCTGTATTAGGTCCTCTACTTTTCAATAGCTTCATTAATGATATCTTCTATGCAATAGAGGCTTCTGAGATTTGGAATTTTGCTGATGATAACAAGATTTATGCTCTATCTCATAATGCTGAATCAATGATCACAAAACTAGAAACTGATATTCATAAAACACTACAATGGTTCTATTCAAATTCGATGATAGCAAACCCCTCAAAATGTCAGGTAATAATTCTTGGTCTTAAAAAGAATCAAAATCTGGCTTTGGAAATAAATGTTGATGTATTGGCCAACTCCAAAGTGGTAAAACTACTTGGTTTCCCAATTGAATTGTACAGCTGAATTGTAAAATGTTGAAGCTCTATGTGTGAAGGTCAATCGCAAAGTGAGTGCATTTGCAAGGGTTGCTAAATATATAGACTTCCAAAAGGCAAATTATTATATCAATCGTTTGTTGCGCCAACGTTCAAGTACCGCCCCTTGATTTGGATGTTCTGTGGAAAAATAGCGAATGACATCGTAGACAGAGTACACAAACAGGCATTTAGAATACTACGTGATGACCAAGAATCCACGTTTGAAGCTTTGTTAGCAAAGAACGACGAAACAAATATCCATACCCAATACCCTCGTGTACTTATGATTAAGATATA
Source organism: Cassiopea andromeda (assembly GCA_018155075.1). Taxonomy (NCBI): domain Eukaryota; kingdom Metazoa; phylum Cnidaria; class Scyphozoa; order Rhizostomeae; family Cassiopeidae; genus Cassiopea; species Cassiopea andromeda. The sequence continues at coordinate 331,634 of WIPJ01000136.1, forward strand.
TAAAACACTTAACAATACCAATCCACCCTTCATGCAGGAGCATTTGATAAGAAAAGGCGTCAAATATGACCTCAGGACTAGACTTTACTGCAAATTCCTGCTGCAAGTGGAAAAGCAATCCCGATTCAATTAAAAGAGCGTCATCAGCTGCTAAATTTGAAAAGAACATTGGAAATTGGAATGGAGAGGAATGTAACTGTAAAACATGTAGATAATGCTTCTTAGTTTTATACTTTGTGGTTTTTCATTTTGTCTTGTAATTGTAAATAATTGATCTGAATTAGCTCGCAATCTTGAAATGTAGAGCTAGGATAAACACCATTTTAAAATAGATTACTATTATTATTATGAAATCCTTTAGATAAAAAAGTCCATAAAGGAAACTGAAGTCCTCTCTTTCTGATATGCTGTATCGTATTGATGCCCTTCCAGTTGTGCCTAAAAACAAACTTCTTCTATACTAGAGATATGTCCTTTCAAAATTATCTTGGCACCTCACAGTAGCAACCCTATCAAAAACATGGATAATTCAAAACCTGGATAACATTGCAAGAAGGTTAGTATGTCAGTGGCTTGACCTCCCAATTAGCGCCACTTTAAATGGCATTAGTCTTCCTCAAAATCAGTTTGGTCTGAATCTTCAACTTCCATCTGTGAAATTTCTTCACTGTCAAACCGTCCTACGTAGCTGTCTAAAATCTTCTCCGAATGAGGCTATTCGTCACTGTTGGAAAATGCAAACCATAGGATGAATGTACAGTATGATTCATATAAGAATACAAAGCACGTCCTGAAAATGGTCCGTCAAGAGCACACTGAGAAACTTAAGGTCCAGCTTCCTTCTCAGAGTTTCATTAATTCTTTCCTTTTAGATCACTCCCTGGCTACTCTAAGCTCTCGATGGTCCTCCGTACAGATCAAGTTGCCTATGAATATTTTTAATTTCACTGTACGATGCCTAAATAACACTCTAGCTAATCGCACGAATCTTCACAAATGGAAGTTGTCTCCTTTACCAGATTGTTCTTTTTGCCTACATCCAGAATTTCTACTCCATATCATAGCAGGCTGTAAGTCATACCTTGAAGATGGCCGTTATTCCTGGAGACATAATTCAGCATTGCATTGCATAGCATGGTCATTCCAGTATATCAAACACTCACCGACATACTCCTCTCCATTGACACAGATACACTTTATATCATTGAACTTACTGTTGGATCGAAACTGATATTGCCCTTAATGAAAGCACGATAAATACCTTCAGCTTACTCACGATCTTTCATCATTGTACCGTTGTATTACATTAATTAATCTCTCAATCAACTCCATAGGGATTTTTGGTAATTCTTGTAAAATCTTTCATTGAAATGTGCAAGGATCTTGATATTGTGAGACAGCACATGATGCATATATTAGGGAAAATTATAAACATCATTATTCGATCCACGTACTACATCTTCTGCATGCGAAATAAGGCCTAGACAAACCCTGACCTCCTTATGCATTAGCTGTATGACAAGAAACCCATTATCTTCTTTTATATGCTTGCTTTTTGCATTTGATGATTGCTGTTGCTATTTCATTTTATTTTAGTTTTTTCATTTTTGCATGCAAATCGTATTGATACCTAGTTGTAGCCTCGTCTGCCAGATACAAATTACCTGATAGTAGAGAGATTTGTATTTGCAATTGTAATTGGAATAAACCTTGAGAAATTTAAAAAAAATGTGTATGCCATGAAGTGATGTAGCTCTCTCATGATAAAGGAGGAAGGTACTCAACTTTCTGCAGTACGAAAACACTTTTAACTGAACCCTGTGACCTGCGGAGTCATAGAGTTTGAAGGCTCCCTACTCATGTGAAAAGTCCGATTATAGCGTAAATCCTTGAACTACCCCACTGGGGCTTATTGCTTGGATTTTTGCATGTGAGCTAAGTCGATGGGGGGGGGGGATTGATAAATTATCCTGGTAGTTGGTCATATTCCAGTTGAAACTTTTCTACTAATACACTGTTTCTTCGATAATAAACATACAAGCACTAGGGTATTTGTTAAGGAATAGGCTACTGCTCGTTAATTAATGACTGCGTTTTCTTTCCTAGATCTATAAAGCACTAACAGGCTTTCAAATAGGCACAGTCACATGCTTGGGTGGGGGATTATTCGAGGGTAGGGGGACTTAATAACAATTTATAGCTTTAGGTTGGGGGTACTTCAAGAAATATGCGCTTATAACTCTATGCAAATTAATTCCGCTTTTGAAAATAATGGAATGCTTGTGGAAAGTGCCTCTAAAAACTCATAAAAGTCTAAGTTTCCCCGAGACCTGCAAACATACTATAAATCCATTAACATTTTATTATCTCTCAATCTTATATTTCGATATTATTTAAAGCTACATATTATTTGCAGCTATATATCCAATTCGAAGATTTACGGTAATGTAGAACAAAGTTTTAATTAAAAAGTTATTGTTTGAATTGTATTTAGTGTTCGTTCATGCACATTTGCTTCAGATGCATTAGGAGAGCTCCTTGAATACCAGCTGCTGAGCTGAATGGTGGCCTACTTTTAAATTCACTTCATTGTATATCAATTTTTCATTTCAAAATTTCCCAACCCCTAGCTATCGAAATTTATCAACCAGACATGGCTTTCATTTGGGTCAACAAGAATACAATGGAAACCTTGTTCGGGAATTCTGGCAGCCACCAAGGTTTCAAAATATGCTGTACTACTTTTAAGTGCCAGCTGAAGTAGTAACTTCCACTAAAACTTAAGCCTTGCATATGTAGTAGCTACTGAGCAAGTTACCTTTGGGGAATGCATTCCGTTTTACGGCATAGTTGTACTCGATGCTGTTCTCCATAACGGCGACCTATGGAAAATTAGAAATTTAACGTACATTAATTGATTCTAGAAGCCTATGATTTAAGTCCAAGAATAAAGCTGGCATTTGGTAACCAATGGCATTGACATAAGTGTAAAGTGTCACTTTGTCGAAAAAGATACGCCTCGAGAATCAAGGAATACTGATTTCATAGCTGGAGCAAAGACTAACTCGGCAAACAGCAAGTTTGAGCTTGGACTAGGGGCAGATTGGCTAAATTTTTGGCTCGGGCACAGTTTGACTAAACCGACACATGAATTCTAGAAAGCGTACATCGATGGGCAGAGATATTAAAAATACTGCAAATTTCCGATAGTTCCACAGCTTTAATTCAGTTCTTTCATACATGCATTGTAAAGTTCTATACATTCAGAATCTAACGTTCTCTCTATCTCATGCAGCCAGCCCTTCCGGCAATCGCCCGAAAAGCTTGACCTGGCAATCCGCTCCTGATTTGGACCTGGTTTTCAGATGGGCACGGTGTTTAAATTAGGAAGAATCAGTATTCTATGATACCTTCGAGAAATAAGTAAGCAAAATATATTTCTAAGGGCATCAACACATTTGAAATATGAAATTGAAAGTAATGTAAAATCAGATTTAGGCCAGCTTACATGTGCTCCGTTCAACGTCACATCATTTGCCAAGCAGGCTGCCAATAAAATTGTTGTTACTGTTGCTGTAAACAGTGAAATGATAACTATTCCCATTAATATCCATATAGTTGCTAGGAGACGCCCCAAAGCAGACTTTGGGTAAAAATCGCCATACCTAGAGATAAAATAATAAAATTGAAGCAATAAGACTCTTGAACACGTGATAGACCATTACGTCTTCATCATAATTGGTCAATGCGCTTGTTTTGCCCACCAAAAGCCGTGGTTTTGGTGGGCAAAACAAGCGAATTGACCAATCATGCTAAAGATGACATAGTAGTCTGTCACATGTTCTAGAGTCTTACTGGTGGGGACACGAATTCTTCTAAGTTCAAAAGCTAACGGTAACTCCTCAGAAGGGAAGCTATGAGCATGCGTAGAAGGGCATATTTTTTATTTTGGTTGATCGTTGGAAGCGAAGTGGCGCAGTGCTGATGGAGCAATGCATGGCTCGCGCATATCAAAAGATTCCTCGGCCAACGATTGCCATTACACTCGACGGGCCTAACAATAGGTTGTAGCAATATTGGTAGTCCTCAGCTTCCTGGAAAAGTAAGCGCAAATGATGAAATAGATAGTCACATTCACTGCTGTAACAAAGCAAGGAGGATAAGAGCAAAGGTGTAGAAAAGGGGGCATGGGGGCCTACGTCTTAGCTATGAGTTGAAGAGGCGCACCCCTTACTACTAAGAAAATATCTTAGAAGTAAAACTATTGCAGATGACGTAGTTCTTTTGAAGATAAAGTGCATGTTTAAAACTGTTAAAGCAGTGTTAGATCACAACCTCAAATTACTTGACCAATTTCTAAGTTGAATTAGAGGTACTTAACCAATTTCTAAGTTGGAATGGTCCTTAAAAGTATAGGAGATAAAGTAGATATGTGTCAAAAAGCCTTCTGTTGCGGAAGGGGGGAGTCGCTTTCACCATTTGACCAACGATTGTTACTAAATACACTATGACCAATCAGATGCTAAAACTCTTGCAGCATGACACAGTTTTGACCAGCTTTCTTGCAATGTCAAACATATTGGGGGGGGGTGACGCTCTCCCACACCCCCGAGTAATCACATTGCTGAGCGGAATGCTCCCAAGCACCACTCATTGTCGCCTTAGTGATAGGCAGGCAGATTAGAGCACTGTTGTAAGATGTCCTACAAGTGTAATCAGACGACAGCAAATTCCAACTGCTGGAATGGAGAATAGCAAAACACCACTTATGACTAGAGCCTCAAATTGGAAATTTATACAATCCCAAATTGCTTTAAAAATTAATTGTGGTACTTCTTTGCATGCTGGGCTTGGCCGAAACTCAAAACTAGCAATGTTTATAATGAAAGCCATATAATAGAGTGGGATCGCATTGCGTGTAGAGCCAGTTGGCAATTTTGTCACTGATTTCAAGTCTTCTTAAAATTTTGATTGGTGCTGGATTTAACAACCTGCTTTCAATAAAAGATATGCCACATCTACAAGCTCATGTTTTCTCCACTTACAGATGCATAGCTTTTACTTACTGCACCATGTGAGTCAAATCCAAACTCATTTTAGTCCCTTCTACTGACGCAATTACTCTTCCTCTTGCTTTTCAGCTTATTCACTTCATAACTCAATAGTTAGCTAATGTACTCACCAAAAGGGGCGCAAACTAGGGGGATTTTGGGTGCCACGCCTTGAAATGATGACCCAATTTGATAGGCACACCCATTTCAAAAGTTTTGCTAGAGGTCCTTCACTCCAACCCTAAAGTTTTCTCATCGAATTTGGAGGAATTACAAAATCGATCTTGGCGAAAAGTGGGGGGAGTTCTCCCAGTCCCCCATACCTCCACAACTGCTCCCAAATGCACTCACCAATGTACTCACCAATGCACTCACCAATGTACTCATCAATGTACTTACCAATGTACTCACCAATGTACCAATGTACTCACCAATGTACTAATGTACTCACCAAAGTACATTCAAGCTCGCTTACCTATTTACTACAAGGCTATTTGCTTTCCTTGCTTACAAGTGACAAGGGAATGATTTAAGAATATTTCTTTGCATCTACAAAATCCTGATGCACTCCTTATAATACAACTTTTGAATCTGCATGTAGAAAGATCAATTTTCAGTATGTAATGAGGCAGCATTATGCTAAATGGCACTGAAACTTACCCTACTGTTGTCATAGAAACCATTGCCCAGTAGAATCCTTTGAATGGTCCTTCCAAATTAAAAGGCCGACGCGTCAAAGTTTTTTCTTTGAGCTTTCGAGTCTGGCGAGCTAAATCCTACCGCAGTGAAGAATGGGTGTCTTTAATATTAACCATATAAAATAACAAGAGCTGAAAATTTTCAGTCGACAACAATGATGATTCATAAGAAAATTGATAGAGGAGGTACAGGAAAATATTATGGCGCGATCTAGGATGAAAGATTGTGGCAGTAAAATAGAGGGGTTCTGAAAGAACCAAAAGACAACATCAAATTGACAACAGTATTAGACAAACAAGTGTGAATAACAAAATGGTCAGTCAGAAAGCAAAGGAGAGCTGGAAGCTGAAATTGGAAAAAGTACAGGAGATGCTAGAGTTATTCACGAATTTTAAATCATAGCTAAATTCGCAGTAAATTGGCAGAAGAAAAGAAAAAAGAAGCAGAGGAAAAGAAGAAAAGTGCAAGTAGAAAAAGTGGATTATGTAGAAAGATGAAAGATTTTATAGGGGAAGAAAAGAAGCAAAAAATAAGAAAACAATAAGAGATGTGAAACTGAAGAACAAAGAAATAAAAAGGAGAAGGAAGGAAGAACAAAGAGAAGCTAAAAAGAAGAGGACAAAACTAAGGACGTGAAGAAGAGAAAAAGAAAGAAAATTTAATGGAAGGGAGGGAGAAAAGAAAAGAAACGTAGAAGAGCAAGAGAAAAATGAAAACGAATATGAAGGATGCAGGAATAGAAAATGAAAAAGGACGTAGAAAGAAGTAGCAATAGTGACAAATGAAATATGATGAGATAGTGGAGGAATTCGAAAAACAAGAATGAGGAAGAAGAAAACAGAGAAAGAAAACATATAATAAAGAAAAATGATAATTTTGTAGAAAGGAAGATGAAGGTAAGGAAAGGCAATACACAATTGAAATGATGATAGAAAGAAGAAACATTAATAGTAATAATGATAATAATACAATCTTTATGCAGGGTATATCAGTCAGCTACAACATTTAGCTGCTATTAATTGAACCCCTGTTTTTACAAGCAAATCAAAATAAAAACATCAAATCTTAAAGATTAAAATTTATAAGTTACTATGAAATCGTGTGATAAAAATATATCCAAATGTTACTTTAAAAATACATAATCACATGTTGCTTTGAAAAACATAATCAATCCAGAAAATGTTCTTTGAGTCCTTGCTTGAAAGGAAGGTAAATTTCTCAATCATTTAATGTGATGGAAGAGCATTATAAATCTTTACACCGCTGTAATAAAAAAACCTCTTTTTGCGCAGTCAGATTTGAACTGAATTAACAGAATTGCAGATGCAGCAAATAGAGAGATGACGACCAAGAGGAATGCTAGTTTAACATAACAATAATGTAAAAATCAATTAATTTCCCACTGATTTTAGAAATAACTACTTAAAGCTAATTAATGTCAACAATTTTACTAGAAAGAGCACTTCAAGCTATTACAAAACTCAGAGAAAGAGCACTTCAGCATTTACTTACAGATATCCAATAGATCATTCCGGCAAGCAACGCTGATATAATCACAAAGACCAACGCAGGCCACCCATTGGATACAGCATCGCTAATAGCATTCTTTGCGTTTGGTATGGCCGTCGTGTAAAATGCTATTCCAGGTGTCTCTACTGCAAATCATTAAAAGAAACCAGCATTAGAAAGCTTGCTTTGTATAACTATAAGAGAAAATTAGCTGTAGAGTGGAAGATTTGTTGTTATTCTATGCGTCACTGGTTTACAATGCTTGATGTAAACATTCTGCATGCTTATTGCAGAAACACTTGTCGTCAAAAATAAGCTGAAATTGTCTTTCATCTTAAGTCCTGCATTCTATAAAAATCTTAAGTGTACAGCAGGAACAGCTATAACGAAAATGTTAAATCAAAGGAGACGTAAACTCGTTAACAATAAGTGTTGTCTTTACCTCTAAATTGGCTATATATTCTGTCAAGAAATATTCCTCTCTGATAGCAAAATCCCAGCTCTTGCAAAAGCACTTCTAATAAAGCACCTGTGCATGTTGCATGACAAGGAGGGTGCGTGCCACTCACTTCTAACAACTTTTTTCAAGTAAAGTGCTTCTTCATAGCATAAAAGCTGTCCTGTTTTGATTGTGATAGATACCCTGAATGCATACCCCTCATTTTTTGAATGTTTTCTACATCCATGACAGGAGCTCTGCAATATCTGTTTAGTGCCTTTTACATGTATACTTTCCAGCCCGAAATAGATGTCCCATCGTAACTAGTGCTATTTTTGAAAAAATGTACACCATGACCTTCTTATTGCAACCCGCCCCCATTTATTAATTTAACTTTGATCCAAGATGGCATCCTGCAACCCAGGCTTAGAATTTTCGTTGCTAGACGAGCGCATGAAAAGAGACAAATTGCCGTCAAAAGCACTTTAACGTGGCTGAAAGTCGTACCAATGATGGTTGTGTTGAGAGAGGATGATTGAAACAATTTTAGTATGTTGGCAAGTATGTAGGGAGCTGTGTTTCTAGGACATGTTACCAGCCCCCCCCCCCGTTTATTGCGACCCCCAGCTATTCAGCTTTAGACTTTTTCCCGCCCCCCAATTAATACCACCCTTCTATTCCGGACTCGAGAGTACTTTATGTGTGATCTTCAAATCATTCGCCATCAAAAATTCCTCATTACGAATTCAATCAATCCCATGAATCCATGGATCATATAACTTAATTTACACTACAATGCTACAAACTCCATTCACATCAACCAAACCAAGGCTGCCAGGTCACTTTCAGACTTTTAGGCCAAATCCATTAGAAAAGCGAGCCACGTATGGCCAAAATCGAAACGAGGTAATTGAACAATAGAACTTTGAAAACGAGACAAATATTGACGTCAATTTACTAACTATGTAAGCTAAGCCATGAAGCAAAGAATCCTGTAAATGAATCATTAAACGGTTTTGCACAAAGTTGTGACTGAATAAAACAGTACTAAGTCAACATCCAATTGATTTTTCTGCTTCATTATGAGTCGAAATCATTGGTTAGACGTCAAATGCCCATCTAAAATAGTATCTAGGTGTTTATTGTCTGAAAAGGCCAAATTAATAAATGTTCAAAACGATTTATTTAAAAATTGTATATAATACACTCAATATGATCCTTTATACTCCTTCAACACGCTAGAATTATTGTTTAACGGCATTTTTATAAAAATATGTTTCGACGCTCTGGTCTTCATCCATTTTAAACTGATAAGGACCAGAGCGATGAAACATGTTTTTATAAAATGAAGTTAAACCATAATCCCAGTGTGTTGAAAGAGTTTTAAGGCTCATATGGAGTGTACTCTATACAATTTTTAAGTAAGCAGTTTTGAACATCTATTTAAACTCCTTTCTTGCCGCGGGAACAAAGACATGTTCATGATGGCCAAATTAATAGTTTAGGCTAAATGATATTTTTCAGGCCAAGCGGCAATAAAAGACCAAATCTCTAAAAATTTAGCCTGAAAAGGACCACACTGGCAGCCCTGAACCAAACATTTAATGCAGACAATTTATCTGCTAAACCTACCTACAGGGATAAACGGCCTCCCAATGAAGAATTTCCTATTTGATGCAGATGGAATTGGAAATATGATATCCGCAGTAGCATTTTCAATCTGTTTTTCCAGTCCTGCTAGTCCAGATCCGACTTCAATGTATGTCAAGTTTGTTTGATCCTTGCACCAAAAATTGATAGCATCAGAAATGACATTTCCAAATACTCCAGTAACTTTTGAGTTCTCATCTTTGTAAATGTAAGGAGGTATTGATGCAAAAGCAAGTTTCACATTGTCAGGACATCGAACCCTCATTGTTGATCACTCTAAGATGCAAATCAGAAGTTATGATTAGCGCGTAATGAAAATCAATTTGCAATCAAGAGGAGCTTTCATGTTGATCAGCACATTATTCTAAAAATCAACATAAGCTTTAGATATTTAGTGCAAATGCTTATAATGTGGAATTTTCATTAAGTTCTCATATGAATCTTTGTCTTTTTGATTATCATTTTACGATACAACAGGGTTTTCTAGTTGTGTGTGAAGATGCATTACAATAATGTGGCAACTATGAAATGACGACTGCTCCCTCTCTTTTTCTTGTATATCAAGTCTCTCGTCAAGCTTCCAAAAAGGTACTTCTGGATGTGTTAATGCGTTAAATCTTCAGCTATTTCAGGTAGACACCATGTAATTTTATAGAAAAATCAGTACAAGAAAGCAAAGCCATCTTCCAAGGTATTTCATCCAAGTTGGTGATTCAGTTTGTAAGCAACTACCCGGACTTTCTCAGGTAGACAAACAAACGTCGATTTGTGTACCTGTTGTAGGTTGAAAAACTCCTCACACCAAAATTAATGAACGATGAATGAGCCTGGCGTAAAATGAGTGTTGCATGACTCCATGATTACCATAGCAGGTATGTGGATGTATGAAAACACGTGCTGCGCATTCTTGCTTTACACAAACAGATCAATAGCAGGAGCAAAACAGTTGCTTTTTGACGCACATAAGAGCCTCTATGTATTTGCTTGCGTATTTGTGAAATCAGGTCGTAAACAGCAACGCATCACCATATTGAATAACACGATTCATGCTCGTCGCAATAGCAGATTGCTGGTACCATTACTGTTGACATGGGAATCACATACGAACGTAGCACTCTAGACAATCTACTACATGGAACTAAATGAACAATTAAAGTCTCGACAATATTCAAATAGTGTTGGAATTAAATAATGAATTCATTACTATGTCTAGTGTAATCGGTGACATCTTTTGATGTCCTTCCAAGGACATCTGTTATTGACTTCGAAGTTGGAAACATTTACACTAATTGACCAAAACCATGCATTTATAATTTTTTCAAGGATTATGAAGTAAATCTTTGTAGAAAAGTTTTGTCATATAAAGTAAACAAGATAATTTATACCTATGTTCATAAATCGGCTGAAGCACCTGCTGTATTATTAATGATGAAAGAAACGTCCCCACCTTTTCTCTCTCTTTAAAGCCTCATCTCCACTAGGCGGAAAAGTGTTGCGCTGCGAAAAGTAGAACCAATCTCTACTTTTCGCTGCTACATTTTTCCGCCGCGACAGCTTGGAGTAACCAATGAGACAACAGGAAAATTTTACGCCTCGACATTCCCCACCTAGTGGAGGTTCATATTCATATATTTATATTCATACTCAAGTTTTACACACAAAATCCTTCAGCATAATTACAGAAAAAAGAAGAAAACAATCTACGAATTAAGTTATATATAATGAAAAGTAGCTATTAAAATTGAACAATAAAAGCAAAACCTATTTAACGTGGAGCTGCTCTTCCAGGGGGTTGTGTTTAGTTATGTCTTGTTCCTCGTATAACTAAGGTTCGGCTTAAAATTGTTCTCTCCAACTGGTGTTCTATAATTTCTTACTCTCCAATGTATTTTCACTTTAGTTTTAAGCTTATTTTCGTTGCTGAAGATATCTAATACTCCTTACAATGTATTTTAGCTTCTTGCCCCAGATTGAGAGCAAGTTTCCACGTGATTAGATAAAAACTATCCGGATAGATGTTGGTACTTTATAAAGTAAGTTATCCATATGTAAAGAGAAAAAATAATTTTTGACTGTTGTGCATAGCATAAGCTACTACGATATTTCAGCAATATCAAAAAGGAAAGTTTTTTTTGACCCAGTACTGAAGCTTTGTTAACATTTTCACGATTCCCGTATTATAACTTTTTGCAACTTTCTTAGTAGAAGTTTTTTGACTTCCAATGTTTTGCGCATGCACATTAATGGAAAGTGAAAAAGCTCTATGCACACCTGATCATGATGATATCTTAGCAAGCAGCAGAATTTAAGCGGTTAGAGGTAGCCAACAGAACATATATGACATTCTTTACATAGATAAGCGAACTCTAAAACACATATACAATTATGACCTTCGTCAGGCCGCAAAAACCCAGTACTGAATGATCTTAACTTTTTGCGCAGCTGAATACCACATTATTATAAACCATTTTCTTGTAAAAAGTGTGCAGCACTTTCATCAATATTTTTCTAATAAACTAGCTTGGTCTGTAATCGTATTTTTCATGACCTAATTCGGCACTTTTAAGTTTATGAGGTTTTCAACACCAAACATCAACAACGTCATCATCATTGCTGTTTCTCCGTCATTTTCATGTTTGTCTTGTTTGATTTGGCCTAGCTTATACGAGCAATCCTTTAAGGCAATTTTCTTCTAAAAATTGTCTTTGCTCGTGCAAATGAGATGATATGATAAGCTCTTCTATGGCAAAAGCAAATTTTAATTCACTAGGTTAAAAGCTGGCTTGCTAGCTCTTCATCAAGTGCACTTGTCATGGAAAAAGTTGCCATACCGTAAATCGTCGAATAAGCCCCCTGGGGCTTATTTATTTTTGGATTTTTGCATGGAGGCTTATTCGAAGGGGAGCTAATCTGAAGGGAGCTTAAAACTTATCCTGGTAGTCGGTCATATTCCAATTGAAATTGTTCTACCGATAAGCTACTTTTTGATGCTACAAATAAAAGCGATAGGGCATTCTCTAATGGACATGCAGTTTTTCATTGATTAATGGCTGCTTTTTTCATAACTCCTATGAAGCACTAATAAATTCTCAAATAGCTAGACCCACATTCTTGGGTGGGGCTTATTACAAATTTGTAGTTCTAGGGTGGTGGCTTATTCGAGGAGAGGACTTATTCGAGAGGGGCTAATTCCAGGATTCACGGTATGAAAAATTTGCTGTGTAAACTAGTAACCTCCGGAAATGACGGTGACAGAAATTTGCACCCTAGTGAAAACATATAGATGCCCCAGCAAACTTACTTTTACTGTTACTGAACGTTAAACGGTCTGCGGTGGCAGAAAATCTGGGAATCAGTGGTGCAAAAGAATTGGCAAATGTATTTAACAACTTTTTTTCAATCCCATATCATTTCATCTGTGTTCTCAATCTTTTTTACTATAAGGGGGTCACATGCTCCTTCACAGAGACTTGTGTTGCCATGAAGCCACAATCTTCCAGCATGAACAGGCAAGTAGGGATGTTTCTTCCCAAGGCTAACTTGCAGATTTGCACGCGTAGCAGGCATTATGCAATAGCTATCTTTACTATCATGGCTGCCAGTATTTGATCAGGAAGATGAGAGTATCTATTTTTGTTACGTGTAGAAGAAGTTATGAACTTTTCTTAAGTTTAAAGAACAAGCAAGGCAAATTATATAGGAAATCAAAACTTTCAGTTACTTCGCATACACGTCTTTTTTTTAAAGAAGAAACTGGTTTATCAATAATGAGCACTAGGTTGGTCAAAAAATAAGAAGCTGTGGTATTGTATAGGGAAATTGATGTGATTGACGTCGCAACACTACTTTGGCGCATGTAGTAGCCAAGTCTATAATAACTTAACCGAATGTGTTAAGACAGTTGATTAAAGTTCGAGATACGATAAAGACGTGCCTTTTATGTGTCGAACTTCGAGAACCCAGCAATAACTTTAACATAAGTATATATTGACTTACTTCCACTCATTAACTTTTGTGATTTTTGTTGTGAAAAGATTGCAACTTGTGATCTACTTGGATTTGGTAACGATGAGCTTTTATATCCAGAAGTGTTCCACTTTCAAACAGTAAGATGAGTTTCAGTCTCGAAAATAAAAACTAATTAAGAAACTTTCAGTGCTAACATTCGAAAATTTCGTGTCAATTTTAGAAACTTTTAGCACTATTTGCCGAACCTAGTTTCTTAATAGTAAAAGATGTGTATTCTCTTTACAAATACTGGGGCAACGCTGCAAACCTTGCTAACCATTCACTTTCGTATTGATGAAATTTCTTCCTTAGTGTTGCAATGTAGAGCGACTCTCATGACAATGCCATAGAGCAGATGTTCAAGTGTTACCATTTTAAAAACTATTAATTCAAGTTTAGTGGTTTTGAGGTGCAGAAAATGAGACATTTAGTCATTGGAAAGCAGCATTGAATTAAATCATTGAGGGTAACCTGTAATGAGCATTTATACTAAAAATACGATAAATTAATCCGTAATCTCCGATATCGCGCAAAGAAATCAACAATCTTCGAGCACATGTTTTTATAAGAGATGTGGTTTATAGGAAACCTATGCCCGGCTGCTTAGAAAGTTAAGTCAGCTCAATACCGGATTTTGAAACCAATATGCATCTAATGACTGGTCTCCATATCGTCGTAAGCGACGGGGATGTGTCCCAGTAAGCTGCTGGGACGCTTACGATGATACGGAATATCAAAATTTTGATACCTTTGTAAGCGCCCCAGCAGCATCACCGATCCTTTACTGGGAAACGTCCCCATTGCTTACGTCGATATGGATACCAGGCATATAGATGTTTGTATCTAAAACTCCATTTACCACGTTTCCATACCTTTGTAAGCGCCCCAGCAGCATTGTCGATCCTTTACTGGGAAACGTCCCCATTGCTTACGTCGATATGGATACCAGGCATAAAGATGTTTGTATCTAAAACTCCATTTATGTGTATAAAACTGCATGTGCACTATGCTTACTTTCTCCAACGGGCTATCTTCTTTCATTGGCAACGAAATATCAATTTTAGATTTCCATGCAGTTTCTAAACCTGTACTTTATGAAACGCGTGCCCTTCGCTTACGACGCGAAGCATCTCAACTCAAAAGCCTTTGCTGCGAAAGTTTTGGCACTTAAATTATAAGAAACTAAGAAAGTTTTCATACTGCGCCAAAATACCTTTTTCTACATTTCTAATGTTGCCTTCAAGATTCAAAGATTTGCATATGAAGGCTAATAAAAAAACTGCATGTGCTGTTTAGCTCCATTTATATTTAAACTCAGAGGCAATGCTAACTGTGTAAGTGTTATTATCAAAACATAGGATATATTTTAATCTGCGATATTTCTTGTTGTTAACTGTCTATAGTGTTGTTAGATACTCATACATTTTCACAAATGCTCGTTCTCTATTTTTTAAGCAAGAGAGATAGGCTGTTGAAATTCTATGAAAAATTCACCAACTACTCACATTTTCATCAGTGACGTGCAAATGACGCCTGGCCACAAATGCTACAACACAAGAATGCAGATTGCTTTGAGGGAGGGACGTGCTGAAATAGGGGGTGTAGAGGGTGTCACGTCCCCCTTTTTGTCGAAGTCATCAGTAATTATTTGGCTTATCGGCAATGCTCTGGCCTGTCGGTAAAAGCTGGCGTTGCGATCGTTGCTTGTCGGCAATTCTGAGAGATCTGGTAGGCTGTCGTTAACTTTCTTGCGCTGTAACCCCCCCCCCTCACCCCGACGAAAAAGTACTTCGGCACACAACTAGTTTCTTTCTTTTTTTATACACGGAAAAGATCATGCTACTTATTCTTACCTTCTTCAATGCAGATTGGACTGTCTTGTATTGCTCTTGCACTCGCTTGGAAGTATCTGCCACGACTGGGTTTTTAGCTGCTTTCAACTTCAGCTCTGCTAGCTTTTGATTTACATTCATCGAATACGTCCATTCACTAGCGATAACATAGATATATGCCACCTGCAGAGAGAGTCTAATTGCAAAATAGGACGACTAGCTTGTTAATGTTTAATTTTATTTACTGACTTCAATTACAATAGAAATCACTATGGTTTTGGTGAAAAAAACAGGCTACTGAAGCACGATGTCTGTCACTCGAATTGGATGCCTTTTTCATTTCTGCGATTCGTTATAACTGAAGCGTAGCTAACTTGGAAGTGTGGGGTGTAAAACCCCTCAACTTTCAGCAACATCGTTAGTAGATTCACATCCAATGAGATTCTTCGGTACATGAATGACATATTTAGACATGAAGAACTCAAAAGCGTGTTCAAAATGCCCTTCCTAGCATCAGAGCATATACCTAAAAACAAGGAGCTAAGAATACACCTCTTTCGGTACATTCACGACCATAAGCGTAGGAGGCGGGGGGTAAGGGGGCTGCAGCCCCCAAATTGGGCAGAAATCCGTTTCATTTGGGAAAATTGTCTGAAAGAACAATAGGAAATTCGGGCAACTTTCCTGCCTGCGATCCAGCTCTATTTGATATTTCAGGCAGAAAATTGACAGCCCCCTAAATTTGACGTCCTCCTACTCCCATGTTCACGACCCTATCAGTTTCTGTCGGTGAAGCACTGCCTCTTATCCCAAATAAAGAAGGAACGTTAAGCTACTGGCTAACTGCTTAATTAGCAAAGCAAAGATTTTAAGTGCATGCCAAAGTGACATAGCTTTTTTCTACCTATCGCAGGGTACTGTTTTTTGGTCTGAGTCGACATTAGTAGGTGCTAATTTTTCTACACCTTGAAAGTACCCCCTCCAGGGGATCATCTCCCAGCACGGTACTGCATTGTTTGCCCTACTTAGAGTATCGAATAATCGTCCCCTTCCGATTATTAGTTTTTTGAAAGTTTTCCAGCCCCCCATTGTTATTCCAACCACTCTATTATTAAATTTAGAAAATCTGAAATTAGTTCTGAGAGAATGAGTTCACAGCAGTACGCAACCAAATAGAAACCATATACAGAAGTGCAATGAAAAGCTTAAAAAAGCATATTTACTTCACGAATTTTTCGTCTCTATTCTCAATACCACCCACATTTCCACCCCCTGTTTATTTCAACCTCCCAATTATTAATTTCCTAAAAATTTTCTATTTCCTCCCCGAATATTCGGTACTCTAGAGTGCAAGCAAATTTCCATCTTGAATAGAGGATATGTCAGAGTTCTGGGAAAATTCTGGGAAACTTTGGCTGCCTATCCGTAAACATCTTCTCCTACACCCATTGCATAGAAGTCCTTTAGTGCACCATTGGTCAGAACTCATTGGTTCATAGAGGATGAGAATACGAAGGTATGTGCAGAAATTGCTGGGAAACTAGATTCAAAAATCTCTGTAGTAAGGCACTATTCTGGTGGGCGGCAATAATGAGACATAACAATGATGGCAGTACAGATTACTTCTACAAGATTACCAAGAACAAGACACCACTACATTTGGCTAAAACAAATGTTCTTATCTAGTGCTGATAGAATGGTCGCACTATCTCTAATGCTCTTCGAGATTACACTATATTCCAATGGAGCCATTTGCAGTGATCATATCGAGAAGCTCGTAGAAGGGAAGAAACTTCAATTGATGAATTACTGCAGCTGATAACCTTCATTTTATAGGATAGCCTCAGGGGTGATTTCAAAAAATTTTAACAAGGAGGGCTCTAGGTGCAATGTCAGAAAGTGGGTGTGGCCTATTTGCCTTCACACCCATATTTTTGAAGATGGAGACATGATACTTTAGTCTAATTGGGATATAATATAGCCAACATCTACAAAGATCTCAATAGCCATATAATAGTGAGGAAATCCATCTTAGCAATACCATAAAAAACATTGGAAGCAAGATCAATGTGCTTTGATAAGCAAGATTGATACACAAATTTGGGAAGCTGAGCCCCCCAAAATGAACAACAACTTTAAAAGGGGGGCTCCGCCCCATGAGCCTCTCTAGAAATCACCACTGGATAGCTTACTGCGTTCAAGGTATAGCAGAGATGGTTACATGTAAAACGATACAATGCAATCAGCTTCAGGATTCCAGAGATTTTCGAACTGGATTGCAGTCACAGATGACAGTATTTTCATCACAATCCACAAGATTTCAATCAAGATCCGACAGGACTTTTATTATAATCTTATAGGATAATTGCCAATACAAATTAAGAGTGTAAACTGTCAGTTAGATGAAAATCATGCTTGAGGTAAAAAGTTTTTTGCATTAGTAAGAAATTTCCTTCTTGGAAGGCTATACTTGATTGCAAATAATTGAATTATGTTGCATGATTTTTCAATGTGATTGCATGTTATTGTTCAACAAAATTTGATTTCCAGAGCCAAGCAGCATTGATGTGTGTGCTTTTGTTTAGGTATATGTGAGGCAGAGTCGCAGAGATGGGAGGGTAGAGGGGGCAAATTGCTCCAAAATCTCAAGGTAATGGAGTGCTCCAAATGCTTTATAGTCTAGGGGGCCTCATAAAGTACAACCAGCAGTATTCTTCCGCAATTCATTTCCAGGCCCTTAATTGCTCTTTTCACTTCGTTCATCAAATCAAATACAATCAATCAAATCAAGTCATCAAATAAAACTTTTTTACAGTTTGTTTGCTTGCTTCTAGTTAAAAATTAATTTACACCAACTATTTACATACAGGCATAACTTTTATAATATTCCGCTAAAAAAGTAGAGTACTAACCAATAATAGATGCTCATTGTGTGCAGATGTGGCACGTACAATTGCTTCCATCCCAGTTCCATATTTAAAAAAAAATTATGGAAGTTGCTAGTTTTTTCATCACATTTCATTTCATAGGGGGCTTTGTCTTCCTCATTTGCCCCAGGATATCTGAGATCTCTCGACTGTCCCTGTTGTGAGGTAACGTGTTCTTACAAATGAAAAATATTACTTCGGTCCTACAATGTTACTAAGACAAAATCACATTCATAAAAAAGCTGAACTTCCTTACCAACTGCTTCCGTATGTTTCATGCCTCGATATCTTGAGTTGCCCAAGCTTTTCCTCCTCTAGCAATAAACTGCTATTGAATGTGTGCATATAACTTGTGCTACCAGATAAAGTACCTGAGCCTTTTCTGCGCAAACTGCTGTAAAATATGAGGAGACTACCAGTTAGCCTATCGCATTAATGTTTTATAAGACCGTTGCACCAATGAGAAGAATATACAGAAATTTACATAGAGATAAAGTAGAGGGGATGGAATTCCACGTTTGTCGGCTGGCTTTCATCATCATGCTAACATACGCTGATACGCAGATTTATGACGGCAGAATCGAGTAATAGCATTTAATGCTGCATTAAATATGGATAACTCAAAAACGGCTTGCAACAAACAGCCTCTTTACTAAAGGTTTGGGAGAACGATAAAGAAATTAGCATGAACGACAAAGAGATTATGAACATTGATTCAATTGGCAGGCCTTGAAAAGAACCTGGTACTATCAGTATAGGCTAGAGTTCCGTTGTCTGTTGTTGCATAAAAGTAAGAACAAACATAGATTTTCGATATGTATTTGCTCAAAACGATCAGAAAATTACCCACTCGAAAAGCACAAGCAAACATGAACTAAAAGCACCGAGGTACAATTCCCCCAATCGAGCTTTGGAATGAGCTTGCATTTGCAGGTAGTTGCTAAAATGTCATCTACATAGCTATTGTGTATTAGGGCGTGGTCATTAAGTTTGGCAGGTACCGTGACGGAAGCAAACCTGCAGGGATATGAAAATTTTTAAAGAATATTTGAAGGGGTTCAAAAGTTTTTTTGAGAGCTTTTGGGGTATGAAACCAAAGAACGTTTTTCAGAATCCTGTCATGAACTGCATGATAGTACTCAGTAAGCTCTACAGTTCTACAATTCAATAAGAGTCTGAAATTGATGAAGAAGAATCCTCCGTCACTATGATTGCTTCCTGGCTATGGATTAAGAAGCCTCCTAGCTAGTAAGGGTGCTTTTGCAGAGGAATGAAATTGGACAAGTGGAGTATGAAAAATTTTCGCAGATTTTTGAAGGGTTATGAAATCTTTTTACATGTCCTTCTTCTTTATCCTACAATTTGTCATCTTTTGCACCTAACATCAACAAACTTGATCTTGTCTCCCTTTCTACTTAAACTTCTCTTCATTTTCTCAGGTTTTCCTTTGTCGGGGCTTTGTCATAGGCCCTACGGCCTTTCCCTGACATTACTTACTAAAAAAAAGCATGAGGTATAAAAATTTTTGGTACTTTCAATGATTTGCTTCCACCACGGTACCTATGAAACTCAGTGGCAGTTCCCTTAGCACGTATCATCTAGAAATGACTTTATATAACTTTTTTAGTGCATCGGTAATTGAGCTCGAGAGTAAGACAAAACGAACACAATTTTTACGGAAACAATTCTCTTTACGCACAACATAGACTGACTCGACAATTACAGACATCAATCTAGATATCGCTTTCTATTGGTGGTTTTGCACACAATTACTCTATTAAGGAGTAATCGTACCGACCCTATGCTTAAATTTCTAGCCAATTTATCTTTATATCAAGTACATAGTTATTGGAGGTACAAACGGGTGATTCACCGCAAAATGCTGGAACTGACAAGGCTTGGAGATTAAAAACAAAGGTGAAGTCCTTGCCACCCTGAAGTTGAATTTATAGGGGAGTTTTGCCCCTCGAAGATAATATCCCACCCACCCACCCCAATTAAGTGATTATCTTGCACGAGCACTCAGTATATTATTAAAAATATAAGAAGTGCCCACCATATCATGTTTCTAAAAGGGAACTCATCCAGACCTTGGGTCATGCAAAACGAATTTCATTCGGTAAAAAGCCAAAACTTTGAAAGCAAACACATTTGTGTGTCTCCATACATGCATAAGTATGTGCTACTGGTCATTTCTAGATAGTTATATTTAAGTATTATACATACAGCCTTTTCGGTGAAACTTTTCCTTCTTGTCTTTCTGCAACTGTATTCACTCAGCTATACTTTGCTCAAACCTTCGCAAAAAGATGATTAAATGTGATGGATAGCATTTGATCAAAGATGAAAAGGTTGCCGAGTGATTGGAGGATTAAAGAGCAAAGTAGATTAAATCTAAATTCAGCTTAATGCTGTTCAATCCATTGAGAAAATGACGCACTTCCATTACGCTTGCGATTATTGTAAAACCTAATATGAATAGGCCGACTGTTGAATGGAAATGGGTGTCGACTGTGAATGACAAATGAGGACTGGGGATAACGAACACAAGTACGTCACAATGCTGTTTTTGTGACTGCAAGTCACAAATCGCTGTTCGGAACTGTAATATGGCTGGTACAGTGCCCACAAAAGCAAATAGGTGCAGGCTAACGGTCAGATAGACACGGACGCAGACACTCAAATACATACACAGACACACACGAATACACACGGGCACATCTAATCTACATGGCATTTTATATAAGAAAGAAGTTTTAAAATTTGAGCCTCGTTTGCAAAACCTTACGAAAATGCAATGAAAACCACAAGACTCAAGTTCCTAAGTTCAGTTTTTCATTGCTAAAATCGATATCACCTAATTCATATATTGGAAGTGTTAAGGGTAGAATCAGTCAATACCTAGAAGAAGCTTGTGCAAGAGCAGCAATTCGCACGTGCGCAATTGTCTCAACGAGAGATTGCTCTTAATTATTTGGAACGGCACGTGCGATCCAAGATTTTTATTTCCGAAATATAGTGTTTCTGGTTGCGGAAGCATGGCAAGTGTCTTACTTGGGACAAAACTGGATAAAGCAGAGTCATGAAAGCAAAAGGTGATTGTCACTAGTGCTATACTTGCGAAAAAGTTCCTATTTGGAATGTGCGATTGCATGGTTGATAATGATGTTGGTAGGTGCGATCGCACGTGTCTCCGGGCATAGACTGGGTAGAATTTAATCTCATGTTTGCAAGATAGCTGGCAAAGTAGTTCGACAGAATAGCCGTACATAGCAATAGAAAACTGGTATAATCAATGTCTTGCCACTAGTTGAATGCAAGGTTTGTGCTATGGAGAGAAGATAATAATTAAGGACTTTCAAAGAAGTTTTTAAAGACCAATAAATAGTTTTAAGAATACTTTTCGTGTACTTTCTTGATAAAAAAACAAATCGTTTTCTAAATAAATCTATCGCTGAAAATCCTCTCCTCCAAGATGTGATTAGAAATTAGAAGTTTCCCCTAAAATGCTCAAACTGCGAGTCTTTAAGTGCTCTTAAAAAAGCATACGCGTTTTTTTCATAGGAAACAAATAATCTAGCTTCAGCCTGGATGTTTCTTAATATCTCGTCAAATTCAGCCTTAAATTTTTCTTAAATTTAAAGACTTCCAATTTCAGCAACAACCCAGGTTAGGCAATCGTAATGCGAGGAAAAGGATGCCCAGGTTTTGTGAGGCATGTAATGGTTGTTCATTCTATTTTCTTGCTAGTTTGATAAAAAATTTGCTAATAAAAACAGTTTTTGAGAGTTACTTTTTGAAGCTCAGCCTGCCTATATTTCTTAAATGTTTCTTAATTTTTGCCTAATTTCGGCCTCATCCTTCTTATAGACTTGCTTCTTATAAAAGAATGTGCATTATATCTCAGAAGTTTTCAATGAACTTAAGGCGTAGCACGAACCCTGTGCTTTACCAGTTTCAATGCTAGGCTAACTTCATTATCAAATATCCAGTCAAAGGGTCTACAACAGCTTCACTATGCTACTGAAGGAACAATAATATGAAATTACCTCTAGGAGTCCTCTATGCTCACTAGATATACTGTCTATAATTCCATTACTAAGAAAGTAAACAGAGCTGTCCTCACTTGTGGCAGCGTCTTGAAAATTAGGAAAGGGCATTCGCCAAAATTACCATATTGCTTAAGGCGCTGTTGCCTCAGAAATATGGTAAGAAAGTCTGATAAATGGGGTCCCATTCCAGTTTTCCGCCTGGCCCCCTGAAGCTGCGAGAATTTTCCCCCTATTTCGCTCGTTCACAATATTTTGTGGTACGAAATAAGGGTGACATGGATTTCACAACTCGGTGGAAGGGACAGCTCAAGCATTGTCACTCATTACAGCTAATGCCTAAGGACTGTAGCTACAGCGCCTCCGCATTGTCCTCTATCTCTCGGCCATGCAGCTGAGGCAGAGGGATTATTCATACGTAAATTCCATACTGCAAGGCTTCCTTGCATTATTATTTTTGTCGTTAATGACCTAGGCAGAAATCAACTGCTTTACCGCAAATCCACCTTCAATTGTTTCAATTAATTTTCTTTGATATATAGGACTGTGCTTTATGCTACAGTATGGCAAATTTTATTACTAATACCATTGCTGAGACAAATTACATTACTTTATTTAGCAAGTTATAGAAATTCATTCACATACGTGCGATCTACCGATAATAAAATTCTCAAGTAATATCTTCGAACATTTCACAACATTGCTTGAATTAAATAAAATTCATGTAATATGTGATCTGTGAATAAGCTGCCCAATGTCCTGATGTATTGTCTAGACTGACATCATAAGCATCTGTATTGCTAATTAAACCGGATCAAGGTGTTGCTTTCAATGAATGCGATGAGATTACGCCTGATATGTACGGTGTATAAAATTACATGTAATCACTCACCATAAGCTTCTTGTATCGTTGAATAAGGCTTAGCTTCGGGGATGGGTTTAAGGAATAAGCTACAGGTAGACATAGCATGTCTCAAAATCAATTTTACCAAAATTGTAGGTATTACTATGGAATACAGAGTAGGTTTTAGTGCAAAACCACTGCTCTTCCAACATTTTTTACCTTTGTATATATATAACTATAAATATATATATATATATATTTATATATATATTACATATTTACATTTCTATATATATATATATATATATATATATATATATATATATATATATATTTA
>WIPJ01000136.1:355088-409681 GCA_018155075.1 Cassiopea andromeda
TATACATTTGCATATCTATATATATATATATATATATATATATATATATATGCATAATATAAATACATACTTTTCATCATAATTGATTAATTAATGAAACAATAAAATCTTCGTATCACTCAGAAACTAAATTACATCATATAAAAGGTATGACTTAATGTGGTTTGGTAATGGCAGTTCATTAATTTCATTCATTTTTGTGCTTTGAAGAATTGCCAGTCTACAAATGTGTTGTAGATTCATAATTCTTGGCAGCTGCCATATCCTAACACATCCATCACTGTATGCTGCAATCAGTTCCTGGCATGAACGTGCAAAGTCAACATCAAATACTGTTGGATTAGTGTGGTTTCCAGCATCAAATGCAATGTTCAAATATTGAATACAACAGCCAGTTTTGGAACTTACTAAGTGAATCTGTCCTGTCATAGTACCAATAGCAATAAGCTGCCCATCCAAAGAATATTTTACACAGTTTGAGAATGGTTCATCATGTCTGCCTGAGTACATATGGACTAGTGAAGCATCATTTCTAAGCAGATTGAAAAGCTTCATAGGCCCATCCCTCCACACTAATGCAATCAAAAATTGAGCAGTGGGATCAAAGTCGAAGTCACATGGTCTATGTACAGGATCTTGATTCTGCATAGGACTAATCAAGGACAAAAAGTCTCCAGACTTGGCAGAAACAAACATGCAGAATCCATGAGTTGATGCAAGTCCTATGATGCATGATCTAGATGAAAACTTGCAGCTACAGATAGCCCCAGTAAATTGAGGACACAAAACCTCACAGCTTGCACTCCATAAACACCTCAATTTAGCATTAGATAGAATTTCCCAAAAGCTTAGCTCATGCATGATTCTGTTTCTGTATGTAGACAGTGAAACTTTGTTTATGGTAGCAAGTTTGGTGCCACATGAGGAATAAAGGGCACATTGAACCCTGCCACATAGTGTTCCTCTACCATTATTATTTGGGTACAAACTATAGTTGGCAAACCACACATCATTATCAGCATCTCCAAAGGACTCATCATCACCCACAAGACTTCCATCCTCCTCATCACTACTAAAAGTGCAATTTTCACAATCAGTGCTCAACCTTGGTTGCTCTTCATGGTTACTGCAATGATCATCATCAATGTTTTCCCTTTTAGCAATTGTTAGGACCCCCATTCCAGAGTTGAGCACGACAGTGAACGCTTTACCATCAGGACTAAAGCTACAGAATGGTCGTGGGGAATAAGTAAACATAGATGGTGAGCAAGAATTTAAAAAATCCTGGTTAGGAATTGAAGCACGGTCACTTACTCTTCCATCTGTGTAATCGGTGTCTTCTCTCACTGACCAAATCGTCACAAAACCTGCAGTTGGGATATCATTTCTCAAGTCTATATGATTCAGGGGATCTTGCAAAAATAATTGGTTTCTAAATGCAGAAATAACTGAAAACATACGATCGCTATCTGGGCTAAAAGAGCAGCCATAAGCCGTCAATGGAGACCCTTGGTTGACGCTGCTAAGGTCTTCATTAAGTTCACAAACATTTATCTGTGCAACAATGCTTGGCAATAGTGGTAAATCATGCTTTCTTGGAAATGGATTCCAACACCTCTTAGGATATCTGGAAAACGGGTCATCTCTGTCAAGCTTATTTTCGCTGAAAGCTCCATTCCAGATGCCCATTGTGGAATTTTATTATTCTCAGGGCGATGGCCCTCTTGGGCTAGCCTCTCTTGAAATGGTGAAGAAAAGCTGGGAATCTAAATCCAGGACCCAAGGATTCTGAGATATACTGGACTCTTTAACAGAAATTACCCATCGAGAGTACTCACTCTACAATGTAACACACCAAGCCTAGGGCTATTTATTTTCAAAATCCAAAGGACCTATTGGGTATAATAGCGTATAGGTCAATAAAGGAACACCTGTCAGGCTGAGGTCTTTATTTCAGTATCCTTATTCCGCCCTTACTACTTTGCATTGCGGGTCTCGTTTCCATAGCAAAACAAACTTTGATGGCGGTTATGCTTTGGAAATAGTGAAGCTCATTGCTCTGCCTGAATTTATTAAGTTTAGAGGCACTTTATGCTAAGCTGATGTATGCGCTATGGGAAGAAGTAAGGTCAGTGTAATACATGTTTATAAACTGGTGTTTACATGGACGTCTTTATTTCACTCAAGATTTTTATATAAAAATGTTAGGCCTATACATGTAGCTGGATAAAATAGGCAATCAGGCATTAGAAGTTCTGATGTAACTATTCTAGTAAGGAGCCCAAGTAGCACGTTTTGTTATCCAGAAATCTAGGGCCCTCAGTTCAGATTACAGGGTTGGCATCAAATCAAGGAGTTCAGTTCTCATATTTTAATTCCTCTACATACAATTTATTCCAAATACTAACAATTAATAATTAAACAACTAAATACTAATACAACGCATACAATATAAGTAACTGACGCACACCTACAACACAATATTACATACAAAATTAATACATGAACAAAAGATAAATACAATATATAGAGGCAAAACAAAGAACATGATAAATTGTATGAAGGGAATTTTATGTATGATCAGGGAAAATCAAGGGAAAAGAATGATTTTTCAGAAAATCAGGGAAAATCAGGGAAGTTAAGGTTTTGCATTCTTTTATTCAAGAGCAATATTTGTCCCCATACTCAATCACAAATCCAGTTGATTGTGACAATTACCAAATTTTGTCCTTTTGTAGATAGTTGTGTTCTGCACAGTCTTTATCAAGCACAGCACAACGTTTTATACAGCCAAAAATTGAAATGACCAAAAATATGGTCACAGCTCCCCCAAGCCCCATACCTGTCCAAGAAAAAATGAGTAAAATTTTTAATGAAAATAAGGAAAAGAAGGGAAAATTTTCTCCTGAAATACTAGTGGCAGCCCTATATATATATATATATATATATATATATATATATATATATATATATATATATATATATATATATATATATATATATATATATATTCCTGTACTGTTAATGTTTCCAGGTTTACACTACTTGCTTATATCTGTAATGACATAGGATCTTATGGGTAATTCTCTTTTGTATTTCACAGGTTTATTTCCCTCAAAACTTCAGTGTAAAACATTGGTAAAATGTCATCAAGAAGCCACTTTGCAACAGCTTTCAAGAACAATTGCGTTTCAAGACCAAGACACCCAGAAACAAACCTTCCTTTGACAATAGAAGAAGCAAACCAAGAAAAAGGCTTGTACAATGAAAGCTCTTTTGAAAAAGAGAGGAGGTTACTACATGAGAGACAGGTTGATGAAGAGCTTGAGAGAAACCGGTCTGACTGGTATACAGATGATAATGAGGAAATTGCTAGAACAGAAAGTAAAAATCCACATACAATGCTGTTAGAAAATGATTTAACTAATCTCTTGCAAGATGATGCAAAATTTTATCAGCACCTCCAAGCATTGAGACTTGAGAACAAAAAAACTTTGAAGATGTTAGAGAGATTCTACAAATCAAGACCAAGATCTAAAGATGCTGGTGACAGACCTAGAGATTTTCTCACAAGTATGAGAAATGAAGTTGATGCAGAGAAGGATGCTTTGTTTGCAAACAGAATTTATGATTCTATAGCAAATTCAAATACTGAAAAATCTGAAGAAACTAACAGTGCAAGTAACAATGACAACTATGGAACTATGGATTTTGATAAGCATTCAGGTAAATCTTCTTGTTGGCTGTACATATTAGTAGCATGATTAATTGTAAAAAGATTCAAGTAATGATCCATAAATTAGTAACTCTGTATGATTCTTATTAACTGATTACCTGTCTGAAATAGAATTTAAAATTGTCATCTCTAAGACAATGCTTTAAGATAGCACAAGCACTATCAGAGATAAATTACATTTAAGCAGACAGTTTTGTCTGTATTTGATTTTCCATTTGCAGCACATTTTTCCTTTATTCTTATCTACAAATCAATAAAGAAAAATTTATATGTTTCACAAGAGCTGAAAGATAGTGCAAAAGAAACTTTGTATGTAGAAGGAGGGGGTGTCTGCATTTTCAAAGAGAACCTGATTGAAGGTCATAAATTATAACATATCAAAAATTAACAATAACACTAGGAAGAACTATACAATAGAACTTCACTTAAAAATTTCTCTGCTCTATTCAATGTCAGCACCAGACAAAATTTTTACTGAGTAACAGTATTAGTAAGAGCTTTAGCAATTATGAATTTCAGTACAAGAGCCATGACATTTCCAGAGTTCAAGATGACATATCAGTTTTAACAACATAACCATTGAGTTTTTAGTATGTAACTGTTGAAGATGAATTATTTTTTTAAGACGTAACAAAAAATATTTTACCAAGGAACTACCGTACATTTCAAGATGATGTGTCTCATCATCAGCTGTAAATAGTTAGGCAATTGGAGGGTATTTAAACAGATAGGAAAAATAAATGAGAAAAACAAGTGGGAAATCAAGGGAAGTTAAAGGGAATCACAAGGAAGTAATCTAAGGGGAGAATAAACACCAAGTAAATGCTTAAATATGGAAATGTGTATCAAACCAAGGAAGTAACTAGTAACATGCCTAAATGAGAGAAAATTCACTATCTAAACAAGGACACTATAGTAAACAGGCTAGATCTACACAGGTAAAGAGTGTGTGATTGCAAACCCTAGGGGACTAAAATAAACAAAGAGGAATTGAGGAACTCTAGAATTCAAGTGTGGGGATGATCTCTAGCAATTATTTGGAGAGAGTAGCTAAGTCTCTAGAATACTGCTGATTATTGCTACCTGCGTACCATTGTTTCTGCAGATTTTCCCCTAAACTCTTTTAGCCTGAATTTACTGCAGGGGATGAGCATCCCTTGCCAACTAATTTTTTTCCACTGACAAAAACTTCATATGTGTGCCAGGATTATTTATGGCTTTAGCTGCTGCATTCAGCACTTTGATATGATTTTCTGTTCATGTATCCCAAAACCAATAAAAAGTCTGAGGTAGCTTGCTTTTTCTTCTTTGTGGTTCTATGCTCTTTATTGATGCTAGCAAGTTTTGATGAATGCATTTGATTTTTCCAGTTGATTTGAGCTCATCAGATTCAGAAGAAGACCCACGTAAAGACTGGCCTAGGATATATTCCCAAAATATCCTACCAGATGATAGGGATGACCATTTCAGAGGGAGAGATTTTTCATATCAAGTTATTGACAATATGTGGGATAATTTCTCTGTAGATAATTATGCACCCATTGAAAAGGGGCCAAAGGAAGAGCCAGCTCAGCCAAAGCAATGGAAGCCATCAATAACTGTACCGCAACCATTTAATATGACCCTTAGGGAAGCTGCCAAGGCAAAAGTTAAATCAAAAAGAAAGGAGAAGTTAGAAAAAGAGCTACTTGAAAGGAAGATGGCAGAGGAAGCTGAGTTGGCTAAAAAGTTTAGGGCCAGACCACTGCCTGCCACAACATTTATTAAATTGTACGAAGAACAAAAATCCGAAGAAGAAAAGAAACGACAATACTCTCGGTCACTGAACAAGGCAATCTTAGAGGCTACGCAGCGGCCATTTAATTTTATGAAAAGAGAGGAAGAGAAGAAGGAACTACGACGAAGTCAGTCGATGGAAAAAATGGAGAAAAAAATTGATACAAAACCCGAATTTAAAGCAAGACCTTTTCCTGAAAATTTGTTTAGTCTCTCTTTAGAAGATAAAATCACAGAACAGAATGAATATCGGAAGATAAAAATTAAAATGCGATCAGAAGAAATGCTTGCAAATTCTTCCTTGCCCCCAAATATGCGATCAAGGGGTGAACGATACTCTAGTAATCGGAGATACTCAAAGAAGCAGGAAATTGCTAGTGCAAAGAAGATGCAGGACAGTAAGTTTAGGCCAAATATCAACCATGATGTCCCGGATTATGAAGAACTACACAGAAAACTTGAAATAGATCTGCTTAGAAAACGGAAAGAAAAGTCTCCTACTATCTGCGAGCCATTTAACTTACACACAGCAAAAGTACCCGATAGAAGGGCACGTACTTTGAACATGCAAACCCCAGAATCTCATCATAAAGGCAGGGAACGCTCCTTAGAAAGATTCAGGCAGAGTAGTTCACACCAAAGCAGTCCGAGCTTAAGAAGTTCAATACCAGATGAAGCTCCTCCTTATGCGTAAGTCTATTTGTTTCTTGTTTGTTTGAAAGTTGGTTTATAAGTTTACAGGTTGGTTTATAGGTTTCGTAGGCGCCGACTACGTGGGGGACTGGGGGTTCGAATCACCTCTGGGCAATGCTGCGGAGGGCTGAGCCCTCCTGAAAAATTGTAAGAATGAACACTTTTTGGTAAATCACAGAAGACCAAGAACAAACATGATAATGATGCTTTATTGAAACTTCTGCTATACATCTATATATTTTTGCTCTGTTTGTTTAGATAGCTTTTTCTTTTGTGATTTTCATTGAAATATATTATATAACATATGATTGCAAAAGTGTATTACTAGTAGACAATTTTTAAAATTTTCTAACTTGAACCCACCCGAGACAATCAACAGTCTTCGCCTATGATATTTGTCCACATTTCCTATGATTTTATGGATTTATCTTTGATACACAAGACGTGTCTCTTGTCTGGTGTTGTGATATGGCCTACACAATTCCACTGCAGGTTTTCTGTTTTTTCATAATCTCATTATCATTGAGACTGTCTCTGTTGGTGCAGGTGCTCTACAGTATCAAATGAGCAAACGTGTGGACATTTGTCAGCATTGTTAATGGAAGTTTCTTGTTGGATGTGGTGACACTGATGGTGGCAGGGGTGATTTCTAGTGGGGCTCAAAGGGGTGGAGCCCCTCCTGTTGAAATTTTTGTTTGTTTTGGGGAGCTCAGCCCTCCAGAATTTACCGTGCTTTTCAATGTGCATTGACATTGTTTCCAATGTTGTGTATTGTATTACTATGATGAACTGATACACAGCTACAGAGATCGTTCAAATTTTTGCCTTAATTGTATCATAATTAGACTAGATTACCACGACCCTATCTTTGAAAATATGGGCGTGGTTGCAACAAGGCCACACCCATTTTGATATTTCACCCAGAACCTCCCTGTTAGATTTTTTAGAAATCACCCATGGATGGTGGTAGCAATAGTGATAGTGAACTTTAGGTGCTTTTCCTCGTGGGTGCTTTAAGCCTTCCTTGGTTCCTCATTTCATTTTCACTTTTCTAATTTTAAGCTTTTTTATACAGGGCTCAAATCCAGATGTTAAACTTGCTTTACAATGGCCCTGTGGGAATCAACCTATTTACAAAATAATTTGTCAGAAATGCATTTATCTATCAGGGCCTGCTTTAAGGGAATTTTCCAAGACCACACCATGCTAAAATAAAGGCTGGTCACACCCTAATTGAGCATTTTGATGACCACGCCCTTCAAACAGTCCAAAATTTCATGTAGAGCCTTTCGTTGCACTATGCCACATTGAAAAATACGTTATACTGTTCCTGAGTTCCTGAGTTTTACATGGAACATTAATAGACAAAGGAGCAAGCAGACTTATTTGAAGCAAGAAGTCTATAACAATGAGAAAGTTTACTACATTTTAACTCTCCAAGACCACACTCAAATTTCCAAGATCACATAATTTGGCTAAGACTACTCTAACATAAGCACTGCTATCTATACATGTATAAATATGTATAATCGCAAACACAATTTCCAATTGCTCTTCATGTTTTTTCCTGTCTTAGCTTGCCTATTCTTTTTCTCACTTCCGCTTGCTTCCTCTCATCTTCCTTAGCTTTATCTTCTTCATCTTTAATAAGCCTTTTTAGTGCCCAATTTTTTCTGCATTCAACTGGCACTGTTTTCTGCTCCGTTCCACCATTCTTTCGCATAGGTATATGAAGTGCTGATAGAGCATGGATGCCATCAATGTTCCATTATTTATACGGGTCCATGCTCAATGGACTTTCGTACTATTTTGTATTCTCGTTCTCCTTTATATAGTGAGTGATCTAATTTACAGAATGACTGAAACAGCAAGAATGCGTCACTCTATCAATCAAGATACACTGGCAAAAGAAACAAAGGCGAGGGAAGATGAGAAGAAGAAAACGGAAAGAAGAAAAAGAAGAGAATTACAGCTAAGACAGGAAGTTGTGAGAAGATCAATTGGGAATGATTTGAGGCGCTCCCTTGACAAGCAAAATAAAGAGAAATTACGAAGCTTTAGGTAAGGTTTCTTGTTAGTACACACTTAGTTCTTCATGTCCTTCAGTGCAGCTAGTAATGGCAGTTCTGTGATTCTCTCCATAATTGTCTCCTTCATGTAACTTCATTTCATATTTTTAACGAGTGTTGCCCTTTTGCATTGCTGATTTTCGAGGGGCCCTCTACTTAAAAACTTACAAAATAGATAAAGGTAATATAAAAGAATAAAATATTACGTATCTTATTACAAGACCATAATACAATATAAGAAGTTAATAGAGAAAAGAATATAATAATTTATGAATATGATTTAAAATCACGTGTTACTATGGCTTGCTTGCATTTGGTAGGTAAGCTGTTCCATGTTTTGGCACCCCTATATGAAAAGGATTTCTGGCCATTAGAAGATCTCTTTTGAGGCAGCCATAGATCAGTGGCACTATTGCAAAGGTGCTGATAGGTTTGCTGGGAGATTTTGATATGAAATGAAATAGAATCGTCTCCTCGAAATCATTGAAGGAATTGTTTGATTGATCCATTTAAAACATAGCTGTCTTCTACCATTGATATACATACTTTTTGTAAGAATATCTAACCTTTT
Source organism: Cassiopea andromeda (assembly GCA_018155075.1). Classification (NCBI taxonomy): domain Eukaryota; kingdom Metazoa; phylum Cnidaria; class Scyphozoa; order Rhizostomeae; family Cassiopeidae; genus Cassiopea; species Cassiopea andromeda. Next base: position 363,934 of record WIPJ01000136.1, read on the forward strand.
ACTGATACCATAAGCGTAGGAGGCGGGGGGCAAGGGGCTGCAACCCCCCAAACTGGGCAGAAATCCATTTCACTCGGGCAAATTTTCTGAAAGAACAATAGGAAATTCGGGCAGAAAGTTTACAGACCGATTACAGCCCTCCCAAAATTTGACGTCCTCCTACGCCCATGGCTGATAGTCTTAAGTTTTTCTAGTTTTGAACCTAAGACTATTCTTAATTTACACTTAAGTGTCAAAGTTGTAACTTCCTTTACAATAAAAGGAATATATTCAAATCTTTGTTGATGTCTTTCTTCATCATAGAAGATTTGATCAAAAGAGGAACATAATAATAGCGCAAAAATTAATCTACAAACAGTACTATAACGCAAATACACAAAAGATCTCGATGAAGTCTGAGCCTTGCATGATATATGGGCCTTGATATTATTAATTAAAGTTAATTATAAAAGAAGGCATAGACAACATCTTAAACGCTCATTTTTTGACTTGTGCTTTCTGTTGCAAGCCTATTCTTCAAAGTTGTCATGCATAACCACTTTTAAACTTCACATAGCTATCTGCCTTTCGTTATATATGTTGAATCTTTATGCTTCCTGTATCTACGCAGAGAATCAGAGATGGCTAGAAAGCAAGCTTATAGAGAATACCTCAGAGAAATAAAGGCAAGAGTCGATCAGCGACCATTGCTTTTTGAGCAGGAATCACAGACAAACGCAAAGAGGACCGCTCAGCGAAAGTATGAACAGCTTCTAAAAGAAGCTGGTGTAGATGACGATATACTGGAAAAACTTTTAACTGATGATGGAAAGATTGTTGATGCTGATTCAGAAGACGACGACACTGACGACTTATTATTATCTGGCGAGGGTGTGACTGACCAATCAGGTGCAGAAAGCAATATACAAAATGCTAATGATACCTTTGTTCTTGATGATGCCGAAGGCGAAGAATCAGAAAAAGAAGTTGACGAGACAGAGTGACGCCTTGCATTAATTAAATATTTATCAGTGGTCCATGCATACAAATTTATCTAGATACAGAAGCATAAATTTGAAATGAAGATTATTTCTACCTACATCTTACTAAGCCTGATTTGCGTGTTTAAAATGTTTCAAATTTGCTTTTTCCAATTGCACATAGAAGTGCTAGGATTTTGTTATTGCAGATCTGACAATATTGACCAAATGCTCAAGTTTTCATATTTGCAAGCAGTTGTCCTGGGTGCAAGTAGATATTTCGAAACATGCTTTGGCCTCTACACAAATGCTGTCTCATAAAATTATAACCCACATCGTCGTTTAAAATAGGTATCACGTGAATACACGGTTTTTTTATAAGAAAACCATCATTTTGCATGAGCGTCAATTTTCTTAACTTTTCCCGAAGTTGAGCCTGAAATTTTCTTCAAGCTTTCTTAACTGTTACTGAAATAAACTGGCTAGAGTGGTTTACACTTTCGTTAATAATGTCGTATACTTGAATTTGAATTCCATCTTCAACATCTTGAATGCAATAACGAAGAAATGCCGATTTTTGACCTATAAAAACACTATATTTTGGAAATTGAGCCTCGTGATTTTCTTACGATTTTCTTAATATTTTGACGATTTGAGCCTCAATTTCTTATAAGCTTTTTCTTTTAAAAAAACGTGTATAGCTTTTGTTTGAGAGATTCGGTCGCGTCGACTACATATGAATTCATTAACAGTAATCTTCATTCATTTCCAAGCTATCTAGACGTTTTTTTTATAAATAACAATCATTTTGCCTGAGCCTCAATTTTCTTAACTTTTCCCGCAATTAAGCCTGAGATTTTCTTAAAATTATCTTAACTTTTACTGCAATAAACTGGCTAAAATGGGGTACACATTATTTGTTAATTTTGTATACTCAAATTTGAATTCCATCTTTGATATTTTGAATGTAATAATGAAGAAATATCGATGTTTGGCCAACAAAAACACTTAATTTTGGGAGTCAATCCTTGTGATTTTCTTAAGATTTTGGCCATTTGACCCTCATTTTCTTATGAACTTTTTCTTATAAAAAGACATGTACCTATAAGTAGAATTCGAATCGATTTCCCAGGAAAGGAACATACAGACTGATAAAGCTTGCCTCTATCATAACAGCAGACTTGGTATCCGGAATGTGCGAGGGTTGGAATTGATGTAGAGGGGGGTTGGAAAATAACCAAAAATTGTATAGAATATGCAATGATTTCTTGCCTTAAAGCTATACCAAAGTAAGATTTCCAAGTTTACAGAAACAATACAACATGCGATTCGAGTGATTTTCTCAATTAAACTTTTTACTTGCAGGCAGAAGTTTCTTCTCTAAAAATTCTCTTGAATGAGATACCAGATAACTTGGTATAATGAACTCTCAATAGCTTAGGAATATTTGGCTTAAGTGGAGAAAAAATTTGATATACGCGCTGTTTTTTATTAGGAATCCCTGATTTTTCACTGAGCTTCAGTAGTCTTAAAGTTTTTGGTTTTGAGCCTTAAATTATTCTTACATATGAAAGGTGTAACTATGTCTGAAAATCAAAGAACTATATGCAAATTTTTAATGGTGTCCTTCATCATAAAGCAAAATAAAAGTGGAGCAGAATAACAAATATAGTATCGATGGTGAAAAACTTGAGCCTTGCATTATTCTTAAATTATTCTTAAATTTCAGCAATTCTAAGCCTGAATGGTCTTATAAACTTTACTCTTATAAAAAGGGTGTGTAGTCTTTATCTAAAATTTTGTGAAATATACTAATTACAGAATTTACTGACATCCAAAGCTTATTGATACCACGGTTTAGGCTGAGTTTTCTACGTGACCTACTGAAACAGAAATGTTGACTTTGGCAAATTTATCCCTTTAGAAAATATTTAATTTCCAGCTGTGAAGCAGTTTATTGAATGCAATACTTTCTCTACTAAAGCAAAAACCATCGAAAAAATAATCATGCAACTTCTAAACAACTTATGGTCGACAAATATTTTCAATAAAAGACAACTTTTGCAATCAAAGCCTGTAGAGTTTTTTAGTATTTTTAGTTACTGCAACTCAAATCTAATTATCATTGCTCCACGAATACTCTTACTCTCAAAATTTTTAAATTTCTTAGTTTATTTAACATGGATTAGCTTGGTAAAGAAGCTTATTTCTGCTAAACAGGTGGTTTTGTTATCGATAACAGTGCACGATGAACTGATGCAAAGCAAAGCGAAGTTTTTTTTATAAACTTAATTACTGTTTAAAAAACCCCATTGGTATGAACAAATCCTATGCTTATGAACTTCAATGTAAACACCTTGAGTGATAAATTTGAAGGGAAAATAGACATCTGTGATTGTTGAAGTTTTTCCGACCTAGGATGCAACTGGTTGTGGAGAAGTCTGTATTGGTGTAAAATTCTGATGAATTTTTCTCCTTCGCATTAAATCTCGCTCACTGAGGGAGATGAAAATGGAAGTATATTAATGAACTGTTTCAAAGCGACTTCTTGAGCAAGTTTGAAATGCAGTTACTTATAGATTGCATCTCCTCCACAATTGGCATTTAGGCAACTTACATAGCACACAAACTGCAGAGCTTCATTAAAAAATATTCTTAACAAACCTGGTCGAAATCTATCCCCCTCCATACCGAACAGAAGTCTTGAAAGAAAATATATAAGGTGGCTGCGCAGTAGAAATAAAGCGACTGCGCAGAAAAAATAAGCCAAGTGCGCAGAAGACAGTATAAAAGGGGCCTGCGCAGTAAAAGAACATTTTGCCCTGTGTTGTGTTATTGCACTTTCATGTTATTCTGTTTTCATCATTTCACATTTCATGTTTTGTTTCACCTATTAGATTTGTATTAGACATACACGTTTTTTTATAAGAAAAAAGTTTATAGGAAAATGAGGCTCAAATGGCCAAAATCTTAAGATAATCTTGAGAACATTACGAGAGTCAATTTTCAAAATTAAGTGCTTTTATTGGTCAAAAATCGATATGTCATCATTATTACATTCAAAATATAAAAAATAGAATTCAACTTGGAGTATACAAGATTAACAATGAAAGTTTAGTCCATTTTTGCCAGTTTACTTCACTTAAAAGTTAAGAAAAATTTAAGAAAATCTCAGGCTAAATTTCGGGAAAAGGTAAGAAAATGGAAGCTCGTGCATAAAGATGGTTTTCTTATAAAAAAAAGGGGGAAATTTTCTTTGAGGGAAGCGAAATTTTCCAGGAAATCGCAGAATGAATCTTTCTCTTTACGTCTTTTCCCGCCTTTATGCGGGGTCGACATTTTTGACGAGCCGCCTCCATCTTGCCCGATCGTGAAACTCATTCCCTTCCAGACCTTTTCCCTTTACATCTACCTTCACACTGTCAAGCCATTTTCTTTTAGGTCTTCTTCTATTCCTCCTCCCTGGTACCTCCATTTCCATGACCCTCTTGCCTACATAATCTTCATCTTTCCTCATCACGTGGCCATACCATTGCAGTCTTCTTTCTTGAACTTTCTTTGATAAGAGACATGATTGCATTAAGTACGACATTTCAAGTTTCGACATTTCCAATTATTTAGACTTAATCATGACAAATCTAGACGTTTCGGACCCTAATCCCAGGGATCCAACATCAGTGTAATAAATTAACATGACATCAAAATTTTATAGGAAAGTAAATGGTAAACAAAGTAGACATGTGGAACCTAGGGAAAACGAACTAAAGGCTCAATCAATAAACCAAAACAATAGGAAGGGTAGGCCATGAAATCCATGGTAAAATTCTAGGGTAATGAATAAATTAGAAAAGCGTGAGTTGGATGGAGGACGTTTGGGAATTAAGGGTTGGACAGTCTCTAAGTATTAGTAAACTTTCATGAGTTAAAAGATTTGCATTATGGTAAACAACTATACAGCATGAATATGAGTGAGTTGCTTTTAGGGATGAACATTTACTTGCCTGAATTGATATGTATTCTACATGAGTTTTTCTTAACACAACACCCTGTGTGGATAGGGATAAACTATAGATAAGGTGCTTGTTTAGTAGAAATAATGGAAGTGCACCATCACCCAAGGGTGGACAGCCTTCGGAGAATGGGGGATTTTGGCTACCACGCCCTGAAATTACGACGCGATTTGATTGCCGCCCCCACTTCAAATTCTTGCTAACGGCTCCTCACCCTAACCTTAATATCTTCTCATCGAATTTGGATGAATTACAAAGTTGATCTTGGCGAGAAGTGGGGGGGGTGGAGGAAGTCCCCCCGTGGCACCGCCACTGAAGTCACCTTATTTGCAATTTACTCCTTCGCCGCACGCAAAGGAATTCTAATAATTTATGCTGCGCATACGCTTTATTTCTACTGCGCACTCGCGACGGCACAGTGCCAGTTAAACGACTTTTACTGCACAGCCACCTGATATACTCTGTTTAGACTTTCCCTGATGTGGCGAGGGATAAATGTAATTGCGTTCAAATTCCTTGGAGTATTGGCTGCGTTTACACGGGAACTTTGGGGCGGTTCTATATGGAGCCGTTCCGCGTAGATACGGATAGGCTTCCCGTTTACACGATGTCCTGGAACCGCTCTGTGTAGAACGGTTCCTTTCAATGTATTCAAGCATAAACAGTTCCAAACGACAGCCCCTCTCTCCATTCATCAGGAACAAGACAAATTCTTGAAAAAATTTTCCCACCATACACTTGTTCTTCGAATCCGTACCCAACACTTTCGCGAACAAATATTTCAGTTATTGTCAGTTGAATTTCCCCTTGTCTCGTTTCTGAGCGTACTTGAAAAGAACAGTTCTGGTTGTTGACACGAGAACTTTTTGGTTCGGTTCCATGCTGAACCTACATTAGGCGGACCCGTTCTGGTACGGCTAGCAGTTGTCTGGAACGGTTCCATCAATTCCCGTTCAAACGCTAGGCCTATTCGTACCGTACTGGTACGGATCCACTTGGAACCGTTACCGTGTAAACGGAGCCTTAAGCAACGGAACTGTACAACCTAACAGCTTGTAAACAAACTGCCCAATAGGCAATACGAGCACGGTCTCCATTTCATTTCATTTAACATATTGAAGGGCAGTCACCCTTTAGCAATGAAGTTGCTTTTCAATGAGCCCTCCACTTAACTACTTACAATGAATCGAACAACAATTAATAAGGTAAAGATAAACATATAAACACCATAAAGGCCTAGTATAAGTAATTGTTAAATGAAAAGAATAGGTTAAAATCCGAATTAAGTTCTTTTTATCTAAAAGAAGCCTTTGCTTAAAAAACTGAAAAGGAGGGCGCCTGTTTAACTTCAATTGCAAGATTATTCCATAATATGGCACCTCGGTAAGAAAAGCTTTTTTGACCATTCGAAGTAGTGTTCATTGGAAGCTTCAGATCCGTTGCAGTGCTTCTCAAGTCTCAATGACTGCGCAAATCTTAAAGTTCTTGACAAAATCACTCAATTGCTCTCAAGGGGCTTAATTTCTAATCACACTATACTGTAATGATAAATTATTGGGTTTCCACCTTTCAGAGCTAGGGAGGCTACAAACGAAGAGAGACAACATGAAGGAGTTTTTCATAAAACTAAATGCACAATATCGAAGAAAAATCTACACATGTGATGTAAACTATGGCGATGCGAGGACCACAATAAATAGAGAGCTAAAAGTTATGGTTTTTAGATGAAAATTAATTAGAGAGAATTACATCAAAGATAGAATAAGACAGGAAACTAGTTAAACGAATTAAAACAAATCAGCAGCTCAAAAAACTATGGTGCAAAAATAACCGAAGGTTGTGATGCTACATATATGTAATCAAAAGTAGATGGGATTTTGTGCTAAAACTAAACCATGGTCCCTACAAAAAATGAAAAACAAAATTCCTTGACTTTTCCATAGCAAACTCACGCCTTTTCACAAACCCGCCCAATTGGTGGCCACGCCCATTCTACTGAAAGGAAATGACATCTAATTCTTTCATTACAATGGCAAGCGATAGAAGGCGTGTCCAAAAAGAATTGCATCTTGCTATAGGTCTCTTTCCTGGCATCCAATTTGGTATCTACGCCATTAAGACTAACACAAACATAAAACTATCCCTTGACCTTTTCTTGACTTGGATGCTTGTCTACCATTTTCCCTGACTTTTTGGACACTTTCCCAGGTTTTCCCTGACTCTTCAAAAAATTAACATTTTCTTGAGGCTTTCCAGGTTCTGTGGCAACCATGTAAACCCCTGCGCGCACTGAGCAAAGTTGTCAATGAGAGACACTTTGGAGCTTCAGGTATAAGGCTAAAAAAATCCTACTGTCTCTTCGCTACTATGATTTAAACGCAAAGCCAGAGACATCAGGCTTCACTGTGGGCAAAAAATAAAACTTTAAGGCATCTAATCATAGATGCAAACAAATTAATGTATAAAATAGCAATTAGGTTGAGAAATGAAAAAACTACACATTCCAGAATAATTGCTTTCACTTTTGGTCTCATAAGGAATTTCTCTGCATGCTGCAAGTTAAAGTGACTAACGCTAAAGGAATAATGCTTCCAACTCCCTGGAGAAACTAAGCTTTGAACTTCAAGTAAGACTATCATTGCACTTTCACATGTATTCTGCTAGACGTAACGACTCTTAACTTGACTTCATAGCATACAGCAACTACATATCATAATATTTTGTTTTTCCAATGCCCTTGGGATAAAAAGGGCATTGAGAATATAATGAGACTTGAATGCAAATGATCAGCAATGAACTAGGCCATCTTAAAGTAAACGAGTAGAGCACAAAGAAACAACTACCCAGCGACATTCCCTTTCGACCACCAAGCATTCATTCTAGAGGTACTTTAGCTAGAAATCTTTCATATCTAGGACTAAAATATTATCTAGACAACGTCAGGAGTTAAGATAAGGTTAAAGGAAACAGCAGTAGGCATAACTTAGAGAACACTTGGATCTTGATATCCACCACGTCTTATCTTTCGGATATCCTTTCTGTAGACACGGCATGTTTTGAAGTACATTATCGTGTCGATGAGGAACAAGATGAAATTTATGAAGCCAAACACCTGTTGATAGAAAGAAACATACGTGATGTAACTCTTTTACAGAATTTGACATAGAATAATTGTATATAATATGTCTTTCCACAGTAGCTTATATTCTTTTTGTAGGTATAAAGAAATACCCTCGAAGGAATGCCAATCAAAAATCTAACAACCAGCCCTTACTCCCTTTTCACTCTAAACTCTGCTGGCCTTAAAGTACCAAATCTCATGTTCTACTCTCAGGTGATTGACATAAGGAGGGGAGGTGGCCCATTAATTTTAGGGAATCCTTCATCCTTGAGCATGAGAACTATAATCAACAACATATAGAGAACACCTAAAGCAACTACACGTTTTATAAGAACCAATAAAATTGAGGTTCAGGCTGGCTGTTCTTAATTTTTCCAAACTTTTGAGGCTGAATTGTTCTTAATGTGTTCCTATATTAGTAGGGTGTGGACAGTCCAGAAATTTGACACTATACAAGATAACACTGGATGCATTCATTGATTGAGAGCCTGTTAGTCAAATGCTACATCTGAAATGGTCTCTCTTGCATATAAATGTCTTTTAATGAAAGAGGTTTATAAACTATTGTAAATAAGATATAGTGTAGTTTATTAGGAAAAATGATAGGGCAGTCAACTTTCCTCAGGCCAGCAAGGAATGGACATTTAATGTTCATATGTTGCTGGAAAGCTTATGCATCTTGTTCAAAAATACATTTTATGATTGTGCTACAGCCTCAGGCTTGTTCTTAACTTTCTACCAAATCTCAGGCTTGTGTTCTTATAAAGCTGTTCTTATAGAAAAGAGTGTATATTTTCTTGGGCTATATTAAAACATAACTACTTTTTTTAACTGAACCGTGCAGTGCAGTGAGCTTACAGTTGACACTGACTTGTCATCCTCTCATGCAAATTTTTTATTTCAAAAATGTCCAAACCAATCTGTTCCATACACCATTCCTTGCTAATTAAACACTGAAAAACTTTCCACTCCCCAAAATTGAGACCACCAAATGTATCCCATAGAGTAAATTCTAGTCTGTCAGCCTAAGCATTTTCATGCTGGAAAATACTCTCCCTCTAGTGACAAATCAAACAATGTGTTCTGCATGAAACAACATTTAAGAAATATGCAAAGTGAGAATGACAGCAAGATAATAAAGGTATTTTGGGTGTCTACCAAACTACCTTGGCATAGAATATATTATTGCTAAGCTAAGTTATAGCAATTGAATCTACAGCACTAAATAAGTGAACTTAAGAGTCTCTGTTGCTTGCTATCTGAAGCAAAACCCTGTTTGGAGGCACAATAAAGTAGTTGGTAAATACTTGCACAAAGAAGAATTGTAGATTGCCTAACTATTTTAATAACCTTTGCTGTCTGGTACTTATACTTAGAAAAAGTCAACTATGCAATTTCATCAATTATTGAGCCTTTAGTCTCAGTTACACTCTTAGTTTCATTAAATGCCATAATTGAACTAGGTATGCAACTTACAGATGCTCCTGCATTGCCAGTCCAAATACCAATATGAAAAGCAAGAAGAATAGCAGCAACTAGCCAAAAGAATGTGTATATGGCTGAGTAGGCCAAAAGGTTGATGTACTGCAAAGATAATTTAAATTTTAGCAACAAATATTCCCATATCCATATGAAAAAACAACCCCAACTAACGCCCAACCCAGCAGCCACCGGCAATGTACTGGCAGCTAATTCTGCCTAACCTGCCATCTGTTTTGATACAAAATGATGTAAAAAAGTACACATTAGGGGTGGCACTCTATGGGATTAAGCTACCTACTATTCATGAAAGCTATGACAACCACATAAAAGGAAATCACATGCAGAATGCATTAGGTAGTCAGTCCCATATACTTTCATACATAGGGGGAGAACCTGTTAGAAAGGAGACTTATCCCGAGCCATCAGCATGTGAGGTAGGGTGGCCAGTTCCTTTCCTCGCCACCTTTATCTCCTCCGTGTTGCCACCATGTTCCCATAAGCTGCTGGGTGGGCAGTGGGTGAGCGTTCAGTCAGAGCATCGAGTTGGGATCGAACAGTAGACTTTCCGCACAGGAGGCATGTGCTCTAACCACTATGTTACCTTGCCCACAGAATGCATTACACATTCAAAAGCCCCTCAAGAGGTTAAAAAGACATGAAGTAATCATGTACTAGATTCAACATCATATTCAGTTTTTCTCTCTAGAATCAGGAAGGTTGTATGTTCTAAATATGGTGGCAGTTTTTCAAGAAAAATCAAGAGGGGGTAAAAGTGCTGAATTTGCTGAGTATTCTAGAAATTACCAAGCATTTGCCAAGAACATGAGCTTTTGTAAGAAAAAAGTCTGCAAGAAAATAGAGGCTCAGGTAAAAAGTATGCAATGTTTGGCATGAAAACTAGTTGAAAAAATTTCTCACAGCCTGGAAAAAATCTAGCTCACAGCCTATTACTAAAAGTTCCTTAATTTAGCAAACTCAAGATGTGTCAGTGGGAGCCATAGTCAACAGCAATGCCACCCTCACATTGTAGCTTAGGTTTACGTTGAACCCTTCAACGATTTCATTGTGCTGTTTGTCTATAGTTTCTTAGCTCATTCCTTGTAGTGCTTAAAGTTTCTTAAAGTGTAGGTTGTCGAGTACTAGGTTGCTTATAAAGTTTCCTGTGAATTTATTGACTTGATGATACCTAGGAGCATATTTCCCCTCCTTGTACCCACTAATAAAAGCTACTGCTTAAATATGTCAATGAACATGAGCGCTGCTATTGGGGTTGCCCCATCAATTCATGGAAGTAATACCAATCAGTAAATGTTAAGTTAGAGAGAGAAGGGAGGATGGAGAGACGCGGTGGAGGGAGAGATAAAGATGGAAGGGAGAGTAAAGACTGCTTCACCTTTTGCAATATAAACAAAAATCTATCCTATAGCCTACCCTTAAGGTAATGTAAATCCTAACTTTCAATCAGATATTAGTGTACAAGAAAATCAGTTCAATAGTTTACCCATCCAAAGAGGCGGAAGAGCCTCTCATGTATCCACTTGTTGAAGCATCCACACAAATTGAAGAAAATGACAAACACTGTAAACAACCAGGAGCTGATGCCAACAAACAGAAAGTACCCATAGCGAGATATCAAACTTTCACTAAGGTGCATATAGGCCAATGCACATATGATCCAGGCAATCAATGTGGTGAACTAAAGAAAAAAAATTATCAAAATAAAATTTAAACTTCAAATGCTAAGAATACAAAGAGGTATGAAGTTCCAAAACAGCCTAAAAATAATTTATAGGTAGTAAAAGTGATAATACTGCATAAAAACATATTAACACTGGAAACACAAGTTTCCTAAGGCCAAACCATATCCTAACCATGTTTCTACCCTGAATTTAGCATTATAAAATATTGTTTCACTATGAAAACACTGTTGATTCCTGTTTTTAAGCTGTTGCACATTAATGCAAAATCCTTAACTTCAGTGCTACAAATATGAAGCCATCAATAACCCTCAAAAAAGATGAGTTATGAGTCATATAAATCACTACAAAATCACATACAAAAAATTGCATGTGTAACAATAGGATTGCCTCTGTGAAACCTAGATGTGGAAAAACACCATGTCTTAAATTATGGAAACTACTGGATCACTTTTGCAGACATGCATTGAGTTGATGCCTTTTTCCCACTGCACAAGGAAAGCTCACACTGTTAAATATTTTTTACTTTTGAGAAGTTTCATGCCAAGAAGCACCTTTAAGTTTATTTTCAAAAATATAATACTCTGAAGAGCTCCACATGCAATGTAACAATTAAGGCATCAATATAACTGCAATTGGTATGGGGAACTGCATGCTGGACAACTGCATGCAGAGCAGTAATGCTGATACAAGCAATTTTTTGGTCACACATTTCTCTGGATATGGAATGAGACCATTTGTAACATTTTGTGGGTTCTTGCAGATTGGCCAAAAATAAATACAACTGTCTTGCATTGATATACTTCAACTCTGATTCTCTATTCATCATTTTGCAATCTTAAAATCAAAACCTACTTCAATTTCTAATGACAATCAATATAAATCAGCTGGCATGCTGTGCTTGTACTAACATGTGACACATTATTCAAGTTTTTTAGACCATTGTGTGCAAAAACTTGAAAACAATTGTTGGCCCTTATGCAAGGCCTTCTGTACGTAACTCATAAACATAAAATGCCCATTCTGAGTGCCTGAAAAAATCACATTTGTCTAGGACTTTAGGAATTTTGGAAAAAATTAACTTTTAAGGTGCCTTATAGAGGCCTTGTCATGAGGAAAATACTGTATAAGCAGTAAGAAGCACAAAACAAATGATTTTTTGCATGCAATTGCATTGCTTAGAAAATCTTTACATACCCATGCTCAGATCAAATTAAGAAACTAAGAAAAGGATTGTATGGTGCAACAAAGATAACATTAATAAAAAAATTAACACAAGCAAGGAAACTATAGTAGTTTAAATGATACATGTAAAAGCAATTCTTCATCCTCAGACCTAATGCTGCTCTTGAAAGTCAGAAGCAGGGATGTACAGATTGGGGGCATCGCACCCTCCATTATTTTCAAACTTGCAAGAAAATTGGTCAAAAGGCAGCCATGCTGCAAGAGAGTTGGCAACAGTATTTTCTGTGACCTTGTTTTTAGTAAAAATAGTTGGTCAATTGGTCAAAACACCCCCCACCCCAACAGAAGGTGTCTCGGCACATCAGTGGTCAGAAGTTAGTGATGATTGTGGTCAACATGCTTGTGTGTAAAGTATGAAGATATGCTAAGGCCATTACCTTTCCAAATGATGAAATAGGAATTTGAAGTCACCAGAAAATGTTCAAAAACACATATTTGTGAGTGTGATCAATCACACACGCAATTTGATTTGCACGTGTGTGACAAGTGTGCATGCATGTGCTAAATGACAAGGCCTGCTTATATCTATCAAGCATCTACATTGCAAAGCATCGCAAATGCTGAAGATTGTTATATCAATTGACTGTCATATCAAAATGGTTTGATATATATCAAACTATTTTGATTTAACTATTAACTGACATAACAATCTGCAGCATTGCAACACTTTGGAATGTGGGTGCTTGCTGAACATAAGCAGGCCTTGTCATTTAGTGTGTGCAATCACACACACTCACACATGCCCAAATCAATTTCAACAAATAAGACATGAGACTGCAAGTACAAAGGAAACAGGGGCTCTCCCTCTAAATAGCTTTAGAGCAGCACATTGTAAAAATAAGTAAATATGTAATTTGATGCAATGACTAACCACTATAATTGCAAAATTCCACAAAGTACTATCATTATCAAATTCCATAGCACCACCAACATACCAAATGTGAAACAATTTAATGACTAATATCCTATAAGTTCTAGGTTCACAATATATGCTTTGGCAGATTACTGAAAAACAAATCTTGCAGCACACACATTATTGCCAAGCTCCATTCTCCTGATTTAATTACTCATTAGCACTCAAAAATGCTTCATAATGATAATTAAAATCCAAAGAGCATTAAGAAATGCTGCTCTTTTAGCACAAATACCATCTCTATCATCATCACCACCATCATCATCATCAATCATCATCATCATCAATCATCATCCTTGTCATTATCATCATCATCATCATCTTCTTCTTCCAGGCTAATACGGCATAGCAGCCCTGCCTGCTAGGGTTTCCAGGTAACAGTAGATACCAGAAATATTTTGAATTTTATTATTCTTGCTGATGTATTCTGGAGTGTCTTGCCATATTGCTCTTGACTATCATTTTATGGCAAACACTGCACTCATCATCATCATCATCATCACCATCACCATCACCATCATCATCACCATCATCATCATCATCATCATCATCACCATCACCATCACCATCATCATCATCATCATCAGCATCATTTTCATCATTGTCATCACCATCATTAACATCATTACCATCATTAATGTTCATAAACCCAATATCAATACCACTGTAAAAATCATCATAAATATCCAATAGCTACTTTTTTGGTATAACATACAAAAAAACTGAAGTAACTGTAAGCAATAACCAATTAACAATAACATACAAACTCAATAAGTTTGAGAAATCCCTCCATAGAACAAAAGAATTCCTTGCGGCATGAGCACTTTCCCTGATTAGCATCATCATCATCATCATAATAATCATTTTCATCCCGATATCTCCTCCTGGGTTCTTTCTTGTCTTTCTTATCCTTTTTCTGTTTCTTTTCTTTTGAAGACTCATTGGAGCCAGCAATAGGTTCTCTGTCATCAGCCATTGTCTACAAATAAGTCATAAACAGAAGGATACAATTAATAAGTTTTGAATTTGAATCAATAAACACCAAATAGAAGGATAAATAAAAACTTGAGGACATGCTCTTGGGTCCCTAATAAAAGTATGTGATTGTTTAATTCTTGGATCTTTTCCAACCCCTCAGAGCTTACTAAAACCACCTGCTTATTAACGTTTCATCTTGTCCCTAATCTGGTGGCACAGCAAGCATATTACATAGACAAACACATCATACTCTTTACTGTACATCTATTCTGTATGCTCACCCATCTATATTGCATGCTCACCCCAGTGAAATCAATCCTAGCTCACCCCACCCCATCTCAGTTAATCCTCCACTAATTTATAATTGAACAGTTGTCCAGCCCACTATCAGTTAAGACCCCCCTTTTATCAGAGACCTAAGTACATACTTAAAGGTGTAAGTTAGGGTGTGACCTTCAATCCTAGCCTTGGCAAATACTGCTGAATTGGCCCTTAAACTTGTGGTGCAAGAGCTAGTACCATGAATCAATTTTAACTCAGAAATAATTAAAGAAAAATGAAGGTGCTTTTTACAGAATAGCAATAAAAAGGAGAGAATTTTAAGGAAAAGTGCAGAAAAAGAGCTACATTTCTAAGTTGACTAAAACATAAAATTTCACTAACCAACTAAAGATGTCAATGGTCTAATGTAGCTTCCAACAGGTTCTAACAATATTTTTGGTTAATTCCTTCACAATTTCATAGATGCTACAAGATTTTTTCCTACTTTAATTTTCCTATTGTGTTTCATTGTCTTGTTATCATGAACAGTTGTTTTATTGTGAACAGTCTTGTTATGTTGTTAGTTTCATTCTGATAAACAACTTTGCTGTGTATTCACTTGCAGTACAAATACAGAGTGTTTTGTCAGGTAGTCAGTTGAAAAAAATTGTAAGCTGTACCATCAGCTTTCACTTGTCTACACTGATGCTATAATATTACAACACAGATACATCTAAGACTTTTTGTGGATAGATTTTAGGGAGCATTAAAGAAGATAATTTAGATTAAACTTCTAAAAACCTGTTGGACTATTAGACTTTTGCTGGATCTTTTCATCTCTATATTCATATTCTACATCAAGCTCCTAACTATCTAAATGTAATTCAATGCTTTAGTTAGAGAAAAGTAAAAACATGTGTATCAAATTAAGCAGCTTTGGATTTTATCCAATGAAAATAACCTCAAAACAACATACGAAAATTGAGCATTACTGAGTGCATGAAATTGTAGAGTTTCTGTCCAAGATTTAATGACATCACTAGGGAGCATTTCTAACACTGTAAAAATAATCTGTTACTCAGTTCAAAGACAGAAATTAATGCCAAAATTAAAAACATCACAGATACAGTTAATAATATTACAATATTATTAATCCAACTCAACCTTCTAACATCAATTTGCAAACAGCTAAATAAGACATGCCTTTCTTTTGATGACACTGATACAGCAAAAGAAAATCAATCACAGACACACAAGACAGCTTCAATTGTACCTACAGATAACACTCCTATAATAGTATCCTAAATACTGTACACTTGGGTGTGGATTCTTTCATACAGTAATCCCCTACAAATTCGCGGACCACTATATCGTAAGCTTACAACAATGTGGCCTAAACAACTTTTTGGGAAGTTCGCAATACACTTGAAAAACGATTCCACCTACCTACTTCGATACAGCAAGCCTCTTCTTTGACTAAAATAACCGTATAGCACCAGCAACCTATTTTGATTTGAAGCGGCCAAGTCAGTCAGACATCCAAGAGGGTGGGACGTTCGTCCTTCCTTCGGCACAATGACTTTGTTTGCTTCAACAGCAGCAACATTCGTTGATTAATCACGTTTGGAAACAATATAACTTAGACAATAGACGCTGAAAACACCTTTTTGCTACTCGCAGAAAACACGCACGTAGAACGCAGAAAAGTGTAAGTAGCATTGGCGCTAATGGTTGAATATTCAAAATGGTGGTCGCCACACTTCGTAGCTGTGGTGATTGTAAAGGTAAAGTCAAGCGCGTACACAGTAAAGTTTGACCAGAAGGTGGTTAATCCCTGTATTAGACACTCACTTTACAGAAAGTTCTTTCATCTCTCAATGTTTTGTATAAAAATGAGTCCTCATTGAAGCGCAAAAGATCTGGATGGAATTAATGTGTTTGACTAAGACGAAGTGACATTAGGACAGAAATACTACGATAACCTTCGAAGGGCGCGTCAAAATAATGGAAACAGACTCATCCTACCAAGTGTCTGACTGTTCTAATATAAATGGAAAGCTATTTTTGCTGCACCAAACAAGAAACGAAGACTTCTGCCATTTTAAGATAACACCCAGCATCACTACCTGGACTTTAGTTGTCAAAAAGTTTGGTATTTATTCACATAGGATCTTCCTGATTTTCTTGCTAGCATTTGGAGGATTTTTGAAGCTATGTAGTTGTGAGGTCTGTTTATTTTGTTTTTTCTTCCTTTTCCCTGCACTTTCAGTTAGCATTGTTAAGTTAAATTTCAGTTTAAAAGTTAGAATGTTTGAATTTATTATAAATTTGGTGTATCTAATGTGCTATGCATGTTTCAATATATATTGAGTTGGAAAAATTCATTCCTTTGCCAAAATGCCTCCCAATTGTCCTAAAAAATAACTTGATGCAGGAAAAATTTCTAAAATTTTATTCATTCCAAGGCCAGATATTAAGAGGTGCCTCTGGCTAGCAGTGTTAGGGCCAAATTCCTTCTTCATCCAAAACTGAGAATGATATGATTCCATTGCATCAAAATAAATAGCTTAAGTTGCAGGCAATGCTAAACTGGAGAGGTCTCAATGTCTGTCATTCTTTTTCAGGTGAACAAATTCCATGTGTGCATAATGTTTGCTGTTTTTATGGTTTATCTCTACTTGCATTACTACTATGTTGCAGAGGGTAAGAATAGTGTTTTATATTGTATCATTTTAATTGTTCACATTTTCAATTTTGTTTTGCAATAAAATATGTTTCATCATTGCCAAGTGTCACACATTCTGCTGGAGGGTTCAGCATTTCCAGTCTGTCTACAGCCAAGCTCTATGAACTGCAAAATCTTGAAAATCTCCAGAATTATAGTATTCATAGAGCTGAAAAATGAAACATAGGTGTCAGGCCTCCCCCAGAGCCTCGAATGATTAGAAATGCCCCCAATATTTTTCCTTTTTCAGCCATTGCTAGTATGCTATGTTGAACACTTATGCAGATATGCCAGAGTAAGCTCCTTCCCAGTTCCTTGGTGTTGCTGCACAGTACTCCTTAATTCTCCAGTATTTTATTTTCTGAAACTTGGCAACTATTTGTTTTCATTCATTTGAAAAATTGAGATGTACTCACCACCACAGATGTAGGAAGCATTGCAAAAGTGGGAACACATGTTCTCAGAGGTACCCTAACAAATAAATAGTGTGTTTCTTTCTAAAATGATTTTTAGAGACAAGGTGGCTTCTAGTTGAAAATTAGTTTAGCTTGCTTTCTTTGGGTGCCTATAAAATATTTAATAACACATATGACACCTCTCATACTTATTACATGTTTAGCAACTTTGCAGCACCAGTTCCTATATTTTTAGCTAGGTTTCAAAAACCTAGGTTTGAAGTGGCTAATCAATCTGAAATACCTTTTGATAGAAAATTTTATTTGCATCAAAAAGCTTGGAGTTCAAATTTCAACTATCTATGCTACTGGAAGAACATTGCAGGAGTTCATTCCAGAGAAATTCATTGCTGACTGTGTAATCAATGAAGTTATCTACTCAGTATGTTACTATAATCAATTACTATGCTTTTGACAACACATTTTGTTATGCTTATCCTAAATTGTTAAGGGAAAACTGTATATCTTTTGTTGTCTTTCTAGCTGTTTATGTGTCTGTCATAATCAAGAAATTAGTTAACCTACCCACGACTTTGTAGATAATATAAAGCATGCCATGCCATTAGTTAATAAAAATGATATGCTAAATAAGTTTTTTCCAACTTGCATAAAAATTATAGAAAATTCCCTGACTATTCTAGGTTTTCCCTGACTTTTCTTTAAAATGACCTATTTTCCAAGTTGAGTATGAGCCCTGATTAAGTTGTAAATAGTGTATACAATGTTGTTAAAAGCATAGAAGCAAACTTTCTGCTTTTGGTCCAGATGTTTCTTGACTTTAAATATTGCCAAATCTAGCCACAGATATTTCTCACATGTACACCTCAAAGCTTTCAATAACAACAACCCAGATAAAGCAACTGTTATATGAGAAATACAATGTTCAGTTTCAATTTAGTATTTATGTATAATTTATGTATTATTTATTAATCATGGGTATTTACATCAATGTTTGTAAATTTTCTTGTAAACCTGCTGTCAAGTTTCCTTTTGAAGCTCAGCCTACCTATTACTTACATGTTTCTTAATATTTAAATTCATCCTCATCTTCTTGATATATATGTCTTAAAAGCCATATATATTCATCCATGCATCCTTTTCTGCAGCAAAGTATTATCTATGTTTTGATCCTTCTGGTCAGCAAGACTGAAGATTCATCCAATTACAGTGATCAT
Organism: Cassiopea andromeda; assembly: GCA_018155075.1. Taxonomy (NCBI): domain Eukaryota; kingdom Metazoa; phylum Cnidaria; class Scyphozoa; order Rhizostomeae; family Cassiopeidae; genus Cassiopea; species Cassiopea andromeda. The sequence continues at coordinate 382,955 of WIPJ01000136.1, forward strand.
AGATATGCAAAGATAAAAAGGATTGTTACTCTGTTTAAGGTAAGAAATTTTCCATACGCAGTGTGTACTTTTTCAAATGAACACATGATAGTGAGCTTTGCAAGATTATTTTCACAGTGTTAGCTTAACATTCAATTCCCATGTAGCTGTAGTGCCTGTAAATGGTACCAAGCATTTTAGGAGACTCTGTTATATTATATCTAGCAAATGATAAATGTATTTGAACTTGTCAGAGTATTCTCTATCTTTGGTTAAGGCTCTCCCATAATATGGTAAAGCTCATTCACATTTCCCCTCATCTCAGCATAACAAAGTCCATACCTAAACACATGGATGTTTGTTTTAGGGAACATTGCCACGCTTAAAAACATTGGAACTTGTACAGAGGGAAGCCCGAAAAGTCATACTTGATGAGGCAGATGGTTTTACCGAAGAAGACAGTGGTAATTAAAGAGATACATAATTTCAAAGTCTACAAAAATCAAATTCATAATATTGGGGCACCAATCCCTTGTCATAGTCTTGCAAGATATAAACATTGCTCAATTGATGAAGAGTATGACTCAATGGCTGACGACACAATAAACGCAGGTACAATGATATTGTGGAATTCTATCTGGAATATTCAAATGCTACGCAAACAGAGGCAAGACTTGTGTCGACAGAAAACATAATTAGATATACTGAAAGTCTCTGGCCATCATGAAAAAGGTGCTTCTACCCTGAGCTTGAGAAGACATCAACAGAACAAACAAAAATGCGACTTCAAAGTGAAGCAGTGTAGCTTTAACAAGCATATCTGCATCAAGAAGGATATACAGCATCTACAACTGCTATTGCCTGTTTAATGATTTTAAAATGTTGAAAAAATGGCGAATAGGACAGACTATAGAAAAGGACAAGAATACTAATAAAATTTCAGATGAAGGTATCTTTTCTTAAAGCAATGAATGGACATTCATTTATTGAAAAATTTATATCAAAATAACTGTATATATCTTATCACAAGGCTATTGCAAAACAATTCTTTACTAAGGTTCTTTCTTGATTAACCCAACTCTCTCTTGATAAACCCACTGGGCAATATCAATTACACTAACAGGATTGCTTCTGGATTGCAAACATACAATCTAACAGATTCTCTCAATGGAGTTCTGTGACTAAATATCCTCAAGAAGTACAAACAAATAGAAAGGCACAGCTTGAAGAATGTCAATGAACTACTTCCTTTGTCAGCTAAAACTTCTACTCTTATGCCTATTGATGAGGATGAAGGCTGACTTATCTAGTTGATTATCTTTCCCCAATTTGCAACTTTGATGACACAGTTCCAATTTGATGCCTAATAATTCATACAATTGTTGATACACCATAAAGTACAAAAATTTCTTAAAACCTTCTGAAATCCTTGCTTAGTGCAACAAATGTAAAGAAGCTGCCCTGTATTTATTTTTAAATGTCTCAGGTATGTACAGGAATTGGATGAAATCTGTGCAGATGGCAGTGAACCCAGCCATGCTTGATAAGAGATACTGGCCCATTCCAGAGTCACAAAATAAGGACGGAATTCTAATTGTACTACTTTGTACATCATCTTCTGCTTCTCTTTGAACTTTTTTCAGTGTCTCTGCAAATAAAGGAATGTAAAACTTGTAGAATAATCCAACTAAATTTCTCAAAGTTAAAAATGTGCTATTAGGAAACAAAGATGGATGCTTATGAAAAAGGGTATTGCAAACATTCTCAGAGACCAACTATTACTAAGTTAGAATAGGAGACAAAACACTGCTAGTAGAGAGCTCAATGGAAGATGGCTAGTGACAATTTATCACCAGCTACTTCTGCCTAAACTGCCATCTACTTTGACAAAAAATGACATAGAAAAGTACACATAATGAGTGGCCCTCCATGAAACACAAATACCTATTCATGATCAGCTGCATACCCAAATATTACTAAAAGCTCTGTATTAGTAGAGGCATATTTCTTTGCGATAGCTATCTGGCATTAATAAAAAAACATTTGCACATTTATTTTGTCAGTGTGAGCCAATAATTTTTGCACTAGAGCCCATCCATTATTTTTTGTAATTTAAATCTGCTATTTCAAATAACTATTCAACTGATAGTACTGCAGAGCAGCAACCAACAGGCTATCTGTATAACAATAAGTTACCTATCTAATGGTTCTGATCTCTTGCCTCCTCGTTTTGCATCTAAGAAAAACTTGTCCAGCTCAGGAAGGTCCTCTTCGCCTGATTTTTCAAACTGAACTGGTCCATCCCGTGCACGAGTTCGATCTGTTCCTGCAAAATCTTTATCAGGAACAAACCTAAAACAATTAGAAAGGAATGTCATAACAACTATGCTTCTTTACAAGAGAGCTAGTTTTTCAAAATAAGTGACTTCCATGCAAAAGGTAGAAATTGCAAAAATGCAACTCAACTAAGCATGAGTTAGAAAAGCATAGCATGAATCACCTGCTGGTTTTAATTAAACTTTCAATATCATCCCCATATGTGTCTTTGTCAATATTTTTCGAGGGTCTATACATTGATGAAACTGCATCTGTCTTCCTCCATGGTTGGTCATAAACATTATATGCATCATCTTCTCCAAATCCACTATCCATTCCCTGGAAAAACCATAAGAATTACTAAACATCTTTTCCAAGTCCACTGACCTAATTATTAAACTCTAAAATAAAAGAAATGCCTGAAGAAGAAATAAACAGAGAATTGATCAATTCAGAAAGTAATGCCTTAGGTTTTGTCACTAAATCAGAAGGAGATGCTGTAGTAAATGTTGTTGCTGTTGTTGCTTACTTTATTTTGAGATTGGGCTGTTATACCTAGCTTATCAGCTAATTTAGGCCTACTATGCATGCCACACCCAGGTGTGGGACCCCCTAGTTTCACATCCCTTCAATAGGATGGCGGAGTGAGCTGTTTTGGTCATTCATCTGGAAGGTTGCCCATCCAGTTTCTGACCGTACACAGCCAGGCTTAACTTCAGTCAAGCTAGTGGAACTAGCTGGGGCAGTTGGCCACTCACCACCTGCTAAAACAGCTAAGGACTTACCTGGCTTTTGTTGAATAATCGTTGGTCATATAGGCTTTCTTGTGTTCCAGAACTTGATGGCATTCCTAAAGCAATTTTCTCACTTATATCACGATCCTTGTCTCTAAGCAGCTTTGACCTGCAAAAAGAAACTGTAAGTATAAATGGAATCTCAAGAAAACACAAACTAATGCATTCAAATAGCAAACAAGAAGCAAAATATCATAAGAACTACCCCATGCTGTGGTTGACATATTGTGGCACTTTGTCTATGAACCAATATTATCTAAACTTCACAAAAGCTCAATGATACCAGAAAATTTATACTGTGATTTCTTTATAATCCACAAAAAAAATAGTTTGCAATATAATTATCACAAAGAAAACTGAAGTGGCTTATCTTTACTTCACTCTCTGATAATTGTCTGTTATAGATCAAAGCAATACAATGAACCTTTTATCTGGAGCAGCTTTTGAAATTCTTCTATCTCTTTCCCTATCTTTATGTCTTTCATACCGTAGTTGGTCTCTCTCTGTTTCTTCTGAATCTTTAGAAACTACAAAGTTGACAAATAGAGAATAGTCTAAATTATTTAGCAACAGGTACATGCAGTTGTCAGGGTAATTTCTATACAAGGTAAACAGTAAATGTTGCAAAGATATCTTATAACACCTGTTTTTATTCCAGCTCTCTCCTCCCTAGCCTGTTGAGCCATCTTCCTTAAGTTCTCCTCTTTCCTCTCTTTATCTTTCTGAGCCATCTTCTTCTCTAATTGAGCTCTCATCTCCACTGCATCACGAGCCTGGAAAACAAGAATGATACCATCTAAGCCAAAACAAGCTCTTTCAATGAAATTGGAAAGGTTCCTAACAAACAAAACAACCTCTATAACAAAATTCTGATACTCAAACACACAACCAACAGTAGTGAATACTTTCATATGAGAAAATTCCAAACATTATTAAAATAATAGTCCTGCTAAGTAAAGAACAGTATAGGATACAAGCCTAATCAAGAAACATGGTGTCTATTACATGCACAAGTGTGATCACTAGACTAGCAAAATATTCAAGAACAGCAGAAAACTGTATTTAAAATGCAAAGCTTCCCCAACCACAGACAACAACTGAACTATTATTAGAGAAAAAAATCCAAATTCAGCTCATCAGTGATATTAACATATATAATCATTTTGCAACAAAATCATTCTAGAAGATCATTTTAAGAAATAATATCAGGTGGGATCAGCACCCTAACAACAACATGAGGACTTACAAATAACTTTAACACAATGCGTAACATACCTTTCTATCTGCAATATACAATGCCTCAGCAAGCTTTGCAAACTTGTCATTTATGTGAGGGTCCTGAAGCCCACGACCATCTGATGCCAACCGTTTGTCAAGTGGTATGGTATAACCCTAAAATACAAGCAACATGGCAATCAAAACTAAGCAATCACCTGGTTTTTTGTAGCAAACAGAAAATCCCTATAATGCACAACCCTGAGCATACTTGCTGTCTTTTGGAAATTTGGTGTCTACTTGCCTTTCAATAATTCTAGACCTGAGGACCTGTACCATAGCTGCATAAATAAAGGTCACATATAGCAGCAATAGAGGTCATTATGTTATATCCATGATCGATGCTGTGGATTTATGGAAAATCAGAATATCGACTTTTGCAGCGGAATAATTATCATAACTCAAATCATTGCGTCTTGTATTACACGTTTATAAAAACTTGTTCTACTTGCTCACTCGCTCCACCCACAGCATCTCCCTACATGTGGCATTCACTCACGCTCTATGATCCTTATGGGAGTACAAAAAGAATTAATCCTACATGGGGTGAGGGTATGAGTTAAAACTCATCCATAACAAGCCTGCTGTGAATGTGGATTAACTTTTAAAAAACTGCTAGACCTTCACAATTAGTGTGGCATCACAAAAGATCTATTTTTCAAATATTTTAATTTTGGCATTAAATTCTGAAAAGGCACTTAGGAATAGCTACTATTGACAAATTTCAGCTGGATATGAAAAATAACTGAGATATAGGCAGATGAATGCTGACTTAGTTCCTACCAAATTACTGTAATTTGAGTCTGGTTCTAAACATGTGGAACCAGCAGAAAAATACAGCGGTTTGTATGGCAAGTTTTTGATTGTCAAATAATTGTATTTCACCCTGTTTTGATAATATTTGCTTAAAATTACCAACATGTCATCACCAATGAACTCTAGTGACAACACTCAAAAGGCTTTTGCAACCTCCATCTCAGAATACATTGAAGTTTTCACCAATTACTTCAATGGAGATAAAAAAGCGCTAGTAAAATTACCTAAAAATTGATATTTATAATAATGTGCTTCAAGTAAAAAATCATCAAACTGGTTTGGATATTTCCTAGTGCTACATAAATGCTCTCAAAGGTAAAAAAGGAAAAATTGAAAATTTAAAGCTGAACCAATCTCAAATAAAACTGCCCAGTTATTCTGTCAGAACTAAGTAAGTGTAGGTAGTTCTTCTTTTGGCTGAAAAGGGCACAATTTTGAGTTTCAAAAAGCAAAAAAAACAAAAGTATCTTTCACAGATAATTCCATTGCTTCACCAATATATTGGACAATTCAATCTGATTACCTTGGGATTTTTCCAATTTGAAATACATGGAGGTATTTTCCAGTCTTGCTGTTCTTTCACTGTCACCTGTGAGAAAGAAAGCAACTTATAAATAGGTTTGTATAGCTTGATTGTCAAGTTCAGCTACAAAAATAGTCATCAAGAATCAGTCAGCATAGAAGAACTCCGCCTCTGTTTGTTACCCAATCTAAGTGGGGATCAGGGAGATTAACTGAGGGTTGCTCTTTCCGAAAGAAGCCCCAGTAATATTAAATAAAGAGTTAATTTAATGAAAAGGCATCAGAGCCGGTCTCAAGCCTGGATAAAGGAGGAGAGTTGGGGTGTGGCAATCCCTGTAAAATTCAGCTTCGAATCCACATGAGAACAAGAAATAAAGACTATTCAGTTAATGGAGAGGACTTATTCGCGATCTCAATGTGGAGGGCCAAGGGCAGCAATGCCTGTAGTAGCCCCACCTGGACGTGGAGTCAGCATAGAAGGTATATCTCCTGTTTTCTAACATCTTATGTTAAGGTGTCCTATTGAGACTTATAGAACCATCTTACTGAGTTTGTGAGGACACACTTTATAGCATGCCCCACACACACATTTAAAGCAATTCCAACATCCTTGGGTTGAAAAGTAACTGAAATTGACACAACCATCATTGGAGAATAGTAATTCTATCAAGACAGATTGAGCTTAAAAAACAAACTAAAAGAAGAAAGATGACCAATTCAGGTAACAAAGAAACCATAGTTTTACCCTTCAACTATAAAAATCAGTTTGAATTGTCAAAGGCATATTTGAATAGTTACCCAAATGTTCAATTCAGCAAAGTAGAAAGTAAACACAGACTCAGTTTTACTATACCTTTCTTGTAGGAGAATGCATTACTGGTGCAGGCGGTGAAGGAGGTCCTCTTGGGATCTTTTTATTTGTCCTATCAATAATAAAATACCATTTATACAAAGTCCTATTTAGAACCAAGACCATACTAAATGCAAACAGATGTTATGCACTTGGGAAAACAATGCAAAAAATACTTAGTCTAAAAGACCTTCAGCTGCTTAACACAGTAAAGAATAAAAAGCCTAAATTTGCTGATAATTGTCAAACTTGGTTTCTGGGAAATTGCATGATTATGGGACAAAACTTTTGCATCTGACTTCTTAGCATATGCAAAATTTTAAAATATGAATTGTGCCTTTATATTTTAATAAAATATGCTATATTTCAAAACAATTTATGTCCAGAAACTGTTACTTTTAGAATATATTGGCAATTAATTTACATCACAACTGTTTCTCTGCTATTTTGCACTTACTTGAATCTTGGAGGTTCCATTGGATCACTCTGCATTTCAACCATTCTGATGACACGTTGCTTTGCACCAGAATTGTAGCCAACACCCTGCTGGGATGGTGTGTACCTATGGAAACATAACTTTTGCTTACGATAATATGGATTAAAAGGAAAGCAATTACAATAGTGAATTTTCAAGAATTTTTTAGCAATTGAGAATTCAGAAAAACAGGGCCATTAAGAAAGCAGAAATGGCAGTCAAATTGCAAAAACATTACACAAATAAACTATTGAATCACAGAGATTGCAAGGCAGAAATAATTTGCCTTTATAAACTAAATACTTTTATTGATTACTAAATAAATGACTTATATCTTCTATAGCTAGCACTCAGACCTATGCTTTAACTATGCAGGCCCTCTCTAGACTAACAATTTTAGCATTTTTGATCAACATGGCCATACCAGTAAATGGGCTCCATCACTAAGAAAGGTGTAACCTCTACCTTATATATTTTGCTGGCTCTAATTTCTTTGCTGCTTGTGTAGGCTGTGCCGCAGATATTTTACTGTTTACTTCCTTCTCCAATGCCAATCTGGTTTTCTCTGTTGTCTAAAAAAATAGTTTACTGAATAAAGCAACTGTAACTGGACCAGTTTGTCATAGCTACAGCAAAAATGCAAACTATGCTTTCTCCTATAATGCACCTACGTTGAAGAGTAGCAAAACTTGATAATATGAAAAACCAGTATTCAAAAAGAGCAATAAAAGATGAAGATTTTGTTAGTGAAAATTATGGAAATCCAACATGCTTTTCTGAATTTCCATTAAGAACAATAACTGGATGAGCTATTTAGATTCATTTATCAAAGAGCTTACAGGCAATTTCACTGGTAACTGATGCAAAAAATTGGAAGGGTTATATTTATTTTGTAAGACAAGTCATTTGTGGAGAAGCTCAATATTTTCAGTGATTAAAAAGGGCACTTAGAGCCTTGAACAAATACCAGTGTTTTCAATCTAAGGCTCTCCTATGTAAATACTGTGTTGCTTGAGTTTGAGATGGCAACTGATGTGACTCAGAGATTGAAAAATAGTTACATTGACCAAAACAACTGCAAATTTCTCTGAAAGTGTTTGGAGGTTTTAGTTAAAACTCACTGTCACTCTTTTACATATATCAACAAAAGGAACAAATAACAAGTTAAAGCAAAGTGAGTTAGAGTGGTTTATAATGCTTGGTAACTGACACAACATTCCGCAGTAACTGACATAACACACTCTGAAGATAGTAGCAAAGCATGGAAATACTATGTAGAATATCTAGAAGTTTCTCCATGTTTGAGGCATGATAAATTTGTTGAAGGCATGAAGCACCTATGTGTGTGTAAAAATGCAAATTTTCTATTCAACATTTTCATCAAAGAGTAACAAATATTTTTCAACTATATCTAGAAAGAATTGCGCATTTATATAAAAAAACTAACAAATATAACCTATTTTAGGAGATCATAAGTCTTTCAGCTTGAAATAAGTTCTGAGTATGATAAAATTTCTGCATTGACTAACCTAATTATCTAGAAAACCTAAAATATATGTTAATGCATATATGTTGAAAAAAGCATTTTCATGCTGGGGTTGACATTTTGTAGAATTTCCCTTACACAAACAAAATTGCAAAAGTTATAAAACCAAACTTGAACTGATATGTTGATACAAAGCATCACAAATGTTACCTCTCTCATTGTGTCCTCATCTGGCCTTGCAAACTCTGGATCATCCTCTTTTATTTGTGCAGGGACCAAATCTTTGAACCTTGAGTGGATCACCTAACAGGAATAATGAGTGACAAAAATTGAGTTTAAATGCGAACTTTAAAAAATAGCTATTACAACTGATATGCTTCTCTTCTTTTCAATATTAATGAACTACAATAAAATCTGAGAGAGAGAGATTTCAGTCTACAAAACATGAGTCAAATAAATCCCTCAAATATGAAGAAAAGAGAGTAGTATTAGAAATGAGATCTTCAGCTATTGAATAATAACTGGCACAAACCTTGTCTTGCTTTTGTCCACTTCTAAGTAAATCATCATATTTTACTTTACCTTCCTGGTCAACACGTATTGGTATTGCTGTTGAAGCACCCTGACCATTGAAAAACAAAAATTCATATCATTCAACTATCTTTCTAGATTTCACTAGCTTTGACAACCATACCCCACAGGATGCCAACCACAAAATTGATTAGCAGTCACATCTAGCACACCAACTGAAAATATTTGAAGGCACATAACTGCTTGCAATTTCAAATAACTGATGAGTCACTGCATCCAAAAATACTTCCTGATCTTGAATCATTGATCCTGAGGAAATGGCACTGTGCCTAAGTTCCAATGTTGCACTTTAGTAAGCTTATAAAATCAAAATCACCTTTCTCTCTCTGCCCATGCCAAGAGGAAACTGAGCTATATGAATCTCTGGGAATGCACCACCATCTCCAAAATCCTAAAATTGAATATATGATGGATAACTGGGTAAACCATACCACTAATAGGAGTCGCAAGCCAAGTTATGTGATACTAGTATATAAAACAAATTTTTCTTCAGCAGAACCTGTACTCACATCTGTGCCCTGTCATCTCTACTTCATTTCTATTTGATAATTACTAGTAGCAGGAACAGTCCTACATCTAAGGCCCATAGTAATTTCTACTCCATTTCATACAAAAACCTTATAATGTCCTTATTTTCTTGCTGAAATTCCCCCCATATTCAGAATTTGTGTTGGCCAACTTTGAAAATGCTAATTATTTTAATAAAATTCTAGCAGTGATGCACAGCATTTGCAGAAATGATAGATAGCTTGACTCTCACCTCTGGTCTTCTTGGTACCCATCCTCTTCTTTGGCCATATGGTGGATGGCTGGCCTTCAAAGCTACATCTTTAACCTGCATTTTAATAAGCAAAATGGCATAAGTTTCAAACAACTAAGCAATAACCAAAATCAAAAATAGTATTGAGTCAATGTATGAAGCAGTTCCTACATGATAGCCTAATTGTGTTGCTTCACATCATTTTAAGTACTCTTGAGTTCAATAACACAGTGTATCTATTGCAGCACACTTATATAGTATTATGCATACTTTATTAAGAAGTCATAGAAATTGTTGAGAGAGCATCCCCTTTAAGTAATTCCCTGCATGCCAATGGTGCATTAATACTTTTTAAGCATTTTTATCATTACTGTATGTAGTGGAATTATACTGACAATAAACTGAAATTGAATTACCATAAATCCTCAAATTACCGTAAACCCTCAAATTGGATTTTTGCATGGGGGCTCATTTGATGGGAGTCTCATCTGTGGGAGGCTTAATAAATTTTCCTGTCAGTTGGTCAAATTCAAGTTGAGATTTTTCTACTAATAAACTATGTCTTTGATGCTACACGTACAAGCAATAGGATGCTTTTTAAAGGACAGTAAAGTTTTTGGTAATTAATGGTTGATTTTTCTTTCCTAGCTCTAGTAGTGCACCAACAGACTCTCAAGTAGGTACAGTCACATGCTTGGGTGGGGCCTATTCAAGAGGGTGCTCACTAACAATGTTTAGCTTATGGGTGGGGGCTTATTCAAGGGGTGGGGCAATATGATGATTTACATAATGTTCTTCCTAAGCAATATATACCAACAAGAATCAAGGATGTTGAGCTTTTTTCATATCACTAAAAGTAACCTTTTGTGGAAAGCACAAATTAATATTGTATCTTACCGAACTAAATGCTCTTTCCAAATCATCGTCATCAGCTTCTTGCTTTGAAATTTGAGTTGGCGCTGGAAGGAGCCTGGAAGAAAAGTCTCTTTTCTAATACACTTTGACTGCGATTCCCTAACAGTTTTTGAAAAGAACATGTACAATAATAAAGACAATTTAGGATATCTGCAGATGGATGTCAAAAAAAACACTGCGACCTTACCAATAATCAATGCAGTATAATAGATCTGGCACGCAACTAAGTGGCGTGGTAATTGTGGCACGCAACGCTGAATACTAGCTACTTAAGGAAAATCTACTATGCTCCTCAGAGCTCTATCCAAACGTACTTCAAGAACAATAAGTTCATTGATTGTGAGCAAATCTTCGCTACTCTTTGATTGGAAATGTTAAAAGTATCCCATTCCTCTATTGCAAGTGGGAGGACTGGGTAAGAGGGAGACAAAGCATGGGCCTAAACGATGAACTGCTCGTAGTTTTAGCCAGCCGTCGAAAAATATCACGGAACAATAGCAGAGAAATCCAGGAAAAGCATCTAAATACCTTGCTAGTGCCATGATTGTTGTTCTCACGAGTATTTACGAACTTTTCAGAGCTATGCACTAGAATATCTGCAAAGTTTCTTTGCTCCCGTAGAACAATCCCGCTTTGCTGGATCCTCTTCTTCTACTGAGTGGATAATGACGCAGTTGATAGTTGCCTCCTCCGCAGGAGCAAAACTAAAAAGTACTTACCTTCCATTGTCCTTCATACAACTTTTCCAGTGAAATGAGTATCTTTTCCGCGGTGTCGACAAGAAGAATTACTGCAGATATTACTCAGGGGAAGAGAATGAAGAGCTATATGTGTTCCAAGTGGCTTTTGTCGGAAATAGTAGCGAGTAACACTGGTTAGAGGACAGAACATAACCAGAGAAAAGCTCAGACGTACAAGTAGTCAATTTGTCTATTTCTATCTTGTATGAATGTTCTGTGACATGATTCAGCAATATATTGCATCGCATAAATGAATTGGAGCACCATGGTAAAGAACAAGCGTTAGACTTCAATACCCCTCTGTTAGAAACTAACTCTGTCTCTATAACTGTAATTTCTACAGCTTCACAAGTTCCACACCTTGAAATTATGGCTTCATCTTACTATTTTGCTTACAGAATATTTTTGCTAGAACAAAACTATTCGTATTTACAATGGTTTATCACTTGAACCTGCGTAAGTGTGAGCATTTTTTAAGAAGCATTCAATGGGCAACAGAATCCATTGCAGCCACGTTATCTGGAACCTGACGTAGCTTGGGCTAAATAAATGGGGAGCATAAATGAATTCTTTTTGCCCACGCCCTCTTATGAAAATATAACTTTAATTGAAGAAGGAAAGACCAAACTCTAGTAGTTCATGCAAATACTCAGAACACCAGAGCCTTTTTGAATCTCACGGACTCCCAGAGCTCGCAAATATTAATGTTGATAAATCTTCTTCAAGAACTTTTTGAAGATTTGCTACTACCCCCTACCCCCACACACGCCTAACTTCTCATCGATTTTAAAGAAATCCCGAGCACTATCTTAGCAAAATGTGGGGAGGGTAATTGCCCCCCATAACCTCCGTGGCCACGCCACTGGAACAAGCATATTTGCGTATTCTAGTTCACACATGCATATATGTGTGAACATATGTGAGCTTTATATGCCCGTGTCCACATGCAAAATCCCCAGCACGAGCGAAAAATCGTCAGCGCCAACATCATTTTATACCGTGTTCTCACATTACAAATTGGAACTTCGTTGTCATAACTGCAACACTAGTGACTGTCACCATTTGCTTTCATGACTCTGCTTTACCCTAAATGAGCCATTTGAAATGCTTCAGCAAAAAAGAAGCTCTGTATTTCGGATACGCAAATCTTGGGTCGCACATGCCATCCCAAATAATTAAAACAAATCGCTCGCGCAGATAAGGGTGCATGCGCGAATTGATGCTCTTGCACCAATTTCTTCCAGGCATGGACTGACCAATACAAACATCTTTCACGTCCATCATCAATATCATTTCAACTCTTCCAATTTATTAACAACTTGTGACAACTTACCGCAATAAATATGGATTGACGAACACTAAGGAGTCGTGAAGAAGCTTCATCACTGCGGATGAATGATTTCAGGACCAATGGTCAACTACTTTTACTAAAGCAAAATTCTCACAGGCAAAACATTTTTGCAAGGAAAACTCTAACACCCCCTCCCCAAAAAAATTATTGAAGTTACGTCCCTGTTCAAAGGAAAGCTCGCTTTGCTGTATATGGAAGAAACAGGTAGAGGAAAGACAAGAGAAAGATTGAATATGATTTGTGTAAGCTTTAATATCCGTTCACTTTAATATTAATATGGACGTTATTCCATTATTTTCCACGATAGCAGTTTAAAACGAAGAATGGCCGACAGAGCTTGGGGTGAAGGTCACAGCCCTCCACACTATTTTGAGGCGAAATGAATCGCCTTTTGGCCTAGCAGCTGCCACACTATAGCTGGGATAATGAAGAGCTGTCTCAACCTAAGACAAGTTCCTCCGCCCTTAGAAAACCAAGCTAAATGATTTAAATAAAGTGATATCGTTATAAAGTTATATCACTGATACTGCTGATTTTCTACTACTATTGTTTTTAGATAAACTTTTAATATGTAAAAAGCAACGATCCTTTTCCAGACAAAATGAAAGGTGGTTGGAACTTAATTAAATTGGACAGTTCTATCAATGAGGAAAGATTCATTTTGGCCAAGTCATCAACGACAAAATTGCCCAATGAATGGACGAGGAGGCTTCGGCATTGCTATTTTGCCAGTAAAGGTAAAGGAATTCCCGTATACTTTCGTACAGAGGGAGAGTGCCTGTTTGCATGGACACTTATCCTTGGCTATCGGCATGTGAGGTAAGGTGGCCAGTTCCTCTCCTCGCCGCCTTTATTTCCCCAGTGTTGCCACCGGGTACCCATTCGCAGCTGGGTGAGCAGTGAGCGAGCATTCTATCAGGGCATCAAGTCGGACTCGAACCTTAGACCTTCCGTATGGGAGGCATGCGCTCTAACCACTATGCCACCTTGCCCTATTTTGCCAATACTGACCTTTTATCTAATACTTATGTGAGGGTGGCCAACCAATGAGAGGCTAAGAGCAGCATTCTTTAATGTGTTTCCGCAAAGAGCCACATGGAACTCATGGGGACACTACAGCATTACCTTTACCCTTTCCTCTCACACGCAAATATCTCAGAGCTAGTTCATACGATGAGCCGTAGATGACCCGAACCTATGCAATTTGAGTAGTTAAGTTTATCTTCGGTTCAGCATATGAAACCACAGAAACACATCAGCTCGAGCCACATTCATGCAATTCATTGGCTGAACACTGGCTAATCCCCAGCTGCTATGCCATTGCTGAACCAATGCCGTACTAGCTACGGGTCATTCATGGCTCATCGTATGAACTAGCTCTTATTGAACTCAAATGAGGTAAACATATATAGGAAACACACACTTCAGTACCAATATAAGAGCCGCACGTAACCGGGCAAAGAGCCGCTGGCTAGCCACCCCTGACTTATGTGCTGGCTAATTGACGAAAAACAGGAGAGCTGAACGGATGGAACTTAGAGCAATCCCATGAGCCTAATAATTAGGCCTTAATTAGAAGCAGTCGATTCTAGGGAAGGCAAAGCAAATCGTTTTAAAACAGGGCTGCTCATAGAAATATCTAACAACAATTTTACAGGTAGAAAATTAAAAATAGAATAGAATTTGATTGTCATTTAGACAGTATTCAGTGCTACCTGCCAGTAGGGCAATAGTTGACCCACTAGCTCAGTTTTCGTCAATCACAGCTAATAACAATAAATGGGTCGATCTCTTATCTTACAGGCAAAAATCTCGGGAAACTGATAAGTAACGAGAGATAAGTTCAGTGGCGCACATAAGAGAGTATGTGGTGGTCTTGCGCCCCAGAAAGATTATTAAACAGTCTTTACTAGACAAAAAATCCGTCAAAGGGAAGTGGTGGTCAATGATTGCATAGCATATACTTTAAGAAAATAAGGGGTCGCAAAGGTCGACGTCTGAAGACCAGACACTCGGTCCAGACTCTTAATCAATATTTCAGTTTGTACCGTTGAAAGAGCTGTTTTTCTTTACTGGGCTTGGCAAACTATAGAATGCTTCTTTGATTTGTATTTCAATGACACATTCCCAAGAGGTTACCATGCTAAGCTAAAGTCAAGATGAGATAGAAACTTCAACTAGTGCTCTCAAACGAGTAAAAGAAGCTAGGAGAGAGGACTCAAGTTGATATCAAAGGCCAATTCTTGTCTCATCGTGCCCTAGTACTACCATTAAAACGATCAAATCTACCTAGAAAAACAATGAAATAATTGAGGAATCATTGAAGCAAAAATCACAAAATCACATAGAACGAAATAAATCATCAAAATTTGTTAACACTGTTATATTTCAAACTCTAATATAAGACTTGTATGCAAAAAGTCGTTAAAAATCAAACCAACTAAAATGCAGAACAGTCAATCAGTGCTTTTCTTTAAATCAAAGTGTGAGGGCGACGATATTGAATACTAACTTTGTTACGTTTATGATGAGTATTTTAATAGTCTGCT
This sequence comes from Cassiopea andromeda, assembly GCA_018155075.1. NCBI lineage: Eukaryota > Metazoa > Cnidaria > Scyphozoa > Rhizostomeae > Cassiopeidae > Cassiopea > Cassiopea andromeda. Next base: position 398,374 of record WIPJ01000136.1, read on the forward strand.
TTTTGAAATATCCTTGTAAGTTCTTAAGAAGTAGGTCATTTACTGACAACAGAAAGATGTATTACTGAAAAAACTAAACTGTTAAAATTTGAACATTACTTTTATATTGCTATTGCTATTATTGTTATTAAGCCTGGTTTCCATATAACTTTCAATGCTGGCGACCCACCGGCGACTCACCGGCGACATTGCTACTGAAGCTTGTTTCCATATACTTTTCACTCACCGGCGACCCACCGGCGATGAGCTCTCCTCCGTAGAGAGTTTTAAAACAAAACTGTAATGAAAGTCATTTTTAGTAATATTGAAGTCAATCGAACTTCTGAAACTGCCGGCGATCCACCGGCGACCTACCGCAATAATGTCTCCATATAAATTTCTCGTGGTTGCCTGCACTGCAATGGAAAAAAGTTGAACAAGTTTCAACTTTTCTTCGATGTCTGCGGTGGGTCGCTGGTGGGTCACCGGCAGTTGAAATGAAATGTTTCCATTAAAGAGTTCAATGTCGCCGGTGAGTCACCGGCACTAGAAAGTTGTATGGAAACCAGGCTTTAAGACAAAAATTGAAGAGCACACTACATGTTAGAATGTTTTTGCATAATTATAATAAATTAAGGGCGTATGTATGTAAGTAGTATCATGTGATTTGAATTAGTTCAGCATTGAAGTTCGTAACAGTACACGTAATGTTACTTTAGCATGGTTGCAATTGCGTTGTTAGTCCTATGTATAAGGGGTTCTAATAATATAAAGTCTCCAGACATTGCTGTGCCTAAAGCTTCAGGCAAACGATTCAACATTTTACCTATCATCATGTTGAGTGAAATGTTGGATAGCTTGAATACCACTTGGGTCACCCAAAATAGTTACTTAGAGAACGACCAACAGTTGTTGTTGTTGTTGTGGTGAGATGTTGGGCGAATTTTTGGATCGCTTGACCAGATTGTCCAACATAGAGTGGCTGATGAAATGTTAGGCCAAGTGTTGGACCTTTCGAGCAATACCATTAGAGAGCCTACCAATGATGAAAAGTTTGGGCGAGATGATAGGTCGTTTGACTGGAGCTTGGTTGTTCTTACTTTAAACGAAAATGTATTTCTTTGTCACAACATCTTATAGCGAGTGGCACTTAAACAAAACTCAGATTATTATTGTTCCTTAATCAAAAGTATAGTAAGGTTTTGCAAATCTGAAAGTCATTGTAATTTGGTTCTTCAACCACACACAATACTGTCCATCCCTCTTATAATTTGGGTTTGAAATGGCCTAGCACCTGCTTACTACTCTTGTAATACAGCTTGGGAGCATGACTTGGTTTCAGTAAATATTTTACAAAAGCCTGGTTCTAGAACTTCAAGTGAACTCCAAACAGTGATAAGGAAACGAGGTATATGGCTCTGTTCCAGTTGGATGGAAGTCGATATTTTGAAGAAAAGAAGTACGCAATACCTTTGAATGTAAAACAGCCATTCTTTTCACCAAGCTGTGATGGAAATAAAACAGTCTGTTGTTCACTGGAGCTTTTTGGCTCAGAAAATTTGCAAAGATGGTAACAAATTTTGAGACATATAGCCACGTTATAGTCTCAGCGAGAATGCTTTTAGAACTTGTTGTTGTTGAAGAACCATCTTCCATCAACTTTCCAGAGATAATAGATGCGTAAATTTATAATTCAGAGGAATGACAGTTTGTCACGGAATCCTTTAGAAGAGAGGGCCGCAGTTCTTCACGTTGTAACATCCATTTATAGCCCCGGGTAATTACACTAGTCCACTAAAGAGAAACTTAGTGTTGTTAGTTCTTCTTCATCGTCAACAATCTTATAGCCAAGCAGGTTCATAACCTCATAGCATTCTGTCTCAATTACTCTTACGAGTGGATACTGCATTTGCACCCTCCAATTTTGTACCGATCCAGTAAGATTCTTGGCGTAAAATTCCTCGATAGAACCTGATGTTGATGAGCTATATTGGGGTGGTTTTGTCGTTGTTCCATAGGCCAACTTGTCCAACCACATACGGACCTGTGGGGCTACTGGAACCCCAACAAATTTATATACAAGCTCGGTAATTTGATGAGGATTTGTTCCTAGGTCCTCATAACGAAGAAGGGTGTATTTACCCTGCAGCCACGAAGGAGCTGTTATTGCGTACTTAATATTTCGAAGCATCTGAGCACAAAGATTCCTCGAGAATTCTTTTACTGCACCAGCAGTGTGGTTTCCAGTTGAGTTATCGGTCCTAGTCAAATGAGTATAAACAATGGCACGAGGATCCCTTACAAGATGGACTACTTTAAGGGAATACTCAGCGCTCTCCTTATCCATAAGATATGATAATTTGTGGACGTCGTTAAATTGTATTGTTTTTGTCACAGTGTGTTGGTGTAGCCTACATATTGCTGAGGTTGTTTTAGGTTTTAAGGGCGTACACATTCGTATATTGTACCAAGGGTAGTCATGATTTCCAGGACATAATGGTGGAACTGACAATGCTCTACTAGCCAGGCGACTTCTAAGAGAACTATATTGAAACGACATATGGTTTGTAAAGTACGTGAGTTCGTCGAATTTGCAATGAAATATTCCATCAAGTAAGTGAGTAACCATCGCGTCGTAAACATCTGGAGGTCTATTATCTCGATAATAGTCCAATGATCGTAACGGCTCATAAAGATAGAAGACTTGGGGGTTTTGGTTAAATAACTCACCAAGAAGTGAGCTACCACAGTGCTCACCAGACAGAATTAATATATTTTGTCTCATCTTGCTGCCATGTTGACTCATCCACGAGTTGAACTCTAACAGCTTGTTCAGCCTCTCATACATCGAGACCTTCTGTCGAAGATCGCTGAGTTCCTTCTCCAGCGTTGTACAGTTTGGGCAGAGTATCTCCGTCCGGATACAGCTAGCCCCGACACAAGTCTCCGTTGTTGAGTCTTTGCTTGGAGATGGGCCTTGAACTCTTGGACATGGCTGGGAATTCAAGATGAAGCTAGGCCTAGGTCCACTGAGGAACAGAATAATGAACATAGCCAGTAAGAGAGCAATGCATAGTGCAGTTTCTCGGGGCCTGTTCAATGTCTCAAGTAGCATGGCTTCATACCTATGTGTGCTCCTATATTGAAGTAAATATTTCAAGATTAAAGCGAATCTTTCAAGTCTGCTTGCAATGATGCGCTCGATCACAAAACGCCAAATGAACAGTCTTCAAATTGATGTCAATCAAGGCTTCTTCTGATAAGTTCTGAGTCACAGCATGTCGATACACATGAAAGCTGAATATAAACTTGACATAGAAGAGCACTTTGAAGTCGACTCAACCAATGACTACACATGCAACTCTGTTCAAGCGTATGTTTCCAACCGTATATCTCCAAGCATGACCTTCCAAGCACAGGATTCTGTAGGAGACAAGAACCTGCTCGATCATTCATATACACATACAGGTACCGTATGATAGCAGCTAGCAAGCGCGAATGCCCATGCAGCAGCAGGAGCCAATCAGAATTAAGCATTGTTAGTCGACTACCAATCAGATAGCGTTAATTCACTGATGAAAAATATGATATCAACTTTGTTTATTACCATGCTAACGATTGTGGATAGGCCGTTTGATTGGAGCATAGGTTTGACCTTTTTAATTAAGGCGCAGGTCAAGCGTTCGCGTAAAATCATGACTTTCGTGGTCGAAAACAATTATGCCTGGGGCTTTAGTGCACACATGCTAGACATCTGCGATAGGGAACAGCACAATGTTAATGCAACTAATTAAATGCGTCTGTTGCGCGGTCTAAAGTGTTACCTCAACGACACGATAAGAATGGCTGAGTTTCCGCTATGCGAAAGAGGAAGATGCATAATGGAAGCTTTGGAAATCCACAAAAGTTGTTCACATTTAGTCATTTTAGTATGAATACAGAGACACTCCCAACTACAACTGAGTATGAAGCATTTCTCAATCCGAAAGAAATCTCTTATATAAGACGACCTCTTAACTGAGTACCGCAGAGTCTCTCTTTCTGACCATGTTCAAATGCAAAAGATGTGCAAAGATATCAATGCATGCGGTGTGAGTGGCCAAGCGGCTCAGCCAGTAAACAATAATAAAGTAAACAACAACAACAACATCAAAGCTATTTTTGCACATCTTTGCATGTATCAAAGCTATTTCGAAACACGAAAAATTAATTCACTAGAAGAGATCTTGCGCTAAAAGCCATGAATGGGCAATACCTCCCTTTTAAATGAGAATAAAGTTTACAAGAATATCGAGGCTCAGAATCGCTAAAATTTAAAAGTAATTTAAGACTAATGCAAGGCTCATGCTTCATCAAGACTTAGAATTTTTGTGTATTTGAGTTGTAATACCATTATTAACTTTTGGACTACTAATAAATAGTACTTGCTCTGTTCCACTATTTTGTTTATGATGAAGTTTCAGCAAGCGTTTCAAAATATTCTTTGATTTTCGGGCGAAGTATCACCTTGGGCACCTAAGAATAACTTACGAATGAACTTAGGCTTGAAAGACCAAAAAATGCAAAAATATTTATTCAACTAGGCATGCTTATAAAGATTATATCCAAGAAATACCCAAAGTCCATTGGTTGCCCACCGTGCAAAAATAGACAAGATTACATGAGAAGAAGCTTGCAAGCATTGTGCTAATTTGCTAGAAAGATTGAGAAAAGTCATGAAATAAACCTGAACAGCAAATATAATCCTTACTAGCAGTAGGTCTGGTGCCTTTCATACATAATCTGCAATCCAGAATTCCCACCTATAAAGCGAGCGTTCGCTATAAACACGCCTCAAAACATGCCAGAGGAATTTAAGCTGTCATTTACACAGAATGGCCACAAGCATCTAGAGACAGCTTGAAGAAACCTCAATTCCTGCTACTTATGAACAAATCAAGAGGGCTTCTTTACAGAAGTGAAAAATGTATGGGTTTTAGAACAACATTTCACTGTTACAATGTCTACAATGGGCACTGGTATCATTCATAATATCTATTAATTGTGGATTCTATATATCCAGTAATAATCCATTCTTGTCTATTCAATTGCGCGTCTAGTAGTAATTACATGGAATATTCCCAATTAGCATATCACTATCACTGAATAGAGAGAGGTTAAATAGTTCGAGCCGTCACCTATTGTCCCTATAAAACTACTATTGCTTCATCTGGACTTGCATGTCATAGGTTAGGCCGATGCATAGAATTTTAATGAACCGTGTGAATGCAATGAAGAGGTGTGTAAATTCTCATTAGCAAAGCCATAATCAAGTTAGGCGCTAACTATGATAACAAATGAAGGAATTTTTGAAGCCTTGGATAACTACCACCTAGTTTATGCAAGGCTAAATCTAAACAACATTGACGGTAGATGTTGAAATCGATTGAAAAAGTACTGCAGGCCCAAACTGAACGATGAGGAATTTTCTAGTTATGTAGAGTATGAGAAGAATCACTCTAAGTCTTTAGTGCTTTAGCAATGCCGGAATTCAATATCGTGCTTTGATGAACTGGTGGGTAACGTGTTCTAGAAATTTAATCATTCCTATTTCCTGAGCCTATTGGAAAATTTTGTAAAATGCATCACAACACTCTAGTCTCGGCACAGTAATCAGTATAAACATCTTTATATGCAAACAGCCATAATTTCGGCAACTAGTTACAGTATTACCTCGCCACTTAGAAACTCATTTTGTAAAACCAGGCTGCTGGGTTCCTTATAAGTCGAGAAAAAAACAAAGAAGTTGAATAATTTCTTTTAATTGCAGCAAGAAGCTCACCAAATGTGCATGTATCTTTCAAAAGGAATCATGATATTTGTTTCGAATGCATAATTGTATTTTTGTCTGTAGGACACCTAGCAAGTTTTGCATTATGAAGTGCTTGAAAAATACATCATCTCCAATCAAAATTATTTTTAAGAAACCTGACTTGGAATTTCAGGCTGATTGGTTTCTTATATCAGGGTAAATATGGAGTCATCCTACAGACTGAAGTTTCTTAAAATTCAGTTTCTAAGTGGAGGGGTAATATTGTATGGAATTCACAATTTTCCAGAACACACAAAATAGACTCAAGATGCCTCCTTAGTGCTGGAGTGTTTTCCTTAAGTGGTGATCTGTCTTCAGCTTCTGCCTTACATCAGAAGGCATCCCCATCTCTGCTGCATTGCTAGGGGCATTCCTCTTTGGAGTTCCCACTCCCAAAAAGAACAAAAGAAATGCAATCAAAATGCTGAAAACATGCTTATTTATAAGAAAGTGGCCTATAGGCCAGCAGAATACTACAGCTCAAAAAGTTTAGAACTTCTATACTAGATACTGGAGACCTGAAAACTTCGATAGGTTCATGTGCATTTAAATTTCCAATTTCTGTGTGCTTTCCTTCAGTATACTTCTGCTATTGATCAACATTTCAGGTAGCCCATGAAGCTTTCTACACACTCCCTTGAATTACCTGCACAAAACAACGGAACTCGAAAGTTTTTACTAAGTAACCATTACGATAGCTTTGGTGTTGAAGCAGCGAAAATACTAAGAAGTTTTCATGTTGGACCAAAAGTAACTCTCTTATGAAACATGATTTTATAATCAATCTTCTCTTAATAAAGCACTTGACATAGATCTTAAGGGATAGAACCGAGAGGTGTAGCAATGTTGGAATTGTGGAGGAGATCGTGGGAATGGACAAAGAGGTGAGAGCACGAAGCCAATATGGCCGATAAAGTTCATAAAAATCAAGCAAACCGTTGTGTGAAGCTTCTTCGATTCACTTTTTTCATTTTCAGTTCAAATTTCAAATCTTAACTTCACATCACAATCTTTATAAGGACGCAGGTTTTACTGTAGGAGGATTAAGAGCAAAAAAATGCAAAGATATTAAAAAAAAGTAACATCTTCTTGAGACGGATGTGGAGATTATGTGGGTAAGGAAAGTAGGCCAACAAAATGGATAGGTAGATACCAAAAGTGAGTAGTGACTGATCAGACAACGTGTTAAAGGTCAAAAAGCATGGGACTTATGCAGTTCAAGTCAAAGAAATACTGCTTCGCTTACATAAACAAACATTCCAAATAAAGCACAAGGGCTACGCTTAACTTACGCTAAGTAGAAAGCCAAACACACTAGGAAATGCCGCTTTAAAAAAAGATAAAACATGGTACGGTAAGTTCTTTCAATGTTAAAGCAATAAAAGGAAACGTTGCATTTGTGGTTGCGTTTTTAGTGGAACTTATGGCGGCGTCTGTGGTGGTACTTCTGGTAGGGTCTGTACCTGCATGTATGGTGTCTGCGTTTCTGATGGTTTCTAAGCTTGCGTGTTTTGTTGTGTCATTCTCTGCGTGTGTAGTGCTGTCTGTGTATGGGTGTGCGGTGCGCTTGTAGCTGCCTTTGGGCCTATCTTTGCAGTGGTGATTGTAGTTGTGCATCTGGGTGCATTTGTCTTTGCATTTATAGTGTGAGAGGGGGCATTGGTGACGAACAACAAAAACTCTAAAAACATACTAACATCTTGCAATGCTTAATGTGGGTGAAGATCAAAGTTTGACCATCAAGTAAAAATCTGTAAACTGTAACAGAGGATCCTAAATATAAGTAGTGTCACGATACATAAATAGGGGTGTTATTAAATGGAAATGGGTATGCTTTTTACAAAATTACTAACTATAACATGGGAGGTTGTTAATAGTTGGGGGGGGGGTTCAATGTTCAATATGCAATATAACGTACAATAAGAACAAATTTTCATCATTTTTTTTTAAGTAAGTAATATCGGGGAAAGGACGTAGGGCCTATAACAAAGCCCCGACAAAGGAAACACTGAGAAAATGAGGGAAGTTTAAGTAGAAAGGGAGACAAGATCAAGTTTGTTGATGTTAGATTTAAAAGATGACAAATTGTAGGATTCATCATGACTCTACCAGAACTTTTTAGATAAACCTACTTGCTTTTAGAACGTCGTCTCCACAAGTGTGTACTTGTTACTATCTTTTACAGTTTGTCTTGACTTCCTTACTTGTTGATATTGAGTTGCGCTCACAAAGTCTATGTAGTTTATTTACCTATCCTTTGTAAAACTTTGAAATCTTTAGTTGGGGTGGGGTGTAAATAAGATGGGGAGGCTAGATTTTCTTCAGAATTGCTCAGTTAGGGGGTTTCAATAAATGGAAATGAGTGGCGATTAAGAAATTTCCAGTCGGGGCCCCGTATAATTTGGTACCAAAGAGTAACTAAACATGCCTTCTACTTCAAAAGAAAACCATCAGTTTCAAAGCTTTTCTACAGTTTCAAAGCGTGGAAAAACGTGATATTTGTTAAGAAGTCATGTCTGGCAAACCATGGGAGAAATAGCGGGAAAATAACTGTTATTGAACACATTTACATCACAGTTTCATTAATATAAAAGCTCCCCCCAGGCCGAGAACAATCATTAAACATGCTAGGAAGTCTCTAATCACTCTCCTTAACGCTAATGTAAAATGAACGGGAATGCACTGAAAATACATACTCCAGCATAGTAGTCTAATTGATACAAAAACACATTGGAGACAATCACAACTTTGATTTAACTAGTGGCACAATGGGTGTCACAAAGACCTCTGGTGAGAAAGTACCATGAAATCCATATGGAATATGGTGTTTCAGATTTATTTTTGCAATGCAGCCTTTCTCTACATTCTTGGCATCGAGCATGCAGAAACTGGTAAGGTGTTTTCCAGGATGGTATAATTGCACCAGAACATAACCATCATCTTCGTCACCGCGATCCCGTCCTTCGTAGCCCAAACGAGGCACAAATGTGGGCTCACCAATAATGCCTTCTGAGTACCAAACCTGGCGTGACTCGCTTTCTGCATCAAACTGTAATTGAGAATTAAGGCAATAAGGAGAAATAACAAAGAAGTAACGATCGAACGGGAGAAGAAGAAAGTGCTTGTTTACTTTGTACACAAAGCATGAAAGATACTTGTGGGAGCTCATATGATTCTTTGCAGGGCGCCTGCTTTATCAAACAGACAGTGTAGGAATCCAAGTGAAGCAGCCAGACCCACAAATAAACAGAAAAAGAAACGTCTCAATGAGAAGTACTTCGTTCAGGGGAAACCTAAATGAAGAATAATCTTTCCATTGAAGTCAAATCGTTCAAAATGTACCTGCAACCTTAGAAATGAATGCTGACTTCTCTCCTAAATGATATGTTAGCATAATATGATTTTTATAGCGAGCTACCCCTGTAAATAAGATTATTGCATAGTCTTTTAAGTATTTGCAAGGCCCAATTTAAATCAATCCTCTGATACACTTGAAAATCGTGCCTGAAAACTTATTTTTTTATATCAGGAGTTCTGAGTAACGAATGCTTTCTGTATATAAAGTACCTCCCGATAGCCCAAGCTCTGAAACACCGAAAGACAGAAGACAAGATTATGATTTGATAAATCCAGGCCAGAAAGCTTTTACTATGAAAAATATATCACTTCAGCCAGATAACACTGCAAAAGGAGCCTGATTGTTGTGCGCGCTTTGTTAGGTACCAAAGCAATATGATGAAAGGATCAGTGATGGGCCGAGACACCTTCAGTTGGTAGGGGGGCGTTTTGACCAATTGACCAATTATTCTCACTAAAAACAAAGGTCAGAAAACAATGTGGCAAACTCTCTTGTTGCATGATGGACTTTTGACTCTCATTGGCAAATCCCTGGAAAGGATTTAGTAATTCCAAGTTTTTCTTTCTTTTACTTGAATTTACGTATAAATATTAACGTTTATACCAATGAAAATCCCTTTTCTTGTGTTAGAATTCGTGGTAGTAACAAAAGCAACTCTGACCTTTTCGTTCGAAAATCACAACTAACTCCACTTACAATAACATGACTAAATAAGCTTTTCCCTCAGAATGACATATATTGTTGAGATAACAAAAGCGATGTTTGAAAAAGAAGGGTGTATTCAGGCATGACAATAGATGTAAACAAGAGATAAATAAGATGCTTTGACGTACTTTGATGTTAGCGTGATGTGAGGGTAGTGTGTGCGTGTGGAAAATGATGGCGACGACATATATAAAAAATAAGTACACGTAATGAATGAAATGTAAAATAAAGTAACCAAAATGGAGTTGCTACAGGATCAGTCATAAAACTCTAGCAAATATTTCCATACTTACTTTAACAACATCTCTGTAGGGAAGGTTTTCTCCTGGTCTGTCATTTGCCATGAGGTAGTTATAGCGCGTCCCAACCATTCCATTCCGATAAGGGTGAGTGGTTGGAAATTCAACTGAGGCTTTGTCCACAACAGAATGTTCACATGTTCTCTTTTCCAAATCAATAGTGAAATTCGTTGTTTGGCCTGGAGCTACCCCTACGTTAGAGAGCCATACCTCATTCTCAAATGTCATGTTAAACTTTGGACCAAGGCATGGAGCTGTAAATCTAATTGAGTTGTCCAGCTGATGTGCAGTCCCAAAGTGGAAAATCTGCGACGCAGAGGGAAATCAATAAAAAAAATATCAGGACATTACTAGCAATACAGTCACAGCAGAGACTTTCAACTATTGATGTAAAACTACACCAGCGGCATACAGGAAAAAAATGGGATGGACGATTTCATCAGAAAGGAAATAATCCAGGTTTAATTACCAGGGGCGAAGTCAAAGACAATTGTTGTTGGGCTCACAACCCCAATTTGCCAACAAACAGACTTCATTCGAGCCCAAGTAACTCACAGAGAGGATTTTCTTCGAGTTTTATCAGCAATACAACGTTGACAATAACTGTTGACTTCTGGAAAATGTGCAAACAAGCTAAATAAAGGGGGTATAGCACACCTGCAACCGTCTATGGCTACGCCCTGCTAATAACAATGATGAAACTGAAGAAAAATTTGAGAATGAAATCACCAGAATTATATGCCAAATGAGAAAGGTTGCGGGCTTGTTGGGAGAACTTCCGTCATTCTGCAGAATTTCTGCGACACAATTCTCAATAAGATCCAACAAGCTTTTGCAGGCAATAAGATAATAGCAGAAAGCTGTAGCTTACATGAAAATGTCCTGTGTCTACTGATATTATAGGACTACCCTGCGAACTGTCACGTGGTATTATGACAAATTTTGACGGCAACTCCGGGTAGTGTCGCATTGTTTCGCCCGATGACGTCCAGCCGGCTGCAATTTTGAATGAGATCCACGAGGAGACTTTCACAAAAGGCGTAATATGGATAATGTAATAGTCAGGAACCATACAAATATCGTGCATGTAATTCAGCCCCTCTACGAGGCATCTTT
>WIPJ01000136.1:411950-422200 GCA_018155075.1 Cassiopea andromeda
ATCATCATCATCATCATCATCATCATCATCATCATCATCATCATCATCATCATCATCATCATCATCATCATCATCATCATCATCATCATCATATTTATCCATGAAACCCTTTCAGCCATTAATTAACAACAATATTTAAAAAATTTTAATGCATTTACATCTAATGATAACAAAAGGAAAAGAGAATGGAAGGGTATGGATTTACTGGTCTTCCAAGGAATTGCATTCCAGGAAGGATGCCAATTTTGTAGGAACTCCTTCAGCTTCCTACAAAACTTGTAACCTTCCCAAAGTGTTATCTGCTCAGTTGTCACTGATGCTCAGTCAATTGTGTAGAAGTAAATTGATAGTTGGGGGCAGTTTATGTAAATACATCTTTATAGGACATTAAAAATCTCCCAAGATGTCCAATAAGGGTGGAGGCTGTATCTAGTGGTGTGCCTAAGGACTTTTGAGAGGGGGGTGTAGCAAAAAAAACTTACTGATAGGCTACCCAATGTCTCAGAATTATGACAAGTGATGACCATAATGCCAACTCTTACCAAAAAGCCAAAGAATTACAGATTGTTTTGGTAAAAAGTGGGGAGGGTGTGACAGCTCCACATCTACTACTTCAGCACACACTCATTGCATCTCTTGCAATTCACAGCAGTGCTTTGTTTATGAAAAACTTAGAACTGCACATAAATCCAGTGATGCTGTGTTCTTTTGGTTCCACAATTCTATTTCTGTTTATGTTCTACCTACCATTTCATATCTTTTCATACCTAAGTCTACCATTTTAACTGCTATTTGCTTTCCTGAGCTAATTAACAATAAGTTTTGAACTGCACAGTTATTTCATTAGAACTGCACAATTTTTTCAGAACTGTGCATTTTTTGTGGAAGTGCACACTAACAAGCCCTGCAAAGTATCTACTTGTAGACAGAGAGAACAAGACAATCACAGACTAAGAGATTATAACTTGCTATCAATGGAAAGAAGAGCATAATGTTACTATACTGTATACTATACTGTTATGAAAACAAGCTACAGTAAAAATTCTATCAAGCCCCTGGGACTTAATTGCTGTGGAGTCTTAGAAGGGGCTTAAAAGAGAAGGAGGCTTATTAGAGAGGGGGGCTTATCACTAACTTGAAGGTAAAAGTTTTAACAGCAAGGGAAGTTTAATCCCAATGCATCCTCTTCTGTACCACTGTGTTCAGTGTTAGCTTAGAGCCATAGAGCCAAGAAGAAAATAACAAAGAAATAAAACTAAGAAATACCTTTCCAATTGCATCTATTTTGAAATGAGCTCCAAGGCAACCAAGTTTGAGATTCCCATTCAAAGTGTCTGGACCTAATGTTTCCAGGGTGAATGGATCAAGACAGTATGGCAGACAGGTTTCATAAACTGACAGCAACTAAATTTGAGAAAAGGAACAATTGAAGTATATGTGTGTAACCAAACTTGATAATAGCAATAGTTAAAACACACAGTTTCCAAAACCTACAATATGTCAACTGCAACATACTTGCTGCCCCTAGAGAATCACCAGGGGGATCAAAACTGGGGGCTTTTTACACATCTTTCATGCCAACTTGCAGAATAAAGTACCATAGAAGGCCATTTCCATTTGCTCATATTCCAAAAGCTTTGAAAATGGTCCTGTAGTCAACAGAGGCAAGCAGACTTTATCCCCAACTTTAGTGACCAGGCCTCTCCATTGTGAAAGTCACTTTGACACCCCTCATCACTCCTATTTTTCACAAATATCATTATAAATGGACTTGATATTTCACTAGATACAACCAGTCACAAAGCTAGCTTTCAAAAGACAGGGGGGCAGCCAACCAGGTCAGATGGGTGTGACAACCACACCTGAATATAGAGGGTGCTTGTAGGGTACACAGGGAGGATATTGGGGGCTCTGATTAGAAATGCTTTGATCAATTCACCTTTTATGTTGGCTATAATGTTACTAATGTCTTCTATAGTGCCATAAATCAAAAAGGTTTCACATTTGCATTCCCTACAATGCCAGAGCATACCCTTTTGCACACATCACTAGAAAGCTTTAATCTATACTCTTTGACAAAAAAAACAATAACAAGATACCAAATGACCAAGATTCAAAGTTATGGGTGGTCATGGGCAGACAAGATTGTTGAACTGGGGGTACTGCCCACATACCACCCCCTGCCTTCAAGGTTGAATGCAACATATGCATAGTCTTTCAAATACTAAAGGTTGGGGACAGGGTTAAAACTCTTGGGGGTATGGAGGATGCAGCATCCCCAATGATCAAAAATAAGGACTTTGTTGGGCAATTCTGAGGACCTCCCTTAGCACATTGTTTTTCTCCTAGGGTCATATGCCTCAAAATATAATGAGTCTTAGGCATGACACACCTTATAAGCATTAATATACCAAGTTCTTTCTTGTTTACTTTCTTTTATATCATGCCCCCAAACAAAGGCGCCAGATTTTCACCCCTGACTATGGAAAACATAAGGATCTGGTGACTGCAATGCAACAAAATAAAAGAAAATTTATATACCTTTCCACCCCAAAAGAAAACATTTGTATTAGATGGATTGCGAAATTGTAGATTAAAAGCACTGCCTGTAACCATGGAGAAGAGTGCCTTCAAACTGTCCTTGAAAAGTTGTTTATTTCTTGTTCCCATTTGCCCCATGTAGAGAAACTGCTTCCTTTTCTCCTCCTCCATATGTTGTTGAGTAGCAACATACTTTGAACGAAAATGCACTTTACCATTAATGAATGACAGAGCACATATCATACCATCACCATCAATTGCTGCACAAAATAAAGCTCAAATTGGAATTGGAAAGTGGAAAAATATTTATTTGAATGTTCTTCTTATATAAAGTAGTGTTGATAATGAGACATAAGCATAGGAGGACAGGGGGGCTGCAGCCATCCCAATTTGGGCAGAAATCTGTTTCACTTGGGCAAATTTTCTAAAAGAACAATATGAAATTCAGGCAACTTTTCTGCTAGCTCTCCAGCTCTATCTGGCATATATTTTGGGCAGAAAATTTGCAGCCCCCCTACTTTGAAGTCCTCCTATGCCCATGTAATGAGACAAGTGTTGACAAGTAATGACAGCTTTATAGGCATTCTAAACAACACTTTTATAGACTAACATACATGATTACTTTCTACTGTAATGCATTTCTGAGCTGCTTTAAAAAACAATGCCAAATAAAGAACTTATATCTTCAGCCTCTGTAGCCAATATCAGTTCACTGACATAGCAAGGTTGCACACTCTTTTTATACATAACAAGTAAATAAGATAAACAAGGCTCAAATTAGGCAAAAATTAAGCAATACCTATTTTCTATAAGAAAGTTTTTGGCCCAGTACTGAAATTTTCTTAACTTTTGCACAATTCCAGTACCAAAGCTTTCATTAGAGTTTCTTAGCAAAAATTTCTAAGCTTCAATGTTTTGCTATGCACATTGATGGAAAGTGAACAGTTCCATGCATGCTTGAAATGATGACAAATCTTAGCAAATAGCAGAAAGTACAGGCAGAGGGTAGCCAACATCACATACATGAGAATTTCTATACAGATAAATTGAATTTAAATACATAAACATTAAAAAACTTCTTCAAGTCTCAAATTCCCATACTCAACTTTCTTAACTTTTTGAACAGCTGAATACTACTTTGTTATAAACCATTTTCATGTAAAAAACATGTATCCAATAAAAACTGGTAGATTGAACTTTAAAAGGTAACTTGCCAAACATTTTTACAAGAACATTGTAAAATGCATCATCTGGGTTGCTATTGTTATTGAAAAGCCAAAGAACTTTAAGAATATTTAACACTAGATTTTACAAAATGTTAAGGAACACTCTGGTTGATGGCAGAGAGCTTGTTTCTTAGAATAAAAAACATTTACTACATATGGAATACTAATTTTAATTTTAACTATAAAGTTGACCAGAGGCAATCAAACGAGTGCTATTTAAATGAAACTTAGTGCTAGTTGTTGTAGCTGTAGAATTTCACTCTCTATTGTTCTATGCTTTTTCTTACTTCATGCTTTCTTGCTTCATGCTTTTTCTTTCTTATAAATACTCTACTCTCTTCTGTTTGTACTCTTTTTGACTAGAACTTTGTCATATTTTTTTATTACAACAGTAAACATAACACTAGTCACATTAAATACTGCTAGAGGATTCAGATAATCAGTTATGGGTTAAATAGATCATGGAAAGAAATTCCATTCCCTCTCCATATCAGCGCTATCAAAGCAATGATTTCAGTAAAGCATGTCATATTCCAAAAATTAAAACTTGAAAACAGCTACCATAAAGATACAAAATCCTGCAAAACTTTATTGCAATGGCCCTAAGAGAAGATCTACTGCAGCTCTGGTGTTGGAATGGCAAGCATAGCAAAATATCCTTCACCATCAATTAGTGAAAGAAAACAACTGCTACATTACTATCTGAATATTCATTGCCAAATTGCTTTTCAGATCACGCATTGCTCTTTGTATCGGCCAGCACCATGTTGTGGTCAAGCCATGAGCTAAGCATGAAAGTCCTAATATTTATCAAGTTATGGGAAGGCATTCCACCAAAACAGACACTACTGATAACTGGGTTGCCTATCTTACAACTCCCCATAATATCATACCTTAAGTGTACAATTATCCATGTTTTCAACGAATGTAACATGTGTTTGGTAGTAACACATGGGATGCAAAAGCAACATCACATCTTTGTTACAGTCCATCTTCCAGTTAATTTCCTATACCTATGCATTGCTATTGTCTAGCAACCCATTCCTCTGTATACTCGGATTGCTTTCCTTTATTAGTCGTTGCTAAAGCTCATACTACCAGCGTTTATAGCTATTTTAATCGTCTGTCTTGTGGCCATCCTTTGCATCCTTGACTGCACGCGATATTTTCTTACATAACAAAAAACTTTACGTGAAGTAAAATTATACCCCCTGAAAAGGTACACTACGCAAATTTATCAGTAATCGCCTAACAATAGGAGAAGTCAAATATGTCTGAATAAGTGCTTCAGTCGGAAAGAAATACTCTGCACGCAACAAAACCAGCCCTCTGTGTCTGATATTTTGCGTGATGTGCTATTACATGCAGCAATAAGGTTATGACCCATGCTTACGGTGTTTGAGTTTTTTCCCATACACTTCGTTTATACCAGGCCCATTGCGAAAGAAAGTGCCATGGAGCTCGACCGGCAGTTCTCCTTCAATATCAGCGTCTGGTATCCAATAGGAATATTCTTTCTTCAGGGTTTCCCACCCCCTTCTCCCTTCCGCCATAAGGCGTTGGCCTTTGTTGCTTTCGCTGCCATATTCCATTTTCTTTTTCTGTTTTTCTGGCAAAAGGAGCAGCTGCGCAATGGATGTGCATTGGGCAATCATTCAATACGTGGACCAAAATACGGACGCAGATTAGGCCAAAATGCAAATAAATTTTCATAAATCGGCATAAATGCGTGGTTGTTATAAAGAAAGAACGTTTTATCGAAGTATCAATTTTCTTAGCTTTTTCCTGAAATTGAGCCACAAATATTCTTAAGTCTCTTAAATTTTACTGAAATATGCTGGCTAGAGTACACGTTTTTTTACAAGAAAAACCGTGTGCTTCTAGAATTTTCGAGTTACCTATTCCATAAAATTCATGATATCACCCTTTAGTTGATCAATAAAGGACGCGCAACAGGAAAACTATTTTGGCTAAGTAGATTCGTAGATTCTACTCAAACTTTGTATAAAAAGGTAGGGTTTCACCCACATCTTTGTGCGGGTCTCCCTCAAGGCATGTGTCTGAATGATATTGCCGCGCCCAGAAATCAAGAAACCTATCTATGCTTCTGGCTGGAGGATGACAAGTAGTCACTTTGAAGGACATCCGCCTATGACATCACAAAAATAAAAATAGAACAGTATAACTACAGTGTGCCCAGTCTCGATTTCAGATGGTCAACTTTTGATAAAGAGGTTATTGTTTTGGGTAATAAATTGGAAAGCTGATAAAGAGTTGTATTGTTGAAGTAATGTTTTGGTATTAATGGATGCTAATGGAAAGATGATATCAGGTATTATTCAGCATTAAGCCTACGTGCATAATGAGGAACCATTAGATTTCGAGTGCAACTTTTATATATTGTATGCAACTTTAACGTTACATTGGACTTCAGTCCTTAGACAGTCCAAGATCTATTCTGTTGGGGAATATTTCTGTACAGAAACTTTCTTTACAGATATATTTCCCAACAGAATAGATCTTAGGCTGTCTAAGTAGTCAACAAAATTTAAATGCTTGATCCTCCTAAGAAAAATATTTTGTGTCCCAGATATGATACAAAGTTGAAGTAAATGCAGTACAGTAGTAGGGAATTCTCATTATTGGTAGTTACTAGCAGTGATGTTGTGGTATTTGTCAGTTCTATGTTTTTACAAGTTTATGTATATTTTGACAACAAATTTTCTTTTCTAGTACTAGTTGAACTGTAGAAAATTAGACTATGGAGCCTGACAATGACATTATTAATCTAAATGTTGGAGGAAGAAGGTAAGTAGTTATCATTGATAATCATCATCATAGATTCAAGGGATCTATAACTTATAATTCTTAATAGTATTTCATTTAATTTTTCATTCCATTTCATAAAAGGGGTTGCCCTTTGGCAAAGCTGATTTTCAAGGGGCCTTTGATATAAAAATATACAAATTATAAATAGCTGATGCTTTAAAATTTTACTTTAATCAATAAAATTCAGATGTTATGTCTATATACAACACTAAAATAAGAAAAACATAAGTTGCATTTTTATTGACAATAGATTTTTTAAGTGCGAAGTTACTAGTCTGTTGGTACTACAGAACTGTACTACAGCACGAAAAAATGGCAACATTCTTTTGATACTGAAAGCTATTTTGTCCAACACTTGTCAGAGTATGAAATGTCAGATAGCAACCAAAAGGTTAACTGAAATATATATCCAGCTGCAGTTACATGTGATAGGATGCGTTTAATTGGCCCCAAGAGGAGCCAATTTGGACCTATTAACCATAGTTCATTTGAAGAGTCCTAATGAAAAAATGAACTCTTTTTGTCTACGCAAGACTGCGTTTTGAGTCTTGATGTAAACAAATTCCAAAACACTTAAATGAAAGGACGATCTTGCTTGCCCAATGATCCAAAAATTATCATCTGTATATGTTTTGGTGCATTCTGGATTTGTAATAAGATGTTGTCTTATGGCTGACTTGCAATTAATTTTAGAATTGTGAAGTTATAAATAGCTCAATGGTATTAGTTTCACCATTTGTTTTGTGTTTATAGATTCTCAACATCAAGACAAACATTAACATGGGTACCTGATTCATTTTTCTCTTGGTAGGTGCCTTCTAAGTTTGTGAATCTTCATCTCATCCATTTCTAAATAACCAGTACTGCTCATTGCTGTATCATCAAAAGTGGTTATATATCTACAAGTTGTTGGTAGACCTTAAGTTTGAGCTCTTAGAATCAGTTTGTTGGCTTATTACAAAGTCAAATTATAACATGCCACTCCTTTTCATTTTTCCCATTTATGGAAGGTTTGCCATTTTGCATTTGTCACATTGGAATAAATGTTATGGTAGAAGATTTCCAAATTGATTATTATATTTGATGCTCAAATAGATTCCTCTATTACATATTGTTAGAAAATCTTAATAATGCCTTCTTTGTAGCCTTTTAAGTGGAAGGATTGCATCTCATAAAGATTCAACTGGAGCTGTAAGTTTATTTTCTACCTTTCAAGGTGTAGTATTTTGTACAAACAAGGGCCACAATGAGAGCCATAGTTAATTTCAGTTTATATTTTCATTTGTGAATCAGATAATACCACTGACAAATTAGATGCTACCATTAACAAATCCTTTCATTAGATGCTTGAAAATGCTACCATTGAAAAATCACTTCAAATTACCATTGACAATTCCTTTAAACACTACCATTGAAGAATAAAGACATTTCAGAGCATGTGCCTTTTCTGCATGCTTACACACTCTATTTGTTGTATTGTTTCCCACCTAGGTTATATAGACCCCCTCATTTTGATTTCATATTTAAATGATGACTGAGCAAGTATGCTCCAAAACATCGTTATTTTTCAATGGTTGTGTTTAGGGGATTTGTCAATGGTAATTTAAAAAGAATTGTCAATGGTAGTATCTTTTAGCAAGTAAGAATTTTTCAATGATAGCATCTTATTTGTCAATGATAATGTCTGATTCATAAATGAAAATGTAAACCAAAATTTACTCAGATTCTCATAATGGCACTTGCTTTTCAATTTATTATTGGGCTGTGTGTTCCAAAGCATGTGCCATTTGCAGTATTTTATTTCTTGCTAGCAGGGTAATTCAGGTATTTTTAAATAAAATTTAAATCATCTGCAACATATTTGTTGTGCATTGTAAAATATGCACTATAGAAATTTTTTAAAGAGAAAGTAGCTTACATTTTACCCATCACAAAATCAGCAGATTTTGATCTCAGGTCAGAAAGACTAGGATATATGTCATATAGCCATCCTTCTATCTGTCTCATGTGCTGTCTGCTCTCAGGAGACTGGCTTTCATGAGTCTCCTCTTCTGTCTATCTTGAGTCAGTCTGATACACTCATAGTATCTCATTTGTGCCCAGTCTTTTATGTTTTCTGTCCAATTAGTTCATGGTCTTTCGCTCCCATGCCTCCCATTTATTTTTCCCTCTAGCACTAGCTGTTGTATATTGTTTTCCATTTAATTTGTCCACAGTATGTCAGTGTCCTTTTCTTGATGGTGTTTAGCAGTGATCTCAGGGTGTTCAACATTTGCAGTACTTCTCCATTAATTTTGTGTTCTTTCCATGACAGTTTTAGCGCTCTCCTACAAGTCCACATTTCAGATGCTTCCAAACTATTCATTGACCTTTTTGAAAGTATCCCATGTCTCTACACCATAAAGTAGAGCTTACCATGTGTAGCATCTGAAAATGTGTTGTCTTAAATTGATATTAATTTGTCTTGATGTTAGGCCTTCAACATACTTTCAAATGATAATCTTGCAACTGCAAATCTTCTTTTTATTTCCACTTTACACCTACCACCTTCAGTTGCCATGTATCCCAGGTAGACCATCCTGTTGACTCATTGGATTGGTTTCCCTTCTTTACTGTTGCTTACTTCTGGTACTGGATCCTTTCTACTGACTACAATTACCTTTGTTTTGCTGATGTTCATCTCTATACCATATGGTTTCCCTTTCTCACTTACTGTTGTTATGAAGTCTTGTAATTCTGAAATGCTTTCTGCTGTCAACAATGTATCACCTGCATATCTTAGATTGTTAATTTTAACTCCCCCTATGCTAACACCCTCTCATATCTTCAACTTCCCATCTTTATTGTTATAGAAAGATCTGATGATTTTTTCAGAAAAAATGCTATCTTTCTTACATTTGCATTTCTTCATTACTTTTTACATGATTCCTTCCAGCTTTCCTAATTTTTGTCACTCTTCTCACAGTTTTAAATAGTTGTTAAATTTACAAACTTTTTTCCCAGTATTTCATAGACAGAGACCCAGATGTTTTTGCACCCATTCTAAATTTCCTGCGAACAAAAGAGCTAAACCTTGGGTGATTATCGCATTTTTTCTCTTTGCTTTCATTAAATTTGTTTAAAATCAAAACAGTTCTTGGTTCTTTTTCGCTCATGATTTTGTACCATTAAATGTAAGCATTTGAATTATTGAGTGATTCATACATGCAGAATTTCTTTTCCAGTGGCCTAGATCCAACCATTGTGAAAAATGAAGCACAGTACTATGGAATCATGCAGATTGGTAAATAAACCTTTTTGTTATATGCTTTGGCTGTGATCATAAGACAATTTCTGATTTCAATGCCTGATTCTGAGACTCAGAGCTTATTGAATTTTTTCATGAATGGGAAACTTGAATTTTCTTTGATTCTGGACCTACATTTATTATTTATTTACATGTTAAAATTTCTTTTAATTAAGAATTTCAAAACAATTGTAATGTGATATTTATTGCAACTTTATTTCTGTTTTCAGTTCGCAGGCTGCACCTTTGTGATGACTTGCGGAGTTCTCCATGTGGTGATCTGCTTTTCCATGCTTACCTTAGTGTCCCTGGTTAGTTGCTCATAACTAAGTGTAAACATTTTTGCCTCCATGCACTCTATATTATAT
>WIPJ01000136.1:435322-453711 GCA_018155075.1 Cassiopea andromeda
TATATATATATATATATATATATATATATATATATATATATATATATATATATATATATATATATGCACGTATTTCGCAGACAATGTGCTCAGATACTTAACCAGAGACGTTGTGAGTACCCTTTGTTTGGGATGTGAAAGGTTTAGTTTACCTGAATTTACTTGGTTATTAAGCTGTTCTACTGTCACCGATCACTATTCATACCAATGTCTTTGAAGCTATGTTCTTTGGCTATTGACATGCTGTATGGGCAGGAGGAGAAGCATGGGTATCGAACACTTACAATATGCTAGACATCCTCTTGTATTTATTATAGGGCCCACCATGTTTGGGCCCAGAGAGAAAATTTTCAAAATAAAGATCGTCAGATGGTTGGAAAACGCTGCCTGAGATTGGTTTTTGCAAATACAGTAAATAATTCTTTTAACTGTACATTCTTTCAACTGTTGTGTAAACATTATGTAGCCTTCAACTCTTCAAAAATTACCTGCGTTTGATTTTTTAGTGTCCGAATTTTACCTGGATTTTCTCATTTTCCAAACATAGGGGGTGTTACACTCCCAGATTCCCCGGTCACTACGTCCCTGTATCCACCACCACCATATAAAGATTATTGAGGTGTCTTTTGATATGCACATTTTATATTTCTTAAATATTCTTTCGAAGAATTCTCCAACGATGTTTTCCTGAAGCATTTCTTCCTTTTCTTAGACTTTGCACCGTCAAGAGTGTCGATGGTAGTTGTATTACGTCATTTTTTGTTCACGAATGTGACAGCTCAACTAGAATGGGTTCCAGGCCTCGACGCTTCCTTTTTACTGGCCACATGAATGGATCAGTTCAGGTTGGAAATTAACAATTTTTCCAGTCCATATTTGTATGAAAATGAGTTCAGGTCAGGCGCAAAACTAGGAATTCTTAAGGACAATGGTCCTATCCACGAAAAGGGTACAGCAAAACTATTTAAGGACGATATGGCCTTTGAATGCTGTTTTACAGATTCATAAAAAAACAAAGTCAAAGTCCTTTCCCGCGCCCAATAGCGCATAGGGCGGCGCCTATCTCCGTTTGTATAGCCCTAGGCCACGCATCTGCGAATGCATTGAAAGCTACAGCGGGGGGCTGGTCCACTGGTAGTTCCGCGAGTTTAACTTTCCCACTCCATTCTCATATGTCGAGCGCCAGAAGAGGAGGCAGTGAGTACCATTTTTAAAGTCCTTGGTATGACTCGGCCGGGGCTCGAACCCACGACCTACTGGTTGTGAAGCAGACGCTCTACCACTGGGCCATCACTCCGGTACAGATTCACGAACAGAGAAAATATTGCGGGAGGTGTACTTATGTCGTTGCTCCGAAGCCCAATAGTTCTTATTTCCACTTCTTACAACGGAAAAGAAAAGAAAATGGAGGTGCCAGAGGTGAGACCCCCGGAAACTTTTGGTACCACGCCTTTTTGATACTAGGCAATCGCCTTTTTTTGAATAGCGAGTGCACTACAAAAAATGGCACTTTCGTTCTTTTGCTGAAAAGGGCATGGGTCTAGACACCCAGAACCCCACTCCTAGTTTCGCGCCTAAAGCATTGCATTCCTGAAAGAAACGTAAATTTTTAAGGGTATATTTACTTCTACCATACTCCTTTATGAAAAATAAATACACTTTTCCTATACACGTTTTTTTTATAAGAAAACCATCATTTTGCCTGTGCCTCAATTTTCTTAACTTTTCCCGAAATTGGGCTTGAGATTTTCTTAAATTTTTCGTAACTTTTACTGAAATAAACTGGCTAAACTGGTTTACATATTTTGGGTGAAGATATGATAACTAATACATAACCTAAGGAGTTGCATTCAGTCAACGAACATATAACATATAATTTAGAATGGATGGGTATATAAGGCATGGTTTAGACAGCGCATTTTGAGCGGAGCGAATTACACGTTTTTTATAAGAAAACCATAATTTTGCCTGAGCCTCAATTTTCTTAACATTTCTCGAAATTGAGCCTAAGATTTTCTTAAATTTTTCTTAGCTTTTACTGAAGTAACCTGGCTAAAATGGTTCACACTTTCGTTTATTAATATTGCATACATGAATTTGAATTCCATCTTTAAAATTTTGAATGCAATAAGTACGAAATCAATAAATACGATTTTTGGCCAATACATATTTTCTTATAAACTTTTTTCTTATAAGAAAATGTGTAGCTTTTAGTATGGATTGACTGTCACTTTATGCGATTCCTATAGCTTTTTAGTATAAAATTGAATTATTTATAAATAATAAATTTATAAATTGAATTATAACTTGAATTATTGAATTATATTTCTTTCAATCAAACTGCCGATTGTATCTTTATATATTGCGCATGTCTGATATATTTGTTTTCTTTTATTGTGAAAATAATTTTGAGTGTTGATGTTTATCTTTAATCTATGCTATACCTTTTATTGCTTTATCTATTTGAGTGATGCTAAATGAATATTTTGGCTGTCTTCCAGATATTTGATTTGACAACTGCTATCGAAGGTGCCTCTAAAAACCCAGGTAAAATCAAATTTATCGTTTTTCTGGCAACAGCTTTTACCAGATTTTACCATTGAGTAAAATTCTATCTTACTGCTATACTACATATCCTTTCTCCCTTCTATTTTTAACTCTCTTACCCCGGTTTGGCCCCTCCACGATGTCTTTTGCAATGCAAATTTGCTCTCGTCTAGAAGAGAAAGATTGCTTAATTTGAGGAATGATTTTTGTGGGAATTTTGAGAAGATGTATAATTTACATCTGCAATTTAGGCAGCGTTTCCACCGAACGGTTCCATTTGGAATGGATGATCGAAAACTGCGCAGGAGTTATCTGCCTAGCAGGTGTGCAAGAAAACAATAGAAGAGCAGGAGAAGCGCGCCAATCACTTTGCTTCGAACTTCATTCGCTACGGTTGCAACTGGAACCGGCCCCGTGGCAATGCTGCATTAGGGGAGTGGCTATTTTTAATCCTGGCTACCAGGGAGGAGGATAAATTCACATAATCAAAAAATTTCATACCCCATCTTGAATGTTGAAAAAATGTTCACACCACACCATCTTTCAGTGAAATTGTTTGGTACGCCATCCAAATATATACATACATTTTTACACATACAGAGTGTATGCTGTGTACCAACTGGGTGTACAACGTGTTCTGAGTGTATGCTGTTTTCAAAGCAAAATAGTTTCATAACCCAAGACAGTTTTTCTTGAAAGTTTCGTACCACCACCGAATGATGGCAAAAAGTTTTATATCCCTATCAAAAATTCTCCGACTCGGTACTCCCTAATACCATTCAAAAGTAGTACCGACGATGGTTAATTTTTTTATCAATGACTATTTCTGCAGAATCATACACACTAGCTGGGCCAGATGAGCATGAACTTTTGAAGCTCTTGGAGCAATGCGACCTAAGAGCCGCAAGATCTACCACCCCATCGGCTGCTTCTCTCTCCCCCGGTTCATCAATGATGTCTGCCATATCACACATTCAACCCAGTGCGTACAGTGACTTCTCACTAACAGCATCACACGGGGGTCAATCTCTCGAGAATGTCCTTACCTCTGATAATCAAAGTGTAAACCGAGGACCTTTGCGTAACAGCTCTGGTAGGCGTGCTGCCAGCTCAGCAAACAGACATAGCTCTGCATCAGAAAGAGGATTTACATCATCTGGAGGGTACGAAAGCGTTCGAGAATCAATGCGTCAGCCTGCTTTACAAGAAAAGGGACATCAGTCATCCAATAGTACACATTAATGCTAATTTGAAGAATCGTCTATAATTGTAGAATCTATGTAGAGGGTAATTTCAAGAAGAATTTCAATTGAATTAGAGTAATATAGATAGAAAGTTTATTCATAAAGTGGTATTTAGTAAATCAACGCACCGAAGAGATTAAGGATTATCTATTATCACTAAATTAGTTATAAATTTTTCATGATTTCCGCCTTTCAAGTAATTTCTTCCTTATCAAGTCCTAGGCCGTTCCATTTTTCTCTAACTGTGGTGGTTGCCCCTGAAATTTTATCAATCCACATATAAGCAGCCACTTTCATTACCCCTGAAGCTAAATTTCTTTGAGTTTACCTGCTTATGTGTCAGGCACCCACGGCCGATGATCCGAGTCGCCGCGAATCTTTTGAGCTCCTTTTGTTCGAGATGAAGATGGTCCCTTGATGTTTTTCATTTATTTATTGAAAGAAAAGGAAATTGAAGTCCATTAGAGACCCAAAGTAACTCATCTTTAAATATAAGGGTGAGTGGCCAAGCGGCCCAGCCAGTTCCATTAACTTAACTGAAGTTAAGCATGGCTGTGTACGGTCAGAAACTGGATGGGAGACCTTTCAGATGAACAACCAAAACAGCTCACTCCGCCGTCCTTCGGAAGGGACGTTAAACTAGGGATCCCATGCCTGGATGCTGCATGCATAGTAGGCCTAAAATAGCTGAATAAACTAGGTATAATAGCCTACTCAAATTAAAGTAAACACCACCACCAACAACAACAACAATGAAATATACCCAATTAACTGATCATTCATTTTTAAACTCTTTTTATTTTTTGAATTCAACTTAGGGCTAGCGCACACAAGATTTTTGTTACGAAAGACTAAAGATTTTTGTCTTTCTCCAAAGCCCTGCTGCCCGCAAACAGTAGGACTATTTTCGGATTAGGTTTGCCAGGACAAATAGACATTAATATATGGGAGTATGTTTAACTTTGAATTGGAACTTAGAATAGCGAAATAAACCAACTAGGCTTAAAGCTCTGCACTCACCATTTATAGATAGTTCGGTTGCAATTCCATTGAGGGCTGCTAGTTTTCTCGTTTTATCGTAATATTCTGGTAAATTTAACGCATAGAGACACTGTTGCTCTTGCCACAAATCGACAAGCAGCTTTCTTTGCTTGCGGTCCACAACCCTATCTCTGTTTCCGAGTTCTCCATACCATTTTCCCTCTTCGTTTTGATTTTGCAGTAAACGTGCTCGCTTTCTCCTTTGGTGGAAAACAGAGCTCTAAAACAATCACATGCTCGAAAGCTTAAATTTGATTGGCTTATGACTGAAAAACCTGCCTGTTAGGTCCGCACACAGCGTGATTTCTGTCTTTGGTATCAAAAGACAAAGAAAAGTATCAAATATGCTTGATCTCAAAGACTGTCGCTAAAAACAAAGATCCTTTGAATTTCGCATGCGCACACTGCAAGTTTGTCTCGAGAAGGACAAACATCCTTGTCTTTTGCAACAAAAATCTGCTGTGTGCGCTAGCCTTTGGACTGTGTTTTTGGTAACAGTAAATCACATAGTATACTGAAAACAGGAGCGGGTCCAGAGCTGAGCTTTGGGGGGCAACTATTGTTTTTTCCATGCAAAAAGTTTCTTAAAACTATTTTTGACTATAGAAAATGCTACCGGTTGGTGGGGCATAGCCTCCCTGCCCTCCCCCACTCGATCCGCCCTTGACTGAAAAGATGATTGATGGATATCCAACAGATGCTAGTAAATTGAGTTAGTAAACTGGTTTATAGTTCATAGATTTCTACTAGCTTTATCTCCATGCCACTCAGACCAATAGAGTTTAACTATTTAAAGCTATACAATTATTTATCATTTTAAATTTTGACTAATCATATAATGAAATAGATTTTGGAGAATTTCCTTACCTCGTTGTCTTGGTGCCTTACTTTGCTATCTATGGAAGGATTAGTCCAAGTGAATTGGAGCAAAGACAACGCTCTAGAATCTGTTGGGTTTATGTATTTGGGTACCTTTACATGTCACTTATGCATTTAAGGCTTTTCAACACAATTCTGTCTTTACCAGAGCACAAAAAAGCGGCAACATTTTGTCGAAAAATATTGCCGCTTTTTCGTGCTCTGGTTAAGTTCTGTAGTACCAACAGACAATTTTGTCTTTGTCAATTTGATTTCACTGGATATAATTTTACGAATAAAGTAATACCAGGGACGTGGGAAGCATTCAAAAAGTGGAAGCACATGCATTCAGCGGTACATGCAAAAAAGGACAATTGTGTAAGCTACAAAGGGGCACTTCACATACCAATTTGCGAAAAGTTGGAGCATGTACCCCCCAGTTTCCCCCGGTTCTTACGTCCATGAGTAGTTTATACAAAAATGTGGAGATTTCATATATTGGCTCTCAGTTTGAATTATATGCCTCCGAAACTCATGGAAACAAAGCGATTTTCTCAAGGGAATTGGGGAAAAAGCGGAATTCAACAGGGAATCACAACACGAGAACATTTACTCCCCTAAACGATCCTCAGTCTTTTCATGTGCTTTTATCAGAGTTAAGATCATTCATTACTAGCAACAAGGACCCTAATGATTTACCCAATAACAAAGATAAAAGTGAAGAGTTTGTGATTCACACATGCGCCAAAATGCAAGTACAAATCTCTCCAGAATGGAGCATCCTCTTTCTCGTTTGCCACAGATAGGATAAAGATACACATAAATCTTTACTTATATTGCGATTTGCAAACGTATTTCATGTTAATCATAAGTAATTCTAGAACGCAGAGAAACATTCTTGTATATCGTGTCATTATCTTTCATTTCAACATTTTTGTGTCAAAATTAGGGAGCTGTAATTTTTTATGGTGGGTACAGGGGTGGAAGAATTTTTGGGATGAATTGAAAAGCTTACGTGCCCCATTCATTATAATCTATAATATGTAATGCCCCATTTTCAAATGCTGGAAAATTTCCATTACCCAACAATATTTCTATGTATGTCATTCAATTTGGATCTAAAGCTTGAAACTGTCAAAATGCAATCTGGATATGAAAGAAAGGAAAATGGAAAAAATTTTGCAGCTCCATAAAGCAAGGCTAATGAATTTGACACCCCTCCAAAACTTCTTCCACCCCTGTACCTAGTATTAAAAATGACAGCTTCCTTAGGTTTCATGAATTACCACAATGCAAAAAGTTATTGATTTTTTGTTCTATAAGATTACTCTTCTGATTCCTACATAGATTTATAATTTTGCATCAATAGTCAAAACAAATTCCAGGGATGAAATAATAGTAGCAGCTGTTTTTAATAGTAACCGATAGGAAATTGCCTGAGGTATCAAAAATATTTAGATGTTGATATGCATAAAGAAATAGCAGGAAAAGAATTGTCTGCTACAAAATGTTAATTGTTCATTTTTGGAATGTCTATTGTTAATTGTCAGAATGTCTATTGTCTTTCGTCACAATGTCTATGCTTTTTATCAGAATGCCTATTGTCTTTAGTCATAAGGTCTATTGTCGTTTGTCATAAGGTCTATTGTCAGAATGTCTAGTGTCTATTATAAGAGTATTTGTTTGTCTATTGCTTACTCTAAATGTCCATTGTCTATTCACTTAGATTTAGAGAACAAATATTGTTTGCTTGAAAAATCATTTGCTAGGAAAACGTAGAGAAGAAAATTGCCTGTCTATCTGAAAAAATGAATATCTTTGCAAATTGCTATTAGCTCACCCATGATCTCGTTGCGTTAAAATGAATCACATATCTGGAATCAGAATCCTATTTTATGACACTAAAATAGTTAAAAGTGGCATTGTCTCCAATTATTAATGGTCAATCAACTTGTGTTGAGTTCTTCATCAAATGGTACAATTGCCTAGCTGCTGTTCGACACCCTTAAGTATAGCAATACAACCAGGGGTGATTTATAAAATTTTAAGAAGTGGGCTCTAGGTCCAATGTCATCAAATGGGTGTGGCCTGCTTGCAGCCACGTCCTTATCTTTAATGATGAAGACATGATAATTTAGCCTAATTGTGATATGCTATAGCCAAAATCTTGAAAGATCTTAATAATCATGTAGCAGTGAGGAAACTTATCACAGCAATACAACACAAAATATTGGAAGCAAGGTAAATGCATTTTGAACAGGAAGATTAATACAACAATTTACAGGAGGCAGAGACTCCCTAGCAATTACCTCTGAATACAACCCTTGCGTTCCAAGCTGCTATCGTTTTTGTAAACCTTGGCTGTCAGATTAATTTGGATGTCATTTAAATCTTATGTACAATTAATTTGAGAGATTGCATCTCTGCTCTGCTTACAGGTACGTCATAATTGAGGTATAAAAGACGTTGAAAAAATGCTTGTATAAGTATTAATGCATACGTGATTATGTGTTTATTTATAATATGAACATTAATGCCACTTAGGGATTAGTCATTATGTATGTCCCAGGTTGGGACTAAAGAGAAATATTTATTTGGGAATTTTTTTACTACCCAACCTTGTGCACTTTTTGAGTAATCGTTACCCAACCAGTAAAGAGCTAGTGACAATATGCTACCTAACCTGTGAGAAGCGAAAAGAATGATATACCCAACCATAAGTCTGCTTACTTTAGAAAATCATTTACCTAACCTATTTCTCTTCATCCTCAACCTGCAGCACAAATAATGAGCTCCTTTATTTGTTAGTCCTACAGTGCTCATTACGTTTTTCTCCATAATAATTATGTTGTACATGCATGTTATATTATAGTTTATACCTTTATGTAGCTATGTACGCATAGAAGTATAAAGAACACCGTTGTGTTTGTGTGTTTGTGTAGAAATAAGTGCATAAATTTACATAAAAAATCCCCTCCTTCCCGCTTAGTCTTGCTAGTTTGTCTTTCCTGCATGCCAGTTATGTTTCGTTGTTTGTGATCCCTGTCATGTGTGAAACGTAGCAATATTGTCTTGGTGCTAGACAACTCTATGCTTTGGATTTCCAGTCTTGTTCATTGTATCAGGTCATCAGTTCTCTTACTTATCATCGTTGTCAAGGTGGTCAAAGTCAGTTTGACACTTTACATGACATACTACATCGGTGCGAGTCCAGCATGCTCTCAAGTTGTTTTATCTCTGACTGTAATGTATTTATCTCGTTTTGTAAGCTACTGTTTCTGTTCTCAAGCTCCTCGGATTCCTAACAAAAGTCAAATGCATCATTTACATAGTATTGAATTCTCTCCTATACTTTACAAAAGATTTGGTCAATTTGGTTGTCGTCACAATCCTTCTAAATTCATAGTATTAAATGAGCTGCTGCAGATAAATGCAGGCAAAATAGTATGCAACTCCATTTGGCCCTTCTCTTAAGATTCTGAGCAAAAGGTTTTATCTTGTAAGGCACTATGTATAGCTAAATTTTTTCATAAAGTAACTTCTGTCCTTTAAAGCCATCAACACTTACAGAGGACTTGGTGATTTAGACGAAGTTGGAACATAGTAAGAATTCTCTATTTCCGTTGCTGTTTCTGGTACAATATATATTTATGTGTATACGTATGAATAAGTTAATACAGAAAGGAAAAAGGGCTTTGTAAGTGTGGAACGGGTTTCTTCTTCCATGAGGAATTTAAAACGAAAACGACACAAACGACAGCAATAACGAAAGCAACAACGAAAACGACAATGAAAATAACGGCAAGAATGACAACGTAAACGATAAAAAAATCGACAGCAATAACGAAAGCAACAACGAAAACGACAATGAAAATGACAACAAGAATGACAACGAAACCATAACAAAAATGACAATGCAAATGATAATTAAAAAGATCATGAAAATGATTACAACAACTACAACGATTACAGCGAAGAAAACGATAACAAAGACGATAACAAGAACGAAACCGACAGTGAAAACCATAACGCACCCGTAAAAGTAACGAAAACGGTATTAAAGACAGCAATGAAAACAGCTGAAAATTCCTCATGAAAAGAAAAAGATGCGTTCCAGACTTACGAAGACTGTCTCTATTAAAATACTTTTTGCATACTACTACTGCTCTTTGCGACACTGAAGGTTTAAGAACTATACATATGTATAAGTATATATAGAAGTGATTAAATGGAACAATCGGGATTCATTCGGTGTAGATTCGACATCAAATACTATTTCAATCTTCTTCTCACCTTCATCAATGACTTTATGTGCTCTTTTCTTTTGTTTCTGCATTTTGAGGCTGCCACTTTGTTTCTTTCTCTTCTCAATCTCCTTCTCTCTTCTTCCTATAGACAATTATTGGAGTGTAAAATTAAAGTTATCCCAACAATAATTGCATATAGTTCGGGAGAGCACTGCATGAGACCTAACAGGTTTGTGAACTGAGTAGCTGACTGTTTTCTTTCGCCTTTTCCACAACGATATTTTGACTAAGCTGCCCACTACTGACTAACTATTGCAGTTTCTGAAGTTGATTTTGTGATGACATTCCGAAATGAAATGTTGCATATTTAGAATCTGAAAATCATTTAAGCATATAAGTTTGCATTATGTTATTTAAACTTGCATCACGTTATTTAACCGACATTATTACATAGTAGCATCTGCAGATTGAACGAGGCATAAGGAACATTATACTTGCCTTTGTCATGATGAGGTTAACAGGACTATCATCTAACTTGTAGTGCTCGTGTTTTAGTGGATGTATTGGCATACCAGATAGATCGTATCCCTGTGCTGCAACGTCATATCCATAGTCAATCATTGCAATTCCTCGTGAGTCTTGGCCTACTCGGCAATCCTTAAAGACAAGAAATTCTTTGTTTACTTTTTACCCCCTCTTTCCTGCACCTCATACAGCTTGCGCCTGTTGCAAGGACGCAGCAAGTATACTTCTCTCAAATACGTATTTCATCTCTTTACATAAAATGGCGGCAAGACCTGGCCACCAGAGGATTGCATATGGCGAATAAAGGAACTATTTAAACAGCTAATCATGTACGAGTTAACATGAAATGTAAATGAACTCTACATAATTAATGTAAAGCTAAATAATATTTGATGATGAAATTCTCTTTATCGTCGTATTGCTAATACTTTGTGAGGCAACCACACATCGATTGGACTGCTAAAAGGCCTCAGGGCATCGATTCATAAAATATTCTTATGTATTCGTTTTCCATTCGTAGCCAAACTTCTCATTCACAGAATTAATTCATTTCTGGCTGTCGAAGGACCTTTTGGGTCTAAATTTAGTTTGTTCTTTATGAACTTCCAAATGTTTTGGTAATAATTAGATCGGGACTTCTGCAGGCCGTGGAAGGAGATGTATTTCCTCATGTTCCGAGTAACTATTGGTGACTTTGGTCCAGTGTTGGGGTGCATTATCTTGTTGGAAGATAAGAGGCGTATCTCTTTCACCAGAGATGGTAAAAACACTTTGGGGTAGACTTTTCCGCTGCAGTGAGGTATAAATTTTTGGTATTCAGTAACTCTCCAACAACATTAAGCCCCAATGCATCCAGCAACACATGACCAATATCCGGGATATCGCATTCCTGAATATTGGTTGGAAATACTCCGGCTTGTAGACCTATGTTGGCATTCGTTAAGCTCTTAGTTTTTAGGAATCATTTTCAAGACCAAAGCGGCATTTATCAGAAGAAACCTCCTTCCAGTACTCAGCTGGCCATTCACTTATAACAACTGACGAAGGTAAGCTCGAGTTTTTAGGGAAACATACTGTTTTCTCTTCCTTTGAAAGATGCAATGTTTGTGTTTATTGAGGATTTTTCATGCTACATATGCAATGGAATCTTGATATAAATGAGATATTTTTATGTAAGATACTACAGTCTTCAAGCATGAAAAACTCAACTTCCTAGCAGTTCTATGAAAAAATCTCTCCTCCCTGTTGCCAAATTCGTTTCGAAGCCTTGTCTTTGCTTCTTTGCAACTGAGCCAGTCATAACAAATATTTTCCGTAAACCTTCAAGGCTGTGGAATGATGGCAGCAAACTTGTTTTCATATCTCACGGTAAGAGAATCCACTTTCTCTCAATTATCTAGCGGCTACTCGTTGCTCAAAGCTTACTTGACTAATTTTTTTGGATTATCCATTCTGCAGAACTTAGAAAACATACATTTTGTTTTTGCATATTATTGAGAAATCTGGGAGCAGCAAATATCTACATATTGCCTTACCAAACTTATCACTAACAATTTTGTATGACACTAACTGTAGCAGTTTCTATTTTAGCCTATTCAAAATATGTAAATTAAATTTTCGCCGCCATTTTGGATAAGATAGTGAGGCACTGATGTGAGGCTAGTGTATATTTTTTTTAAATATGAAATGTGAGGCTGAAATTATGCAAAGATTAAGAAATAATTAAGAAACTAGGCAGTAAAATTTCTTATCGAACCTGAAAATCATATTCCTTACTTCACAGCTGCTTAATCTGGGTTGTTGTTGTTGTCGGAAGTCTTCAGAAATTAAAAAACATTTAAGAAAAACTTTAGGCTGGATTTGACGAAACATTAAGAAACATCCAGGCTGAAGACAAGAGAGGTTTGTTTCTTTCAAAAAAGCTATGCATGAGTTCTATCCACGAAAAGCTGTTTCTTTGTCCTATGGAATATTGTGTTATGTTATTATCCTTGCTAATATGATTTCAGCTCTATGCTCTCAGTCAAGCTTGTTATTTCTTATGCAGAAAATAACTTATCTTAAAGAGATTTTGCAAAAAGCACTCCTAAAGTTAATATGAATGTCTTGCAAAGAGAACGATATGTTTTGATTTTATAAAGTACAATGACACCACAGAATTTGCTAACTAGTATCTTTCTTTCATGAAAAGAGCAACAGAGGATTGACTCGTTTTCTCCATAAGTAAATTTTCAAATACCTCCAATGCAGAAATAGGAAATTGCATCTTTTGTTACAAACAACAATGAAACAAATCATAGCTAGTAACAGTGACAGTGACAATTGCAATAGCTAGTTACTACTAGTATAACTGTAACATAACTGTATGCAATTTCAATTCATGTTCTAAATGGCAGAAAAATACAGCTGCTCAACTCGCATTTTTGAATCTGAAGTATCTTTTCTCATTAAAAGTTATAGCATCATTTCCAATGAGACTGAAGAAAGGATAAGGGCAAAGTACTTCTTCAGAAATTCTCGTACTTCTATGCTATTTGGGAAATTCTCCAAATTTTGTCATTAGAGTTTATGATATTCTACAGCTATGTCTACATGTAACGAATGGCTTTACAGCACTGTAGATATAATCCTTTGTTAGCTAATATTACTAGTCGAAATGTTTGTTGATTAAAAATTGTTTGAATATGTCTGCCCAAATCACAAACATCTCCCAAAAGCATTTAAGAATACCCTCAAAGGCCCTCTTACCTCAGGATAGTCTGGCAACATCTGATCCATTGGTACGTGAAACATTCAGAAGTGAAAAGTGTTAACAAGACGGAGAGAATCTTTTGAAGAGGCTTTTGGTCGCTGGACCCTTGCTTTGCAGCGACTGCCTTGTGCAAGACAGACCATGCAAGCGTCTCACTCGAAGCGTAAATACCGTCATGCAGAGCATATTTTGCACTCAACATCTTACATGTAAGAATCTATAATGAATTGCTGCTTAATGAGTGATTGTTCATGCCAGACATTAGGTCGATGTTGCATGTGGCTAAATATAAATGCGCTCTATCTTATGGTGGTATGTTCAAGACCCAGCTAGCTGTTCACTGCGTGCATAACCTAGCGAACAAGCAAAGCATAAATATACCTGAGTGTTTATACTTCTGATTAGCAAAGGCTGGAAACATGTACACACAAGCCTAGGCAAGATGTACGGCTTATGTCAAAAAGCAATTTCACTCTCTTGAAACTACAAACTACATAAAGCCTCAATTTACTAGTGTGCCTATAGTTGATCCAGAGCTGGACTTCGGAGAAGGCCATCTGATGTGGAAAGTTTCTTAACACAATTTTTTGCTATATGAAATATTACTGCTTTGGGGGACCATGGCCCCCCAAAATCCACCAGTGGCACAGAAGCAGTAGTTCATTTCCACCGCAAGTCTTCCAATGGAAGATCGTAGTGCATAATCAACGCCTGATTTTGCATACATATTGCCAGAGATAATCCTTTTGAGTACGGTGCAACCGCATTTCACCAAACAAAACATTCAGTTTACAAATTACAGCATCAGTTGGAGTTTCCTCTTTCCAAAGTGCATCGCAGAAAAACTGATCGTGGAAAATGCAAGATTGAAATTATAGTACACGTTTTTCATAAGAAACAGACTCTCTGGCTTCCGCCCGGACGTTTCATAATATTTCTTCAACTCCAGCCTTAAATTTTTCTTAAATGTTTCTTAAGGTTGAAGATTTCCATTTATAACAACAACCAGTGGCGGTTTTAAGGGGGGCAAAAAGGCTGTAGCCTTGGGCCCCCAACTCTTGGTAATACAAAAGAGGCTTAGCACCTAAGAAAACATTGAAAAGAAATCACAGGAAAACAGGAAAACCGTTTCAAAGCTTGAAGGCGTAATGCATATGTTTTCCTGATGTGAACTAATCATACACATCCACTGCACTGATCCACTTGCGTTCATTCGTTTTATGCAAAACGCGTGGAATCAAGTCGTGAATGAACCATCGTCTTGAAAATTGACTCATCCACAAGAGAAAGCAGCCCTGTATGACAGATGCATGAATTGCATTCTCTTACGTTGCTCGGCAATTCCTTCAAGTGCACCAATGTGCAATCTTCTGAGCTTTGACGTTTTAGATACTACGCTTTCTGTAAGAGCGAGGTAACATAACGGTTAGAGCGCATGACTCCCCCTGCGGAAGGTGTACAGTTCGAGCTCGACTCGAGGTCTTGACTGAATGCTCGCTGACTGCTCACCCAGCAGTGAATGGGTATCCGGTGGGAACACTGGGGAGAAAAAGGCGGCGAGGAAAGGAACTGGCCGCCCTACCTCACATGCCGATGGCTCAAGATAAGTGTTCTCTCTAACAGGCACCCCCCCCCTACGTACGAAAGTATACGGGACTACCTTTATGTGTTTATGTTTGTGTATGTATGTGTATATGTATATGAACATGTGTATGTACATGTATGTGTATATGCCGATGGCTCAGGATAAGTGTTCTCTCTAACAGGCACTCCCCCACGCACGAAAGTATACGGGACTACCTTCGCCTTTACTTTAGTTATGCTTCAAAGATTAGCAATATAACTCTCTTCTGAAGCAATGTATTTGCAAAACCCAATCTCAAGATAGCAACCATAGCGGTTTCTATTGTAGACTCTGAATAAGGAAGAATACATTGCAAGTCTTCAATACCCATGCAGCGATCGGTGACAATAGAGCAGCTTACTGACCAGGTAGATGCAGATAAATTTAACCTTACACCCCCCAAGCAAAAGAGCTCTCGCCACGTCCCTGTATGCTGGTTTTAATAGGAAAATGCAAGGCACAACCGTAATGAATAACAATTTCAAAGGAGAAGAACTTGAAAAATACTCTTCTTTAGCAAACAATTTTCAAACAAGGGCCTCGCAGATGATTTTGGCCCCAGGCCCCACAATACCTAAATCCATCACTGATAACAACCCAGGTTAGGTAATGGTGATGCAAGAAAAAGACGTTCAGGCTCTGTGAGGCATGTAGTGGATGTTAATTCTATTGTCTTGCTAGCTTGCTCAAACAATTACCTACAAAAACAGTTCCTTAAAGCTATTTTTTGTCCAAACAGATCAAAATCACAAGTCAGAATCTTTTCCAAGAAAAGTCGTGCAAATTAATGAGTTGAAGCAAGTTAATGTACTCTATTTTAGATAAATTGACATTGTTTAGTTTCTCAATTTTTCCTGAACGACGTACTAGAGTTTCTTAATTTTTTGACCGGCCTCGTATTCGTTTCCTATATGACAGTTTCTTATTTAAAATTTTACAGTTCTATGTTTTGAGAGTATCTCAAATATTTACAGTTTTGAAAGATAACTGTTTTCGATGAAACGAAATATAAAGACATAAAGGTTTATCTTCGATTTTCTCTGCTTGTTATGTCAAGAACAACTGTGCAAAAGTAAACTAAATTGTGTGAACAAATCTGTGATACAGAAGCTGCTATTAGATGTTTTCAATAAACAAGGCTACATAAATTGATAACAGGCAAAATTTTCCTATAAATTCATGCTGTTCTTGGCAAAGACATTAGTGGAACTTGATTCTACCGGACCGGCATAATGCTGATGATTGTTTTTGCTATCATTTCCATTGCTGAGTCTTCCTATCTTTGGGGTAAGTCAAAAAGTTATACATTATTTTTGCAATGAACAACCTTTGATTAAGACGAGGGCTATACTCTTTTTATTTCAATTCTTTTGAAAGACGCATAGTATATACTTTTGGTTGCAACATTTTCAGTATTCTCTCCATATAGAAGGAGAAGGATGTCAGTTATTGTGGCTACTACACTTTTTTCACAAAACTGCCTAACTTTTCCAAGCCTCCATGTTCCTAAATATTCTGGTTTTGAGCCTGGAATTATTCTGGAATTACCTAAGAAGTTAAGGAATTTATTCCAATCTTTGTTGATGTTTTACTACATCATAAAACTAAACAAGAGTTTATATTTTGTATGTATAATGCAAAAGTACACCTGAGAGCAGTATTATAACTAAGATTTAGAAAAATTCTGACGTCTTGATGGAGTTTAAGCCTCGAATGTTTCTTAAATT
The DNA here is from genome assembly GCA_018155075.1 of Cassiopea andromeda. Lineage (NCBI taxonomy): Eukaryota > Metazoa > Cnidaria > Scyphozoa > Rhizostomeae > Cassiopeidae > Cassiopea > Cassiopea andromeda. Next base: position 451,888 of record WIPJ01000136.1, read on the forward strand.
TTTCTTAAATTTCTGTGATTTTGAACCTCAATATTCTTATAAGCTTTACTTTATAAAAAAGAGTTTACTCTTCTACTCTTATGTCACAGATACCTACTTCAATAAAGAAGATGAGGGTGCATTTCTTTGCTACAATCGACCGGATGGAAAGTATTCTTTGCCGGATTCATTTAGGTACTTGACATGCAAGAGCGGAGCAGCAACAACATACGAATGTGACGATGGAGAGATTTTTGTGCCAACCTGCAAAAAGTGCTTGGCTCAGATTCATGCTCAAAGAGGTAACACTAAACTATATACAACCAGGGGCGGCCGTCGAAGACTAGAAGGGGGAATTTTTGGAGCCACACCCTAAACCTAGAACGCGATTTGGTTGCCACACCTATTGCGAAATCTTGCCAGAGATCCCTCACCCTTGGCCGTAACATTATATCATCAAATTTGGAAGAATTATAAAGTTGATCTTGGCAAGAAGAGGGAGGAGACAAGTCCCCTAATCCTTCCGTGGCGCCCCCACTGTATTCAATCACCTTAGGGTTGCCAATTTTTGAGGGTATTTCATTACGTGAAAAGAAACAAGTCGTATTTTGCCAGTATCAATTTTGGCTTTAGCAGTTAATTTAGATAAGCTTCAGAATGCACTATAAATATTTATTTCTTTATAACGAAAATATGATTAGTAGGTTACTTTCTACCAATGCAATGTCGAAAAGGAGTCTGTTTCAAGTTCGCAACACTTTGGGGAAAAGCGCTAAGTTCTCGAATCAGCTCACCCTTGAAGAATAACACTCTCATCTTCAACCACAGATGTCTTTGCAAAATATAATCTTTAGGGCATGAATTAAAATATATTTTTGCATATACTCTGTACAAGATGTGAACATATCTTACAGTTCTGGTAAATAAGACAAGATTTCATATGGTACGAAAATTATATCTTATAGGCTCATTTTGTAATGGAAGAGTCGGCATCTCCTCCAGTGGTAAAACCATAAAGTATCGAAACCCGTGGGATTGCAATGCCTGGTTCGAATGCAAAAATGGTATACCAACGGAATACCTCTGCGATTCGGGATTGCAGTTCAGCCCTAAGGAACAACGATGCGTCATGGATGCCAAAGAGTGTAAATTGGCCTACCAAACAGGTCTAGAACCAGCTGAATTTTTTTATTTGTTTTTGACTGCATATACTTTTTGTTCCTATTCTGATGAGAAGTCATGCTTCTTTTCCAAACAGAGATTGCATTCACTAGTGAGGACTTGAACACCAAAAATGAAGCTTACACAATTATGTGTTTATTGAGGGGCGTGGGTGAGTTGTGCTCCCAGCATGTACGAATTTGTAAGAAAGTTGGCCATACTGCTGGAGATTTAGTATCCCATTGATTATACGCAATTTAAGAATAATTTAAGAATTTTTGTCTGTGCAAGTTCTTGTACTGTTTGTAGATTAACTTTTGTACACAGATAAATCGCATTTTAAACACTTAAAACCTTTCCTAGGCCTCAAAAAATCCAGTGCTGAACTTTCTTAACCTTTTCAGAAGTCGAGTACTACTTGGTGCTTTCAGATTAACGTTTGGATCATCAATAGAATATCTATTATTTTTGGTCCTCATTTGATTTTGTTTTATGTTTAGCTATGACATTGACAAAGATTTGAATATATTCCTTTCATTTCCAGACTAAGCTAGACCTTTGATACTTAAGTATGGTTTAAGAACAATCTTAGGCTCAAAAGCAGAAAATTTAAGAATATTAAGGCTCGGAAAAAAGTTAAGTTTTCTTATAAAAAAGCGTGTAATGTTTCAATGAACTTTTTAG
>WIPJ01000136.1:488045-509496 GCA_018155075.1 Cassiopea andromeda
CAACAAAACCAAAGAATATCTTTTAAGAAATTCGCTCCTTGAAAGACAATATTATGCATTCCTTTACTTCCAAAAGCTACTTTACTTAGTACCTTACTCTTCCGACGACCAAACAGTTGTCACTGAGCAGGTTGCCGAAGACCAACGAAAACTTTGAGGATTTTTCTGAAGGGTGGTAAAAATGGCCAAAATGGGCCTAAATGTAGCTGAGACACGTTTGTTGTCAAATTCCAGACTTGCTATTGGCTAATACGGTAAGGAGAATTTAAATGTGACCAGAGCTCTCGACCAATCAAAGATTTGGAACCTATGCTGGATTTACTGTCTACCTTCTGTGTGCTAATAATAATGATTGTGCAAAATCAATAGAGATATGAAAATGCCTAAATACAATTCAAGCCATAATACACGGGATCTGATGAGTTCATTGGCAAAAAGGCCAGTGACCGAAAACTTATTCCGCTTTCCTTACACTTGATACAGACTCCAGATGGAGACATAGACTCGTGTTCATGCCAACAGAAATCAATAGAGAATAATTTATACAAAATACACGGCTAACGAATAAATTTAAGATCTTACGCCACTTGGTTTTGCTGCTCCATCTTTTGCTGTCCTACTTCGAACGCCTGTTAAGCAGCAAAAAAGGTTATAGCTAAATGATTAAAGGAATAATAACCTATGGAGTTCCATATGCTACTGAGTAGACTAATAGGCAGAATTGGAATCTGGACTACGAAATAATTATGAAAAACTACAACAAAAACTTATGTACAAGTAAGTAATGTTTTAATCAAGGACTAAATGGAATCGAGAAAGGCAAATGAGAAACTGTGATTATTTAAAAGAGCATACGCTGCCTGATGGATGAGATATTAGGCGATATATGTCTTGTCCATCAGATAGCATATGTTCTTTTGGATAATCATAGTTTCTAGAGGAATGAACATAATTAAACATACCGTGTACACCAGATGCTATCATACCACTGAACTTCGTGAAGAAACGCCCAGTGCTCGCATTTATTGCTTGCATTGCTGATGCCCTGAGGAAAACATGAAAAGCTGATGGAGGAGAGATAGCAAAGAATGAAAAAAGTTAAGGTAAGGCCCAAGAGAACTGTTGGTAGGCCTCGTAAAAGATGACTCGATCGGGTAGATGAGGCACTCAAAAGAAAGGGGGAACTTGTGGTTCAGGTGGAGAAAAGTGAAATACATGAGGACAGGAACAACTGTAGAGAGATTGTGAGGTGTTCACCAACAGATAGGAGTATCTATCAGGAGGATGGTGAAAAAGGTGAGAATGGGGGTGTGTGTGTTAGAGAGGGCGCCTATCCTCACCCATCCTCATGTGAGGTAGGGTCTAAAAAAAGCGAGAACAACATACTACGAAACAGATACAATAAGGTGCATGGGTCAAAGAGCATAGGCGAAATTGCCGACAGAAATTGAAACTTCCAGCTCTTTGACAATATTCATAAAGCATCTAAAGTCAAAAAATGCAAGCACTGCAACTGCAGGATTTGTAAAACTTTTACTTATGGAATAAGTAATTATAATTTTCATATAATTTTATCTATCCATCTTCTAAATCTTGTAAGCAGCTGGCTTGAAGTAGTTGTATTTTAGCTGCTGTAAACAAGTCCGCTGAGAGAATTCAGAGGCCTGGGGGCAAAAGACGAAGATAAGCTCCGCGCGAGCGAAGCGAGAATATTTTCAGGGTCGAGAAATTAAAATTAGGAAAATTACAGCTGGTTTACTTCATAAGTCCCCCAGACCTTGAGGCATTGGGTGTCATGAGGCCCCTTGGGCCCTAAGACCCTGGGCAATTTCTCCCCTGCCCACCTTTCCGCAGCCCTGACTCTAAATAGCCAACTATGAAATTAGAGGATCTATTGCATTGGTGAGCGAGGTAGCATAGTGGTTAGAGCGCATGCCTCCCATGCGGAAGGTCTACAGTTCGAGCCCGACTCGATGCCCTGACTCAACGCTCGCTCACTGTTCACCCAGCAGCAAATGGGTACCCAATGGGATCAATGGGGAGATAAAGGCGGCGAGGAAAGGAACTGGCCACCCTACCTTACATGCCGATGGCTCGGGGTAAGTGTCCCCTCTAACAGGCACTCCCCTACACTCCTTTTTTTATAAGAACAAAGTCTATAAGAATATTGAGGCTCAAAATTGCTAAAATTTAAGAATAATTTAAGAATATTGCCAGGCTCAACCTTCATCAAAACTAAAATATTTTGTTAATCGAATCAAATTTAATTAAGAGTTTCCTCCCACAACAAAACATTTGTCACTTTGACACTATATATATATCTATATGTTTTAAAATTCGTTGAAATTTATGGTGAATCAACACATCAAAAATGATTTAATATGCTTCTTTCATCTTAAGGCGAATTTACACCTTGTGTTGAGCAAGAAAAATTTAAGAATAATTTAAGAATAATCTGAGGCTCAAAACCGAAAATTTTTAAGAATATTGAGGCTCAGAAAAAAATTAGGTATTCTTATAAAAAAAAGAGTGTATGTACGAAAGTATACGGGACTACCTTTGTTTTTTAAAATTATATTGGTATTATAGGATGTCAGTGTATCTGCTCAATGCTTTTGTTGTCATTAGGTACCCATTCGTTTCTTAGTGGACCAAGAGCGAACATTCAGTCAAAGTTCGAATGTACTTTGAGCCATTGACTTTCGCACAGCAGACAAGCACTCTAAGCCACTACGCTACCCGGTCATCAAAACGTCATACTATAGAATGAAAATATACCTCCACAGTGGCCTCAAACAGAACAGCCATTGTATAAATTACAATGCGAGTCCGTAGCTTTGCATAACAACGCTAATCACCACTCTAATGCGCCTTCACAGAGCATGCACGTTTTATTCAGTATATATGATATATTTGACAGCAAAGTAAATCGTCTAGTCTTACCCCATATGACCAGTTCCTTGGCCTTCTGGAAAAGCTTTCTTCTCCAATCTGACCGCCTCCTCTATTTGTTTTGTTATTTCCTCTCTCTTTACCGAGTCCTCTTTGGCTTGTGTCTGCAAAATTAAGCTGCCAATAAAAGCAAGTCCCACAAAGTCAAAAAAAGTCAAAGTCCTTTCCCGCGCCAATGGCGAATAGGGCGGCGCCTATCTTCGTTTCTATAGCCCTAGGCCACGTGTCTGCGAATGCAGTGAAAGCTAAAGTGGGGGGTTGGTCCACTGGTAGCTCCGCGAGTTTAACTTTCCCACTCCATTCTCATATGTCGAGCACCAGACGAGAAGGCAGTGAGTACCATTTTAAAAGTCTTTGGTATAACTCGGCCGGGGCTCGAGCCCACAACTTACCGTTTGTGAGGCAGATGACGATCTACCACTGGGCCATCACTCCAGTAACTCCCATAAAACAGACCCATAAAAACATTTTTAACAAAGAAAGAACCTTTTCAGGGCAAGCAAGATTGTCTTTTCATTTAAGTGTTTTGGAATCTGTTTACATCAAGACTCAAAACCCAGTCTTGTAGAGACAAAAAGAGTTTGTTTTCTCATTGGGACTCTTCAAGTAAACAATGTTAATAGGTCCTAATTGGTCAAACATGGGGCCAATTAGACGCATCCTATCACATGTAACCACATCTGAATATATATTTTGGTTAACCTTTAGGTCAGGTCACTATCCGACGTTTTCATACTCTGATGAGTGTCGGAAGAAAAAAGCTTTTAAGTATGTTGCCGCTTTTTCGTGCTGTGGTAAAGAACCTTTTGATGGTTAATTATATAATAAATAATGGGGTTTATTGTCTGTCACTGGCCAAAGACTATTCTACTGACTATACACATTACCCATGGTCACTATGCTTGGTAGCATATAGTAGCGTACAGCCACACACGGTGCTCACAACTACGTACCGGGCACCCATTTATGTCCTTGGGCTGATGGGGGCATACTTTGTGTTAGCACCTTGCCCAAGTGCGCTATCGCAGAAAGTGGCTTCAAACTGATTTGAACCCAGGACTACTAAATCACCGCATTAACCAATACGCCAGTGAGGAAGCACTCCTAAGTGCCCAATTGCCGGGTCCAGATTAATGAGAATTAATGAACTGCATAGGTTCATTATTTCCTGTTTAACTATTCAGACGATATGCGAACGTACGTCAAAACAATTGCTTCTCTGTATTTCATTAATACGATTTATTAACAGTTTAATATCATTGGTGAGAAAAAAACTTTTCTATTTTAAATTAGCATGTAAACTACTCGTTTATCAGAGAAGTACAGAAGAATCTGTGGACTAACCTCAAATTCTTCTAGCTGCTTCGTAATCGAGTTGAAGACGTCGGACATGTATGGTTCAATATCTTTGAGGACCTGTAAACATGAAAATCTCATTGATTAAGCATGAGGAAAATTGAAAAAGAATTTATTAAAATCGAAAACATTGCCACTCAAATCTGTCCAATATCACTGCATTCATTAAGCTGGGTGTAATATGTAAATTATGCATGCTTTGTAATCAATTAATTAGGCATGGTCTAGTAAAATCAAAGTGAATATGAGAGAAAGAGAAACCCTTATACCTGATGGCTAAAATTGAAAAATGAATACTGTGCAAGCATGTGTTCTAGAACCTTCTGCAGGACCATGGTCTACAAAAGAATGCAACCATTTTTTGTCTGGAAACTTTAAATAAATAAAAGACATCTAATACATGTCTCTGACTGGTTATCAAAGTTATGAAACACAAGATTCCTACTAAATCCAAGTATTCTTTAATTTAAATATTTCTATTTCTCACACACTATTTCTGCCTAAATGAAAACTATCTGATTTCCCTACTTTGTGAGCAAAAGAATGGGTTTAAAACAAGAATGTTTATTGCTTCACAGCTTTTAAACCTGCAAAAAAAACAAGAAATGAATTTATTTTGGCAGATTTAAAAGCTGTAAAGTAATGCTTCTAAAGAAATGAACTGAACTGAACTGAAAAAAATACTGATGTGGGTTTGGTGATAAACAACTAAATCTTTGCTAAGCTTTTTCACAAATTATTATGACTTTAAGAACTTTTCATACCTTCTTGATACTATGGATCTCTCGAAGAACCTGTATGTACTGAGCCAGCTTCTTTTGGTAGCTTTCTTTTGCGTTTAGCATGTTATGGGCAGCTCTGTCAAGAATTGAAGGCTTAAAAAAAAGAAGAACCTCCTGTGAAAATTTTCAAAGCACAAATTATAAGCTTCTCAAATTTCACCCTAGATGAAATGTTGGGGCCTACTTTCTTGTAATAACTTGAATGAAAAAGTAGATTGTTCTTAATGAGCAAAACAAACCAAAAAGAAGAAGTAGTAATAACAGTTACCTCTTGCAGGTTCCTTTGATTTGGAATGCTTGAAAATTTTTCCCAAGTGAAGTGGAGAGTTTCATTTGCTTTTGAAACCTGGTGTTTTAGCTCCTGAAATAGATACCCCCAAAGCTAAGTCATATATAAAGGCTTCAAAGACAATGAAGAGCTTACATAAAAGAGTGCCCCAATATGCAAAACAATGGTATGTCAATTTAGCACTCTTCCATGATTACCTACATTGAGATATTCTGCATAGTATTTTCATACATACTACCCTGCAAGGGGTAAAAAGTAAGGGTAGTCCCATATACTTTTCTATATAGGGGAGTTCCTGTTAGAGAGGACACTTATCCTGAGCCATTAGCAAGTGAGGTATGCCATTAGCAAGGGTGGCCAGTTCCTTTACTTGCCACCTTTATCTCCCCGGTGTTGTCACCAGGTATTCATTCACTGCTGGGTGGACAGTGAGCAAGCATTCAGTAAGGGCATTGAGTCAGACTCAAACCTTCCGCATGCAAGGCATGTGCTCTAACTACTATGCCACCTCACCCATCTGTAAAGGGTAGTATGTATTAAATACTATACAGAATATCTCAATTTAGGAAAATCATTTAACATAAGTGAACAAATTTGTACTCATATCAGTAAGATTGCAAGAAAGTAAGTAATCAAATCAAATGAAAAATGAGTTTTCAGCATGGCATAACTAGGCAACGCATAGTGGCATTCAATGATAGCATGAGTCAATATATTCATGATTAACAGTTTCTTGTCAGCATGCTTCTGAATTTCCAACTAGCACACTACTGTAATGGCATTGTGCTACTTGCCAGGGTCAAATCACAGCCAGCACACAGTGGTGTAGGGAGGGAGAGGGTTCAGGCCTACTGGCTTGGTAACTGTTCTGGAAGTCAACCCTGAATAGCTATTAGTTTATGGTAAAAGGCTACTTTAGACTTTAAAAGCTATTGAGAAATTGTTATTTAAGAAGATAAATCTGACAAGAGAAGTATTAAAAGTATGCTGTTTACTGAGCAATATTCTCAATTTCTAATATAACTGGGTGGACCAACTTTGAGTTTCTTATAAAAATGCATGCATGAGAAGAGCCCCACTAGCTATCAATTTACATCTACATCAATGCTAGCACATTGTATCAAAGTCAAGCAACAACTCTCAATTGAATAAGGGCTAGGAACAGTTACGATTAATTTCTACCAATGGTTTTCTCATTTTTAATATTCTATCATGTGCCTATGGTATCCAGCTGAAAAACATATAACATCTGGTGACATTGGCTGGTGTGATAATGGATTATCTGTAGGTTTATTTACCTTTGCCTTCTTGATGTACTTGGCAATATCTGCAAGAGGCTGGACACCCAGCATGCTTGTCTGGCTAAGAAGCATCTCTCTGTAGCACTCAATTTTATTAACAGCTTCTGAAAACTGAAATCAGACAATGCAATGCATAGTGCTGAGCCCCATGAGTACTTTTTGCCATTTTTTGATATAAATTACAGCAAATAACACAAACACATGAGCAAGATGATAGCAAATGTCCTGTAAAAATTTCTGACAAATTTTCCTGTTTTTCTTTTTCAGTAGGGTTTCTGGCTTTTCATGTATAAAGCTTCTTTACTTTACATGCTAATTTTGGAATTGGTTGAAATTTGTTCTTCTTTTATTACACCATCTGTTTTAAAATCACTAAAATTTTTTGAGTCTCTGAAAAATAAACATATTGCTATCAAGGATATATGATTGTTTTTCCAATGATGATTTTCTTGTCAACAAAATGACACTTTGGGTGCCTGATGAAATTCAATTTTATACAACATAGTAAGTACAGCGTGAATTTATGTTTTCAAATATTAATACAAGATAACTATTCTCAAATTTGTACCATACCAAGAAAGGCAATTTCTAGATACAAAAATAACTTTTCCTTATACAAAATATATAATCTTAGTAAGAATAATTATATTTAACACATTTCAAGCCCATTGGTATGCAATTTTGATAAATTACGCCCAGAACAGTCTAAACTTGATATGTTCAAGGCTCTCTACAAATGTCTAAATATTTTTAATGAAAAGGTTTAAATAACCTATGACTCATCAATAGTACCTATAAAATACCAGATGGACACATGTGAATATAATTAAGTAATGAAAAAGATTTTGAGCAAGAAACAAGTAAATATGAAATCATGGAAAAATGGATTTGTATCAGAAATTTACTCAGTCCACAACTTTCTTGGTGTACTGCATAAAATTTATGCTTCCAGTATCTATAAATATTCTTTGAAATTCGTAGAAATAACAGGCAAGTGGTTAGGCTATACATGTTTGGGAATAATCATCAAAAATTTATATCCATTGTGAAACTATAAAGCATGGAATATCCTTCTTTGCTTTGCATGATCATTTGATCAATTTCCATTCAACATATATTTGCTATAAATCAAAAATGAAACACATTAAAGTATTCCCAACTACAATCCCTATCATGTGATTATTTAAATTGTGAGCATTCTTTTGTGAGATCAGAAGCTTAGATCTATGCTTTTAATCTCATGAAAGAATGTTCACAATGTGTGGACAATGTGTGCTTTGAACTAAAAGGAAAGTTGATTTGATTTTCTTTCATAGAACTAGCTTCCCATAACCAAAACTAGTGTATGAATAACTACACAAGTGGAACTTGTTTCACTTGTGTAGTGTTTTAACAAAATTGAAAACCTGAGTGAATTACTTGAAGTAAGTTACTCAGGTGTGCAATATCCTTTTCTTTGCTAAATTTAAATCTTCATGCTCCACAAACTTCAAAACAGACAGGGACAAAACTGAAGGGAGGGTATGGGGGTAAGTCACCCTTCCCCTAACCTTGAAAATTTGCCAATTCACAGGGTAAAAATGGCAGTGCACTGTATTTTTGCAGGTAAGCTTATTGGACCTAGAGCCATTTGATCAACTACTACTCCTAAAGAATAAAGGTAACTGACAAAATTTTCATAGGGCAAGCTTCTGGCACCCCCCAAATAAATTGACGCTATGTCCCTGATAACAGATAAACTCTTCTGTTTGACAAAATATTCTCTGAAAAACTATATGTTCCTTCGCAAACTTCCACGCCTTTTCCTCCAACACCTGTGGGTCTCAGGCATATCAGAAATCTGAAGTGTTGGCTAACATACCTTGTTTAAAGCTTCTTCCATGAACTGGTCGTCTTTAAACGCCCTGGCAGCATTGGAAAGTGCATCACAAAAACCATCTCCAGAGTTCTTGTGACTAAGCCCAGTTATGTGGTACTTCTCTAGACTTGATGCTAGAGCGCTGATGCTTTTCCTTACCTATCATTGAAATTAAACCTCTTTTGAAACAACCCTGACTATGCCTAGGCAGCATGTTATTCTTTATTACGATTAAAAATGCAATATAACTCGACAAATACTTATCATTTGTCTGAAAATATATCCAGTACATTGCATATGAATATAAGTTGTAAAGAGAATTGATCAATATTGATATTGCTTCAAACAAAAAGTGATAATACGCTCAAAAGCATTTTATAAACAAGACGATACTTACATCTTTTGACCGTTGATTCCAATAAGTCATAGACTGGTGGCATTCTGGACTATCTTCTAAAACGAAGTGGAACTCTGGAAAATCCTTCATTTTAACGTTGTCTAATAGGCACTTACGTCACATTTGTCAGAGCTCTTCTCCTTCCAAGCGCAAAACAGACCTACCCACTCCACTCCGCAGATATATATGTTTCTTATAACTACAGCATGTGTGGCCAACCCACAGCTCTTTGCCTGGCTTCATGCGGCTCTTGCACTCATATTGAAGAGAGTGTTTCTTATATATGTTTAATTCCCTTGAGTTCAATAAGCTATATTCGTGTGAGAGGAAAGTATGGGGAAGATGGTCATGATGGCCATAGGAGGACGTCAAATTTAGGGGGCTGTAAACTATCTGCCCGAATTTCCTATTGGTCTTTCAGAAACTTTGCCCGAGTGAAACGGATTTCTGTCCAACTTGGGGGGCTGCAGCCCCCTGCCCCCCAACTCCTGCGCTTATGATGCTCATGTATCCCCATTAGTTTGATGTGGCTCTTTGTGGTATGACAGTAGAAAATGCGGCTCTCACCCTCTCATTGGTTGGCCACCCCTAAAGTACAGAATAAAGTATTACTGATTTCCCAAATTTTACCCCCAAGACACCTCCCCCCTCTAATCAGTCTCCATTACAAATCAAAGACTGTTGGGATATGTACCTTTTGAGAAGTAACTCCCATTATAAACCTTGAGCTCTGTGATTTACACCTTTTTAAAAGAAAACCATTATTTTCCCGAGCCTCACTTTTCTTAGCTTTTCCCGAAATTGAGCCTGAGATTTTCTTAGCATTTTCTTAACATTTACCGAAGTAAACTAGCTAAAATGGCGATTTTTTTGCTGTAAAAAATATTATCCACGAGCCTCATAGCTTATTTCTGATGGACAGTTGCAGTTCTGAGAAGCTCGTTCCAGCTCTATAGTCACTCCCCAGACTTTGCATGATCACTTCAGCTGTTATTTAGCCCTATCAATGCTATCAAAACAGCAGTAAAAGCTGAGTGAGTGTCGAATACAATCAGTTCAATTCAGTTCATTTTCTGTTTTAAGATTCCACTACACAGAAAATGCCACTAAAATTACTTACAACATACAACGAAATCAAAAAATAAACTAAGAAATACAGACTAAAGGACAACGAAAATTTACGGCAACTTGTAAGCAGGGAGCTTCTTATAAGAAGGATCTCTCTCAATAGATAAACAAATCAAGGAGAGAGCACCCCCTAGGTTACAGACAAAATTTTGGAGTTAGATTGATGATTAATAAAAATGCTTGTAATTCAACTGTTTTGTATTTCATGTGTGACTCTTTGTGATTAGATGGTTGATTGAAGCTCTAAAGCTAGCATTTAGTAGTAAAGAAATAGAGCTAAAGTTAATGCATGAAACTCATAACTGTTGAAGCTTGCTTTATAACATGTGGAATGCTGTTCCAAGATTTTGCTCCTGCATATCTTACTTATGGATTTTAATCCATATTGCAAAACTAGCGAAAGCACATAGAAAAATTCATTAAAAAAGATATGAAATACTTTTTAAAGATTCAAAAACAAAAGTCATTAGTTTCATTTTAAAAAGATTCTTCAGTTTATGGATTCGAAGAGTGAGAAAAATAAGAGTAGAAAAGTGCAGAAAGATTTTTGAAAGCAATAGCTCGTACAACCTTTTGTGTGATAGATATTGGCTTAAGGTAAGTATCATAAGTAATTCCCCAAACAACACTTCCATATTGGAGAAAGAGGCAAATATAGAATGATACAAAGAAGCCAATACATCTTTAGGAAGAAGATGCCTAACCTTGAAGAATATACCACAAGTTCTTGCTAACTTTTTGGATAATTCACTTGAGTGATGCTTCTTTGACAGATTTTCACCCAAAAGGAGACCAAGGAAATTGACATACTTCGCCTTTTCACATGTTTTTTGCCAAACTTTATTGCAATATTTTCAAAGAGACATTTTGTGGTGAATCAAAAATGACATACATGGTTTTGTCAACATTGAGAGCAAGTTTATTAGCATCAAGCCATTTCTTAGCATGCTTAAGTTCATAATTCACCACCTTTTGATGTTGTTCTAAATTTCCTGATTCAAAGTAGATACTGGTATCATCCGCAAAGAGAAAGAATGCTAACGTAGAAGGTGTATTTGGAACATCATATGTATCATTAAGAAAAGGAGTGGACGAAGAACAGATCCTTGTAGAACACCACATGTAACATTTAGATTTATTGAATTGTGACCATTCACTGAAGCAGACTGTTCTCTGTTGCTAAGAAAAGAACAAAACAATGCTAATGCTACTCCTCTAATTCCATAGTGCTCAAGTTTATTGAGAAGTATTTCATGATTTACAGAATCAAAAGACTTTCGCAAATCAATGACAATACCACATCCAAACCTCCTATAGTCTAAAGTATTTTTATCCTTGCAGTTAAACTGATCAGTGCATGACTAATGGAATGCGAAGCATGGAAACCAAATCAAAAATTGTTTAGGATGTTATGCAATTCCAGGAAATCATAAAGGCGTTTGTGCATTACTTTCTCTATAACTTTACTAAACAAGGACAAAAGAGAAATTGGCCTGTAATTGGAAGCCGTTAGGGAACAATCCTTTCGAACAAAGGAATGACTTCTGCTAGTTGCAATTTTTCAGGAGAGGTGCCAGACTGGAAAGACTCATTGATGATATGTGACTACAGAGGGTATATGCGCGGGGATAAAATTTCAATAACTTTATTGGAATACTATTTGGTCCTATAGATTTTCCAATTTTTAATAAACTTATAATGTCAGATATTTCCAAAGGAATAACTGGTGCCATACAAAGTAGATGCCCATTCCTGGAGCCAAGGTAGGCCATAGGAGACTTTCTAGTCCTTGGTATACCCTTGGCAACATTTTCAGCTACATTTGCAAAAAAATCATTGAAGTCAGTTGTTAAACTCCGTTAGCATCATTGGTTCTTATATAATGGATTTAATGCTATCGATTTAAAAGTTCATGAGTAGAAATTTTCATTGGCTGTCTGTGCTCTTCAAGTTGCACAACAAATCACAAGATTACTATACAAGAATTCTGACCTTAAAGTGTTCTCAAGAATCATCAAGAATTCTTGTGCTGAAAACAGTGTAAATGCATGCAAAGCATGTGCTGTATATGAGGACCTTGTTAAGAATCTTACAGGCTAGAATTGAGAATACCAATCCACTAATTATGAACCTATCCAGCCTGCTCAGGAAAGACCTAAGTTCTTTTATGCGGCTTTCTATTGTAATGTGCTTTCAGTTCGGTAGCAGGGTTGTCGGTAGAAGGGTTGTCGGTTCTAAGCGTGACGCAACGCAAGGGGGTCTTCTAAACAAACGTGACAGGGCGTGATTATAGGGAGTGGGTGGTTCACAAATGTGAATTTTAGCTTGACGTAATGTTGAACAGCCCCTGATTGTGACAGGCAGGTTCATTCCTATGTTTTTATTCATAAAACTATGGATTGTTAACAATATTGCCGTAGTATTCCAATGCTCAACTGTTAAATGTCCTTTTCTCTGGCACATTTTGGACCCTGTTTTCAGAACAAACACCGTGATTATGCGAACTACCACATCATATAGGAACATGATCATGCTCATTTCGAAACCATAGGATATTATATGCGAGTTTTACTATACTAAAGTGAGCCTTCCTTTAGCTGTCTTGCAATTTCTCAATCGTACATATGTTTTATAGTTAATTTTCCCGTTAAAACCTTCTTAAGAGTTGGAGACGTGGTGTAGAAATTTCAATATCCAATGGTAAAAATATCAAGTCTATTTTAATCTTGCAGATTAAATTGTGGATTACCGCAAAATATTTAGCATTAATTTAAAAACTGATTTCATTTCTACCCATTAAGCACATAAATTTTAGATTTGCGGTTGTACGCACACAAAGTACGCGCACTTATGCATGCATTTCTGGCTATACTCTATTCAATTACAAGTTCAATATTTCTATACCATTGATTTGCTGGAAAATGAAGTTGATAGGACAGAGTTTGGCTCCTATGTAGCAGAAAATACATTAAAAGTTTCAAGGATGTGCTAAAACTTTCGGTAGTGTCAGAAGTTACTCTGCATAAATTTTTGTCTGTGACCTTGTTTTTGTTTTAGTAACGGAAGTGCACCAATGATCCTGGGTCTAGTAAATTGCTCTGGAGAAACACATTGTAATTCCATTTTTGCCTTGCAAAATGGCAAATTTTCAAGGTTGGAGGATGACTCACCTCTATACCCCCCTTGAGTTTCATCCCAGCCAGGGAATTTTCGATGGGAGCTGACTCTTCCGATGAGGAGGCTAAAATGCGATTTTCATGGTACTATAAATATCCAAAATCTCCAAAAAACAGTTTTTCATCTTCCAATGGGGGCCAGCATGTTCCGATAGGGGGCTATAGTTCCACCTAGCCCTCCCATGCGTGCCACCCTTGGATGGCGCTAGGGATTTTTCAACAGAAAGGCTGAATTTTTGATGGGGGGAATATGATACGATTAATAGTAATTTAATAAATTTAGAGAAAAGAGTTAATCACCTTCCGACAAGTAGACAGAATGCTTTTACAGGAGCTATGGCCCTAGTCCTTCTCTAGTGCCACCCTTGATCCTCTTAGAATGGCAAAGCATGGACAAAGAAGCATGTCTAGTATTCCTTGTCAATACAATTGCTTATAGCAGCTGTCTGGTAGTACCAAGCGGCTTGTGGAAGAAGCGCTTCGGCTGCTGTATTTATACAGTGGTTACGAAGATGGAACAATCCAACTAAAATGTTCTCTAATCATTTAGAGCACAAACCTTTTCGCCAAAGAATAAATATTATCCGAGCTAATCTTAACCATTCCTATACTTCTTGACTTTCAGCAATTTTTGAGAAGTTATTGTGAAATTTTCCTGCTTCCTTAACTGCTTGTTATAATTAATTTATATCAATAATTTTAATATACGATTTGTGCCACCTGTTTTTAATGTTTACACCAGGATTTAATCAGGCAGGTTTTCAAACTGACGAAAACTAGGAAATCAGATTAGAATTTCTGCAAGCATTTCTAAAGACCTGAGATCAATATTCTCTGGTTTGTTTAGCGTACTACCCAGTAGAACTACGCAACGATTACTAATCAGTTGGGTGTGACATCTGAAAATTATAGTACTAGTGCTAATGGCTGCAACTGTGTCTTTGTTTATATCTCACATTGATATGCAAATTTAATGGTGAATAAACTTTGCAGTCATTTGTTTGAAATGTAGACTTTACTGTTTGTACAAGACCCTGCTGGCATTCAACAAAACAGTCGTGTAGGATTTCCATGTCTCACGCTAATGAACCAAAGAAATGGCAAGGATTAACTTATATAGTTGATTGCAAAGTTTGACAGAATTCTCACATAATTGGAGAGCACTGTTTTTCAAATTGGGCTCCTTAAAGTTGAAAGCAATGTACCGACTGTAAAAGACCTATTGCAACTGGAAAGACACTATCTGGATGACATTGTTTTCGTGACTGCAAAAGTAGCTGGCTTTTTCCACGGACTAAAGTTCTTTTTGCTCATAAAGGAGTCATATAAGCGCAAAAGCTGGTGCTGTGTTAGGTAAGGGAGCGACTGATGTCAATACATAGCCGATGGCATTTTATAAATTCTGAAGTACTTTTTCATTAGTGCACGGATATAAAAGATTCCGACGATTGTGACTCATCGCAGAACAGGAATCTTCATCTTCTAAATACATAGAAGTCAAATAGGAGCTAAGGTAAGCAAGAAATTGTTGGAAACTTGACGGCTTTTGGTCATTCATCCCAGACGGCTATCCTTTGCTTGCAATACTACTAATAGAAGTTGAAAACCACTAGAGTTGGCATAGCATTGCTTTGGTTTACATTTCTGCTACCCATGCAGTTAGGTGACTACCTTTTCTCCTAATTGGTTGGTTGTTGCAAATACCACTGAGCCCAGCTGCAAAAACGATATACTGGAAAGTTGATAAGGGTCACAAGCTAAGCGTATATGAAGCTTTTCTAGAATGTCCAGTTAATAGAATACACTCAGGAAAATACGCTACTTGAACAACGTGGTTATGTACCGTACACGATAAAGTAAAGAGGTTGCGAGAAACTGCCTATTGACATCACAGGATTGAGGAAGAATGTCAAAAAACACTGTTTGTTCTTATACCAGAGAAACTGGGGCTCCTAAGACATACGAGGATTCAAGTTGGAGCACGAGAACGGAAATTAGTCTTGTTAAGACAAGACGTACCTCCATGAACACAATACAAGAGACGCCAAATGTCCAATCCAGCATCAACATGTCTTCGAATATGTCACTGGGACAGAAACCATTTGAAGAGCTTCCATTATTAGTGGCAGATGCTGCAATGGCTCAAATGAAGAAGATTACTTGCATGGTAGAAGCTAATGGCCAAAATAATTGTTTCTGTAGCAATGCCATGAAAAAGGAGAGAGGCTCACAAAAAGGTCACGAAGTTACTGGGCGTAAGGAGAAGAACACTACAAAAGGTATAACTAATGTTCCAAGTCAGCTTGATTGTAGAGAAATAAACAAAGGACACCTGCATAGAGCTAGTACAGCAAAAGTAGCATGTCAGATGTCAAGTGAAAGAGGAGGGCAAAGCTTCATGGCAGTGAAGAGAAGAAGAAAAAGCGTCCCCATACTGAGGAATCCTCATCCCTCCACCTTGGACTGTCTTGCTGCGAAAAGAAACCATTGCTCAGATGTACGAAGGAGATCAGTTGATCAGAACTGGCTACCAAATATTGGAATAAGGGGAAGTGATAGGAAAAGGGTCTATCAGATAGATAGAAAACTGGGACAAATAGAGAGGAAGCTTCAGGGGCAGAAAGATATGGACCAGATAGATAAAGTGTTGCAGCACATTGCTACTGGAAGGGATAATGACTGTGGCAATAAAGTATGTTGGAATATCGCAACAGAAAATGCAAAGTCGATGATGCAAAAGAAAACTAGAGAGGACTACATGTCTGCAAACTCTACAGATTTCGGAGATATTGGTATGAAGTCTAATAAAATTAGAACAAGGAATGGTGAAGGACTATACAATAGCATATCACAATGCAGAAATTCAAAAGGTTTCAAGAGAGTGATGTTTAAAGTAGGTGAAGATGAAATTATCAATTCTTTGCAGTAATGTCTGGACAATGAAACATTCTTGAACTATAAGCTATGATAGGTCTATTCACTTTCCGAATACCAGAATAACTGTGGCAGTGCTATTCAATGAGCTTGAACAGAATTCGTCTTCTTCATGAGATAGAAGATTGCCTTTAAAATCAAATTTTCCAATGAGCTTGGACATCAATAATGCATGCCAACTGTCTTCATACGTTGCATAAAATAATTACAGTATACTCCCGATAACTAGGATTTTCATGTGGATTATGACTTAAGCCCTGTTTACACTACTAAAAGAGCTACCCAGGGTGAGCCCGGGTCCAACCTGGGTTAAACCTGGATAGAGGTAACCTACGTAGATTTTTGTAGTGTAAACGCTTACCTAACTGGGTTGAACCCGGGCAAACTCAACCCACTCATGGAGGTGGGCTGATTCTAGCCGGGTTGAACCCATGTAGGTTTGCGTTTACTCTACAAAAGTCAACATGGGTTAGCCCTACCCAGGTTGAACCCGGGTTCACACCGGGTAACTTTTCTGGTAGTGTAAACAGGGTTTTATTTACTGGAGGACCATGTAAGTGATGGCATGTCCGTGGACGTAGGAGGACGTCAAATTTTTAGGGGCTTTAAACGTTCTGTAAACGTTCTACCCAAATTTCCTATTGTTCTTTCAGAAAATTTGCCCGAGTGAAACGGATTTCTGTCCAGCTTGGGGAGACTGCAGCCTCCCTGCCCCCGCCTCCTACGCTTATGGGCATGTCCCCTCTTTACTGTTCATGCACACGATCAATTTGATATCCTCATCTATGATTTTCATGTAGGCATAAACTCTTTTTTACAAGAATGAAGTTTGCAAGAATATTTAGGCGCAAAATAGCTGAAATTAAAAAATAATTTAAGAATAACACAAGACTCAGCCTTAATTAAGAATGAGGAATTTCTGTGTATTCAAATTATACTATTGTTTCTAAATACCTTTTTACTATCGATGCAATGTTTATTATTCTGTTCCGCTTTTGCTATGTTTTATGACGAAGTAAGACATCAACAAAGATTGGAATATTTTCCTTCGATTTTCCAGTAAAGTTATACTTTTGGTACTTCAGAATAATTTGAGAATAATCTTATGTTCAAAATCAAAGTACTTATAAAGTACTGGAGCTCAGCAAAGAATTAGATATTCTCCTAGAAGTATATTTGAGAAATATAAAGAGCCTCACCCTTCTCGTTGTACATTTCAATGCTCTGGAGTATTGATTTCTGACTTATTTCTGAATGGAAAGCAATAATCAGTTGTATTTCCTATAGCAAACAATAGTTTTAAGAAACTTGTTGAATGAAAAGACAATAGTAGTCCCCTAAAGTTCAGCTCTGGATCCGCCCCTGGTGGTGGTACCAAAATTTTGCACTCTTATGTGGAGGGGAATAAAAAATGAAGAGCATTTTCAAAAAAGGTGCATGGAGCTTCTTCTGTTATGCTGGATGGGTGGACCAACGTTTTTACATAAAGCTAGGGGGGATAAGGACTCCATCAAGAAACATCCAGGCTGAAAGCAGAAAGTGTTTCTTATAAAAAAAAGTGTCTATGATTACGTAAAAACGTAGAGGTAGTTTGGGTATAAACTGCTTCCTTTAGAACTTCCGATTTACTGGCTGGTGCTTTATAGTTGTTGATTGGTTACTCTGGTCTCCCCACAAGGGTTTTGCACTTTGGTGTTTAAGCTGTCTTTATTGGTAGGTGCCATTGCGCAAACCTCTGTGCAGAGTGCAGGGCAGGTCTGTCGAGTTAGCACACTATCCTGTGCAACTCTTTTCAACAATTTTGTGCGTGGAAGTAGAGCAAAATGGCTGAAGACATAGGAACAAGGAACCCAGACATAAAGTTTACACAGGTAGATTGTCAGTTTTTGGAAATTCACACCTCATAGTGTATACAGCTAGTTACCCCGTATTCCATCCACCCCCAGCACTGATAACTGACCACAGAGGGTCCCACCGACACGATAATGTTCTTTTTTCAGTACAGATAAGTAGAACTGTAATAGGCCTTTGGCCTAGGCAGAAGTTCATTATGTTATCTTATGAGGTTTGCCTAATCAAATCTTTGCAGAAGAAATAGTTAGTTGGCCAGATTTCACACAACAATTAGCCTAAATTTTTGCGTATCTGCAGTTCATGCATACAGCTGCTAATGCTTATTTTAATGAGACTTTCCAGTGCGCACGTGTTGCTTCGATGTTTACTTTTGAAAATCACCTAAGTGTAGTTCCTGCATAGATTTCAAATAGGCAAGCCAGCCACAGAAAAACTTGATTCACTTCACCCATTCTTGCAGTGGGTGTGCATCATAAGGGAGTAGATCTTAATCTGAGGCAATGATGAGAAGGAAGGGGCGTGGGAGGGGGCGCAGCCACCCTAGCTGTACCTTGAGGGAGCCCTGCCCCTCCCAACTTTGCAAATGTCTTGGAAAGAAGAGCACATTAAAATCATTATTCGGCCGATGCGAAGAATCCCGTGGAACATTAGTTCAGGGTTTATACGGTCAGGGAAAGTCAGGGGAAAAGGGTCTTTTTTGCTTTGGTCAGGGAAAGTAAGTGAAGCTTGCAGTGGTCAGGGGCAAAATAGTATTTTCATTCTGCAGGTCAGGGAAATCTTTCATTTTTCACCATCAAGGAAGTATGTACAACACTTTAATAACTAGGTAAGAAAATGTGATAGTAAGTTATAGGTTAGAAAGTTCTATCATTTTCATCAAACTTAGGATTTAAGAAGCAAGTAGAAAAATCAAACAAATATGGTGTCTACTGGACGACAGGTTTCTTATAAAGATGCATACAAGAAAAGAGCCCCCCCCTAGATATTGATTTACTTGTGCACCACCGCCAAAATCCATAGGCTGTATTGCAAACTATGGAATATTAGTATTGCGCTGAATCATCTGTGATTTAGATAGAGAATTTAAACTCAACATTGCAAGTTGCAAAGCTCTTGTGGGGTGGGGGTTTTAGGGGAGCCATGGCCCCAAGTTTGAGAAAAAATTGAAAAGAAATTACAGGAAAACATTTGGTAATTTTCAAACAAGGCCCCGGCAGATAATTTTGGCCCTGGGCCCTGTGATCTCTAAAACTGCCACTGCTCCTGTGCCAGAAAATGAAAATATACATTCTAGCAAACTCTTAATAATCATCATAATCATCCATTGTAAACTTGACCATACTTATTTTCAAGTTGTGCACATGCATTTTACAGAGAATGTCTCATGTATGCAGATGTAATAATTAGGGAGCATGTGCCCCCCCAATTAAAAAAATTATTTCAGCTTAAATAGTTGCCCTTTTTTGCTTGTGAGAGTGCCCTTGAATGCATTCCCCCTACTTCTTTAATGTGTTCATCCCCAGGTATATTTGCCCCTAATCTCAAAAATTAGTTTAGTTTTATAGATAGCAATACAGTTTCATGCCCTAATTTTGAAGAAATTTTGAACAAATTGACTGTCAAGTGGTTGCACATTTGCCTACCTTTACTTCTACAAAGAGTGTCACATACTATCTCTTTCTACAAGCAGATTGTCATGTTTTCATTGTTCTGCTAGATATTTATCAACAATGAATGGCATAACTCTGTCAGTGGGAAAACTTTCCCAACAATCAATCCTTGCAATGGAGAAGTGATCTGCCAAGTTCAAGAGGGTGATAAGGTAATCATTTGCTTCAATTACAACTGAAGTCTGATCCATATAAAAAGTGCTTAGCATTATATGCACCTTTGTTTAAAAAAGTAATTATATTACATAGCTACACAATCCATTCACGCTCATTATCCAGAACCAAATGGTCTCATGCAAAATTAGAATGAGCAATGAGTTTGTGCTCTTGAATCACCTTATTTTCACTTAACTAAATACATTTACCACTCTGTACATACTATTCGCTAACTGGCCATGTACATTAAAGCATAGACAGAGATATGAAAACATCAGTGCATTGGATAGCTAGTTCACCATCACAGTAATGTAGTTCGATACTACCATGTCTGAAAGGTAGAAGTTGATCTGAATTCATGCTATCTCTTCAGTTTGTTGACTAGTCATATTGTGCAATCTGTCAACTGTACCTGTTGCACTTGAATCGTGAAAAACTTTTAGCTATCAGTATTGAGAAGACAAGTGGGCCTTACATTATCATTTTTACATTATAAAACTTGAGATGACAGGAGACTGTTGTCAATCCTAGTTTGTTAAGTTAAATTCTAGTTTTCTATACAGAATACTGCTCTTCTGTTAAAAACAATATTTTTCTTCTATGTTTTTTCAATTTGCATGCTTTTTGAAACTGTAACTGTTAGCATGCTATGGTCAAGGCTCATACTGAACCTAGAAAACCTGGAAAATAGGCCATTATTATGAAAAGTCAGGGAAAACCTGTAATAGTCAAGGAATTTTGTATAGTTTTTATTCATGTCTGGGAAAAGTCAGAGAAAGTAGATTATTTAGTTCATATGCTATTTTCATTATCTCTTGCATGGTTGCTTGCAAAGTGGTCGTTCAATTTGTTGTCAGTGAATGTGAATTTTATTACTTTTCATAGTGCTATAGCAAATATATGTACATTACCTATCTATTAGGCTTTTCTTTCTTAACCTATTTTTGTAAATATGTGAAATTGTGGTCAGGGAAAAGTGGGCGTTTTGACTATTGGTCAGGGAAAAGTCAGGGAATAGTCAGGGAAGCTTGATTGATGTATTTGGTATGAACCCTGTATGTTTAAATTCTGGAACATAGAAGCACTGGCATGCAGGCCTCATTAAAAGTATTTTGTGCCTGTGAGTGCTGATCTGAGAAAACTGTGCCTGCAGAAAAAGTAGAATGTAGTAGATGATCATTGGATGCAAAGTGCCTGCAGAAATTTGATGTGTGAGATCCTTTGCCTGCAAGTGGTGATCACCGCTTGCACAGATTACTAAGCCCTGATGGCATCATCATGGGGGGCAATTGCCCCCCCCCCACTTTTGCCAAGATGGTGCTTGAGATTTCCTTAAAGTCAATGAGAAAATAGGTGTGGTGAGAGAATAGTGGCAAATCTCCATAGAAATAGAAAGCATGGCCAAAAATTTGTTTTTTATGCCCCCACTTTTTGCTCTGGTCACACCCTCGCATAGAACCAAAAGTTTGAAGGTTTTTCCATTCAAACACTTGCAATCTGGGTTCCATCAAAGCTAATATTTAGAATTTTCAAATGAAAATAGCTATTCAGTGGTTCTTCCCTCTACAAAACTATTTGCAAAATTCAAATAACCTATG
>WIPJ01000136.1:537538-549420 GCA_018155075.1 Cassiopea andromeda
GCGCTCCTTGTTGCTCAGTTATTTTCCTGTTTAAATCAAGAGCTATCTGTCATAAATTTTGATAAGGTGGACAAACTCCATCGGACTGTTGACCCATTAATTTATGTGGTCGGCCCATTCTATCCATCTAGATTGTTAATTAGAATTACAATCACAATGGAATGTAACTGCAAGATATGTAGATAATTCTTCTTAGTTTTATACTTTGCAATTTATAGTAGTTTTCGTTTTGTCTTTTAATTGTAAATAGGTGGTCTGAATTAGCTCGCACTTTTGAAATGTAGAGCTAGGAAAAACACCAACTTAAAATAAATAGCTTATTATTACTATTACTGGTGATGAGCATCCCCCTGATATCCTCTTCTCTACAGCAGACAGTATCCTTTATATCATAGAATTATCTGTGGGCTTCGAAACAAATTTAAACTTCAATGCTAGTCGTAAGGAACTTGAGTATCGCCCCCTTCTGGTAGACCTTGACAAAGCTTATGATAGGATAGAATTCGTCAATCTCTGTATTAGCTCCCTCGTTATATTCAGTAATTCATAAGACTCGTTTCTTCAAATGTGTAAGGACATTGGCATCGATAAACATCATCTCAACTTCATAGTTACAAAGTTATTTACTATAGTCATCCGAACAACTTACTGTATATTTTGTATGAGGAATAAGCCATGGAGTCAACCTGAGCTCTTAAACTATTCATATCATCATTCTATTTTATGTATTGATTTCAGTATTAGTTATAAATGCTCTTTGATGCCAGCCAAGTACAAATTACATGTCAGTGAGATTTTTATTTGTAGATTTAATATTCTATTGATGAAATGAAGTTTTAAAAAAATCGTTATTACATTAATTGATATTGTCAATTCAGGTTGGACGAATTGTTATGTCTGCTGCAGCGAAATCCAACTTGAAGAGAGTGACATTGGAACTTGGCGGGAAAAGTCCATTGATCATATTCTCTGATGTGGAACGTAAGCAATATTATGAGCTATGTTATGATATTTTGAAACATCTTCTTAGACCATAACTGTTACTGCTCCTCACAAGAGGCTACCTAATTGCTAGGTAGCACAGCTACCACTGAGCTCTTGCCATTTTTGGGAAACAAATATTTTGGTAATTTCATCTGCATTTCCTCCATCGTAACGATAAGGAAGCTTGATAGTTTTCAGATTATCATAGGAGAATTTGCTTGAACATTTATGAAGGGTATAATGAAGGAAAGACTCTTTTTGAAATATCCACCAGTGCTCACCTTTAGAACACACTACCCGATGATATAAAAAATGTGACCTCAACTGCAATATTTAAATGAGAGATCAGAGAATGGAATAGGGACAAATGCAAGATCTGTAAACGAGGCTATAGTGAGATCCTAACAAAAAGAATTGGATTGGAAATAGTTTCATTACTTCTTTGTTCTAATTATTTTTATCTTTATTGTTTAACTTTTGTATTATTGTAAATAGTTGGCATGAATCAGTTTAGCAAACTGTATTTATGTACAACCAACTTTCAAGAATTTTATAATATTAATAATCATAATAATAAAGTGAGAGTCTTTCCTTGATGATATAGGCTACTACAGACAAAATTATGAAGGTTTATTTTAGCAATTAGCTTTGCTTATTCCAATATTTTAATGTTTTGTTGAATTTACCTTTCTGTAAATCATTGAAATCAGGGGAAAATCAGGTAAATGCATTTTACCAAAAAAATATCAGAGAAAAGTAAGGGAATTCGACTTATTCTAGAGACAATGAGAGAAATGTCAGATACACTGCTTGTCTTCGTTTCTTTAGTAAATTAATTTCCCAATATGCTGAAAAAACAGCAAGAAAGCAAATCCCGCAATTAATGAAATTGTTAGTTTATCTTTTAATGATGAAATTAAAGAATGCTTCTTTGCTCAAATAGGCCACGGTTGGGTTAAATATCCTTGCATTGTAGCAAACATAGTGTGTGGTATTTTCTTAGGACCGACATTGAATCGAATGGGCGAGGTAATGTAGTGGTTGGAGTGCATGCCTCCCGTGCGGAAGGTCTACGCCTCGAGTCCGACTCAATGCCCCGACTGAATGCTGGCCCACAGTTCACCCAGCAGCAAATAGGTACCTGGTGGCAACACTGGGGAAGTAAAAGCGGCGAGGAAGAGAGCTGGCCACCCTACCTCACATGCCGATGGCTCAGGATAAGTGTTCTCTCTAACAGGCACTCCCCTACGTACGAAAGTATACGGGACTACCTTTACCTTTACATTGAATCTAGGGAAACAGAATAGAAATCCTATGAAAATCAGGGAAAATGACTGCTTTGATTTGGCAGACACACTGATAGTGCATCACCTATTTTAGCGAAAGTTCTGGGGTGTTTTTTCAGTGGTTTGTATTCTATTTTGACGCTCATTGCTCACACCTTCCTTGTTTTTTGCAGTTGATTGGGCTGCTGACTGGGCTCATAACGCCATTTTTGCCAACCATGGCCAGAACTGCTGCGCAGGATCGAGAACGTTTGTGCATGAGGCAATCTATGATAAATTCGTGGAAAAGGCAAAAGCCCTCGCTGAGGGACGGAAAGTTGGTGACCCTTTCAAAGTTGACACGGCTCAAGGTCCACAGGTAAGTTTATTTGACTGAACGAGGAATTTACGTCAGTAGGTGAAAATGAGCACACCAACCTGTTTCACAACAGTGGGGTCAATGATTTGTTATTCAAGACTCCAGTGGGGGTTTTCCGGGGAGGGCCAGGGGGCAGAGTTTGGCCGGGTGCCATTGCGTCAAGAAATACTGGGCAAATTTGGTTGAATATGGGAGAACTACTCGGCAGATTTAGTTGACGATAGGAGAAATACTCGGCAGATTTATTTGGCAATAGGAGAAATTCTCTGTAGATTTAGTTGACAATAGGAGAAATACTCTGCTACTTCTGAAATACTTTGCCAATTTACCCTCTGATTTTTTTAAGGATGCCACTGAAATTTTCAGTACAAGAGATCACTATTGTGATTTTTTCAACAAATCAGAAGCTATTTCATTGGCTCTGGCTTTGATATGAAGCAAATACACGTATCTTTTTTAGAAATAGAACCCTTCATTTTGCCTGAGCCTCAATTTTCTTGACTTTCCCGAAATTGAGCCTGAGATTTTCTTTAACTGAAATAGACTAGCTAAAATAGTTCCTCCTTTCTTTGTTAATTGTTAATACTCGAATTTGAATTCTATCTTTAACATTTTGACTACAATAATGACGTAGTTTCGATTTTTGGCCAATAAAAGCTCTTAAGGTTGGAAATTGAGCCTTGCGATGTTCTTAAGATTTTCTAAAGATTTTCTCAGGATTTTCTAAAGATTTTCTTAAGATTTTCTAAAAATGTTCTTAGGATTTTCTAAAGATTTTCCTAAGATTTTCTAAAAATGTTCTTAGGATTTTCTAAAGATTTTCTTAAGATTTTCTAAAAATGTTCTTAGGATTTTCTAAAGATTTTCTTAGGATTTTCTAAAGATTTTCTAAAAATTTTCTAAAGATTTTGACCATTTGAACCTCATTTTGTTTTAAATGTTTTTCTTATAAGAATAGGTATAATTTTTCATAGTTCAATA
This sequence comes from Cassiopea andromeda, assembly GCA_018155075.1. NCBI lineage: Eukaryota > Metazoa > Cnidaria > Scyphozoa > Rhizostomeae > Cassiopeidae > Cassiopea > Cassiopea andromeda. Next base: position 541,148 of record WIPJ01000136.1, read on the forward strand.
ATTTTTGTACATTAATTACTTTCGCTCTGATTTTAGTCCTCACTGTAACTCGTTTTCCAGATCAACCAAGAACAGTTTGATAAGATTCTTGATCTGATAAAGAGTGGAAAGAATGAAGGAGCCAAGGTCCAGTGTGGAGGAGAGCGATTTGGCGAGAAAGGGTATTTCGTTCAGCCAACTGTCTTTTCTGACGTCACGGATGATATGCGTATCGCCAAAGAAGAGGTATGTGTTAAATAACTGAAGTAGTTTCTTGCAGAATTTTGCAAATGGCAGCTCCCTTTTGATGGCCTCTCTCGAAAAATGTAATACCTACTGATACTACAATAACCGAGGTTTTTGGTCGGCAAAACAAGCGCATTGACCAATCATGATAAAGATGACGTAATGATTTGTCACCTGTTCTAGAGTCTTATTGAATCGTGCAGAATTGATGCTTGTTGATTTTTCTATATTTTTTCTTTTGTATATGTTCTGTTTTTTAACAAATTCTACTTCTTTCCTACTTATCGTCTTTCTTCTGCCACTCTTCTCTACAACTCTCTTCTAAAGCGTTCTCTCTTTTCTCCTTACCAGACTCCTTCACATTGGCATTTCTTTTTTTAATATAATGAACTGTATCTAACTGTATGTGGTTAATACATGTCCAATGGTAACTTCTTGGCGATTTTACTGCAGATATTTGGACCAGTTCAGCAGATCATCAAGTTCAAGGAAATTGAAGAGGTTATTGAGCGTGCTAATAAGACCCACTATGGCCTAGCTGCAGGTGTACTTACCAAGGATATTGACAAAGCTATGACCATAGCCAATAGTTTGCAAGCAGGAAGTGTTTGGTAGGTTTCTAGGATTATGTAGGCAGAATTCATGGCATATTCGGACTCCTTTTAGGTCTAAATAGGCAGGAATCACATTTTACTTACAACTTTCATATTTCAGCCCAATTTTGTTAAGATTTTTTTAAAATTTTATATTATCTATATCATGCGTTGGCATAGGGTTGGATCCAGAGCTGGACTTATCTGCTTCATGTAGGAGTTTTCTTGACACTATTGTTTGCTATAGGAAATATCACCGTTTGGGAGGTTCCATGGCCCAGTGGCCCCCCTAGGACCGCCCCTTGGGTGGGCAACCTACAACTCTCGTGGCTGTGGCCCTGACATGTTTGTAAACTGCTAGGAAGTGATTCATGATAGCAATGATTGCTGTGATATGTTTTAGTTATGCTGATTTTAGTTAAGTGCAGTCAGAAAAGAAGATCTAAATAGTTGATTTTTCATATTGTTCATATTTTCATATTGTTCTCATTCAGGATAAATTGTTATGACTTGTGTATGCCGCAGACACCCTTTGGAGGATTTAAGCAATCTGGTCATGGAAGAGAACTGTAAGTTGGAAATTCCTTATCAGTCACGAACCCTGTGGCGAGTGGGATCACGAACATATCTCATAATGATTTCTCTACAAGCAGATATACTTATTCCTGACTTCATGTATTATATTCAAAACGCGTTTACCACCTCACCCCTCCACAAAGTGTCTGCTATGTTCCATTTATTATTGGTATGATAAGTCGGGTCGTTAAACCGTAACGATTTTTTCCTGGAGGTTTGAAGCGAGATTTCTTCATGTGTAGCAACATTGATGGCTTTTGTTCAATTTATTACACTGTGATAAGATTTCTGTTGGATTTACTGCTGAAGTTGTCGTTCTTGAGAAATGAATTGACCAGTTATCAGAGAATTTTATCCTTGTTTCCCTGTTTGTCTACAATCTCTTTGACTGCCATATTTGTTTACGATTTAAGTCCCTCCAACTTCATTCTCAGTTTAAAGCAGGGATTAGATATTTATGCGTGATATCCTTTATTTTTAGTGGAGAATACGCACTTCGCGAGTATACTGAAGTCAAGACAGTAAGTTTGATATCCCTTTAACTTATCATTTCATGCACTAGCCTGTACAGCTGCTATGAGAGGCTATTCTATGATGGCCCTTAGGCAAAGCATTAGCAACGCCTTTTTATTCATAAAGCCTTGGCTTTAGGTGTTACATGTTTTTAAATGAGAAAACAGGCTATAAGCAACCTAGTAGCAGACACCCAAAAGTTTAAACTTACAGAACTAAAAGGAAAAAGCTAAGAAACTTTAGACAAATAGCACATTGAAGTCGCTACCTAGTTCGATGTAAAGCTGAGCTTGAACAATGTGAACATCACATTGTTTGAGATTTTAGCTCGCACTGACACATTTAGTTTGTTATAATACCAATAGTGTGCCACATTCATGTTTTATTTACGTTTTCGATCCAGTTTAGTTCATTAAATTAAGAAACTTTTAGGAACATTTATTAGAACTAAGATGTGGCCAAAAATTTTGAAACTTTACTACTCGGCCTTGAGTCAGCTTTCTAAAATTCTAAAAAAGCTTGTATCATTGCAATATTCGACATTTTAGAATAGCAGCCATTAAGTAGAATGATGTTAGTCCATTGGGTAGAAAGTTTTTAATATTCTTGTACTGCTTTATAGGTCACAATGCAGATACCACAGAAGAATTCGTAACTGAGAAGATCAAGACTGAAAGAGCAGACATTGTTTTATATAAACCAACTTGATTAGTCTCCATGCTATACCTATGAGCTGATATTGTGATTTTGAATTACACAAATACATCGCACTATTCAGATAAATTTTACATCATTGAAATTCCAATTGATAACATAGCTCACGCCTTCAATGCAACTGTTGGATTTCTATTTTGCAGTACTTAGCATTGACTTTTGCGAGGTACGGGCTGAAAAAGGTGAAGGCGAGCAAGGTGTAGGTTTGAAAACGAGTGGACTGAGCAAGATATGGGTTTAAGAAGACATTGGTTTAGCAATGTGCGAACTTAGCGAGATGTGGGCTTGAAAGGTCTAGATTATTCAAATCCTTCCGTGACAGCATGCACAAAGTCGTCTTTCAAGAAAAAGAAAAGGCCTAGGCCTTATGTCTTGAAGTCACTTATATTTCCAGAGCCAAATCTAATGCTGTTTACTATGAAATTTGTGAAATATTGATTCTACTAGCACTTTTATTGCTATGTTGAAGCAGTGGGAAGGCAACCTGTCTTTATCATACTTAAAATTATATTAATCTATTGGAAGTATAAATGTGATCGTGTCTGCTTGGTTCAAAAACTTTCGTTATCTCATTTCGTTCGTTTGCAAAGGCACAGCCTTTCGTGCATTCACGGAGTGCAGAGTAATAGCCTCAATTTTGATCTGATTCACTTTCCCAACAATGTGTTCTTTTTTGGGTCAGCATTAATTTTCATCATTTTCTCCTCGTGGCAAAATTTGCAGCCAATGTTTTCAGTTCATGCCACCCTCCAGTTTCAATTTACCTAGAAAGTCATGCTTATAAGAACCAAGATACAAGGTCTGGTCATCGTCCTCAAAGACATCTGTTATTTCGTCTATGTATTTCCCAGATGGATCATGAAGACTCTCTGTAATAGTGCCATTGTCGCTGAGTTTGATGATCATGCCATATTTGGGTATCAGCATTGTCATCGTGTCTTGGGACATCATCTGTCAATCAAAATGAATCGTCAATAACACTAATGGAACGACTGGTGAGCTACACGCGGCAGCTAATTTAAATGCTGCTTGTTACAAAATGTAGTTGAAACATTTTCAGAAAGAGTTTGGGTTGACGCAGCCCAAATGCAACACGTAAGCTTGATCTTTTCGCTACTCGACTTGTTCCACTTTGCAAATGATTAATCATTCAACAAGCCAAACTAGCAGATTGTTCCCTCACAAGCAATCCAAATTTCCTCATGATATTTTGCAGCGTATAGGTGGTGAAACATACGTTTATATGTAGGCTATCATAGGTTGAAACACAGCAGACGATAAAACAAGGTTAGGGATAATTTAGCTATCTTGGGTGAATAGGTTTGTTCAACGCCTATCGGAAGATAGCAGAAGGATAAATTTAAGAAACGCTCAACCTTTAGGAAGAGGGTGAAATTGGAAATTCTAATTTCAAAGGGCAGACGCAAGACTCTTGAAGGTGATAGATTTTGTATTTATTTCTGAGTGATTCAGTAGTCACATGTGGACAAAAAGCTGCAAAAAGGTTGAATTTGGGACAATAGCTTTGTAGCATTCGATCACCCTAGGGAGCAATGAGACTCGCAATTTAGATTCATTGAGGAATAGAGTATCAAATCATGCTTAAAAATATGGCGGCTGCACCGAGTAGCTACAATGAAGTCTACCATAAGGGCAGGATTAGCAAGAAGCACAAATGAAAAGCTCCTCGTGAAAGGTGAATGCTGGACATCTTTATACATTTAGATGCTCTAGTTTCTATCATTACCTTTGCTAATAGACGTCTAAGTATCGGATAAGGACCGGCAATGTCTAAGAACGAAAAGGGCCATTTTCTTACGGCAATTAGGCCTAGCCAGTAGCCACTTGTCCTGCTCTTCCGTATGTTTGCTGGATAGCCAGGCAGATTCTCGGCGAAAAAGTCATACGTACCAGCTTTTGGACCTCGTAGAAAGTACCTGAAAAGGAGAGAGACATGAGTGCAGATGTAAAAACACGCAAGAAGTGGGCAGGGGGGTTGAGAACCAGCACAAAGATATCAATTGTGTAATTGCATCAAAGGAATTGTAATCAAAATCAAAGGAGACAAGTGGTCCTTTAGATTGCATTGTTTCATAATAAATTTACCTTCGATGCAGTAATGGTTCACCTAACATGGCTATGTGTATTAGCCATACCAGATGGATCATGCAGTGCTATTCTTGTGTGCGCCTAATAGAAGAGTAGGGGAAGCCTATTAAATGTTGGATTTTTTCCGACCGCCCGGAACTTATTACGTGTTGTTGTAATGTCGTACAATACCCCCGTGTTTAGTACGTCATTTGACATGCGCAACTGTCGTAAAACCACGTGGTTCATTTAATTTAGGGACACTCGACGAATTGATGCTAGCTATGAGGAGAAGTGAGCGTAGGAACGAGGGATATGAGATTAGTTGCTGTGCATAATATGCTGTTTTGCTTATTTAAGTCAAGTCCGTGGCGTCATGGAAAAAGTTTTTATTGAGAAGCTTTACATAATGAAAGAACTTCGAAACACTGTGCTCAACATAAAGTAATGAGATTGTCGAAAAAGGCCATGTTTTCTAATTTTTATTTATCCCTGTTCCATCTTGCTTGTGATGTTTAGGGCATTTTAGTGCTCTAGTCCTAAAGCCAAATGTTTATATTTTGCCTAATTTTCATTCGGCTACTCCAATTTTGTGCTCAATGTCGAAAAATATGCTTTCACTGGTCGTTGATGTTTAGGAATGTGATATTAGAGAAATCTAATATAGAAGTTGATACTTTGTATCAAATGGTGCTTATATGAGACCATTTTGGACGAGTTAATGAAAATTACATATTTGCTATTCCTACTTGACTCTTGCTTTAAACATTCTTTGTTGGCAAGTACTCCTGTTGCTGTAGTTGAAAAAACATCGAAGAGGAATGAGAATTCTTTACTTCTTCCCCTATCGTTTTCCTATGCTATTGCATCAGGGCTGTTTTATATCGGGGGGAGGGTTATTTTTCTACACGTGATCCAACGCAAGGGGGTCTTGTCAACAAACGTGAAAGAGTGTGATGATGGGGGATGGGTATTTCAAAAATGGCAATTTTATTAGCGTGACGTAATTATTGAATAGCCCCTTATTTATTTTCGTCTCCACTAGAAGTGTTTCCAATATCTTTTCTCAATGTCATCATCATTGGTACGACTTTCTGCTACGCTGCAAGTCCCCTTGCGGCAGTTTTCTCTCTTCTTAAACGTTTATTTAGGGGACTGTTCACTAATTACGTCACGCTAAAATTGCAATTTTTGAACCATCCATCCCCCATCATCACGCTCTGTGACGTTTGCTCACAAGACCCCCTTGCGTTGAAAATCGGCTATTGCAGAAAGTATGATACATAGACATTCACATGTTCATACTTACGTACGTGCATATATACATATCTACATGTTTACGTACATTACATGTAGCTACCCAAAAGAATTATTCGTTCTTCCTCTCTATCAAGTATATGCTTTGTATTTCAAAAATTTGTACCTCCTCGCTTAGCAAGAACCTCCTCTACCCAAAGATTGAAAAGCTTTTAAACCTCTCAGCTATTGAGAACCCTCTTCTACTACGCATCTGAGGCCCCGTTTAAACTGGGTATGGATAGCCTTTGGTTCGGACCAAAATGTGATCGTACCAGATTAGATGGGATCTAAAAAATGTCACTTGTAGGTAGTGGGGATCACTTTTGGCCCTTTTCCAAAGAGGACCAAAAGTGGTACGGCGAACCGTACCAATCTTGGTATAGGTTACTAGGAGCAATGTAGACGGAAGGCCAATCCACACCACTTGTGGTACGGATCGATAAGTAATCCGTACCGTTTTAGACGGGGCCTGAGAGTATTCAATCAAAATTCCACAGCGGAATGATAGCTTCTTACCTTACAATCCGCGAGGAGGTGGTCTCAGCAACCAATAAAAAGCTCCCATCTGGTGATATTTCCAGTCCGTTTGGTATGAACAGCTCACTGACTAGAGTACGTACTATTCTAGTTTCAGTATTGAATGAAATCAGTCTTCCTCGGCCAGTGGCTTCAAGCACAGCATATCTGCTACTGCGTCTAGCCCATTTCCAAGATGAGTCCGTGAAGTACAGAGTGTTATTTTCACCAACAACAACATCGTTCATAAACTTAACTGGGATTCTATCGACTACTCCTTCGTGTGGAAATAGTGTACTAATTATTTTGCTTTGGAGGTTGAGCTTCAGAAGTCCATAGTATGCATCGCTTATGTAAAGGTTTTGGTGCAATGAATCTAATCTCAATCCCAGTGGCCTACCGCAGACTGGCTCTGTCTCATAAGTGGCTGCACAAAAGAAGTATGAAAGAGCTAATAAACCGATATCAAAAGTGTTCTCTAGTATTATGTATCATGCCTTATCAAATTATAAATGTAATTTTTTTAAGACTTATCATGTTATCTTACTACGTATCTGATAGGAAACAGTACCACACTTTTGGACATAAATGATAATATACACGTTTTTTTTTATAACAAACACACTATCTGGCTTCAGCTTTAATGTTCCTTAGTACTTCGTGAAATCGAGCTATTAATGCTTCTTAAATGCTTTTGTTAAACTTATAAGACTTCCAGTAATGATAACTGTGATGTATTGGTCTTAGTTTTGAAGTCCTATTGATATAGCCTCGTTTTGTTATAGTTTTTGACATAGTTTGATTCTAGCTTGAATGGAGTCTCTTTAGATTGATACTCGGCCCGATATATTACAATAACAATCCAGATTAGGCGACTGTAATGCAAGAAAAGGATGTTCAGGTTTTGCAAGACATGTGATGGATGTTGTTTCTATTTCGTTCTAGTTTGATCAAAAACTTTTCTTTTAAAAGCAGATTTTACAAGTAATTGTTTAAAACTCAGTCTGCCAATGTTTCTGAAATGTTTCTTACTTTTTACTTAATTTCAGCCTCACTTTTCATATAGACATGTTTCTTATAGAAGAAACGTGAATTCTTTGAGAGCTTTACTAACCCTTGTGCTTTCTCTATACTCGTAATGATTGTGAAAGCTTGACAATATCAGGTGAAATGGAAAAGAAATTGGAAGCTGCTGAAATGTGGTTCTTAAGGAAGATGCAAAGAATACCCTGGACAGATCGAGTAATAAATGAGGAAGTACTAAAAAGAGCAGGTACGAAAAGGACCCTTTTGAGCACAATACGAAGACGACAACTGGAGTTCCTAGGACATGTTGTGAGGAAGGAAGGACTAGAGAATTTGGTGCTGACTGGGAAGATAGAAGGAAACAGAGACAGAGGCAGACAGAGAAAGACATTCTTGGGAAGTTTGAGAGAGCAATTGGCCAACAAATGGAGAACCGATATAAGATCAAGTAAGATATTACATCTAGCAAGAGAGAGGGGCAGGTGGAACATCATGATCGCCAACGTCGTCCGACATGGCACTTAGAAGAAGAAGATACTCGTAATATCGCCTTGGGCTCATTCGGAGGCCAGCAGTCCCGGACTGGGAGGAGTAAAATCACAACGCGAGCTGGTTGCCACACCCATATCAAAATCTTTCGAGAGGTCCCTCAACCCAACCCTAGCATTTTCTCATCGAATTCGGACGAATTGGAAAATTGATCTTGGTGAGAAGTTGGGGGGG
>WIPJ01000136.1:549613-560912 GCA_018155075.1 Cassiopea andromeda
GGGGGGGGGTAAGTCCCTTGCTGTTGCAAGGCTCATTTCTGTTGCAAGGCTCATTGCTGTTGCCCACTTTCACTCATGTAAAGTATCAAAGGTAGGAATCGTAAAAGAAATAGATATTTAGTTATACCACATGTTTCCAACTGTTTGCCAGTTCTTGCTATTTCTTCAACGCTGCCATTTGGATATAGTTTTACCACTCGTCCATCAGCCAATCCAGAATAAAGACATCCTAAAGAGAGAAACGTTTTGTAAGAAATTGGACTTTCTTCTAGGTATCTGAGCAAATTTGGTCAGGAACACGGATAGTTTTTACTATTAGCATCGTCCTTATCTGCACCGGTTGTTATTTAGGTACTACTTTTAGGGTTTGTAACCGGAGTGATGGCCCACTGGTTAGAACATCTGCCTCACTACCGTTAAGTCGTAGGTTCGAGCCCCAGCCGAGCCATACCAAAGACTGCAAAAGATAGTACTCACTTCCTTCTCGTCTGGCGCTCGACATATGAGAATGAAGTGGGAAAGTTGAACACACGGAGCTACCATTGGACCAACCCCCCGCTGTAGCCTTCACTGCATTCGCAGATGTGTGGCCTAGGGCTATAGAAACGGAGATAGGCGCCGCCCTATGCGCCATTGGCGTATACTCTAAACTCCATATTACTTCATGCAGGTCTTGTAGGAAAAACAGTTAGATAACTGATATGATGTAACTGGTTAAGTAATATCGTTAGTTTTGTCATTATTTTCATTGCTTTTTGTCATGTACAGTAAAAACTAGCACGACAAACATGTATAGTCATGTAATGTACACTTCCATTATATGAGAGGTGCATTATTGCATGTAATAAATATATTCTTATGAAAGTTTGAAAAACATTATTTTGATACTTAGCAAAGTAGTGTTACTATCTCATACTTCGATCTTTACCTCATTCAACAGTCTTTTTTAAAAGTGTCATATTTTTTGTGAAACTTCACTACTCTTAAATTTTCTTGATTTTGAGCCCGAGATTATTCTTACATTATTCTTAAGCACAAACGGTGTAGCTTTGTCTGAAAATCAAGGAATTTGTTGAAACTTTTAATTATGTTCTATTTCATTAAAAATGCAAAACAGAAGTGGAACAGAGCAGTAAATAATGCATCGAAAGTTCTCAAGTTAATCTAACAGCAGTATTATATCTCGTATATACTAAATTCTAAGTCTTTATGAAGCTTGAGTCTAGCATTGGTCTGAAATTATTCTTAACTTGGCCTATAAAAACATAGTATATCCCTAATCCTCATAACGTTTACTCGAGTCTAAGCAACTAATTAAAATTATATACTGAGATAGAGATATTTCATAACTTATTTCCTGACTAAGCCACAACGATGAATACAAAGTAAATTTATGTCTTATTCATATTTAAAAACGCAATAAAGTGCTCGCTGTTCTCTCCTTGTGTATCTAAGTGATTCAATTTCGATTATACAATGAATAAAATAGCTACTTTTAAGATCACTTCTACGCAGAATTTCTAATTACTTGTTTGTACAAATAAGCCCTGAGATTTAGGACAATTGACTGATACTAAGGAAACCACGGAAAACCATCATTTGAATTAATTGACATTAAGCTGAACTATCTAATAAAGACCTCTCTTACCTTCGCTATCTTTGACGATTGAGTCTGGACCTAGAACATTTCCCTTGTAAAGTTTCTCTAACTTCTGCAGTTTGTTGTTTGGTTCTAGTGCACCAACGAAGTGAGGTATGCTAAAAGTTGTGCTGAAATAAATGAGAAATAGACAAAATTCAGATAATAGAAAGGAGAATAGCGAAGAAAATCAAAATTTCTCAGGTTGAGCAAGAATGATACTACAGAGACATTTCCTTGTTGAGTTGGCTCTTGAAGTTTAATTCAAAAAATATTCACTTTTGCGGAAATAGTATATTAGCATTTTACCTCGAGGCTACATTTTTAGGAGGAATCTACGATCAAATCTTTTAACTTCAGCGTGAGGAAGCAAAATTAAGTGTACCAATACAAATATAATCTTCCAGGGCAATAAAGCGTTCAGGATACAATCTCTCAGTAGAAGGTTAAAAATAAATTAGGAGATATGTTCCAATGTATGCAAGAGAGGGACTTGGACAACTTTCTTAGGAGGGTTTGCTGCAAAAATTTAACCAATTATGACTTAAAAGAAGTCAAAGAAACACCATGACTGAAGGGTCATTCAATTAGTATGTACGCACGAAAGTGGCAAAAATTTGATGTCCCCTCCTCCTATCGAACGCACATGCACGCTTGCTGCGACCCCCCACATTGCGTATGCAATCTTACAATCTCACACCCCCCCCCACTTCTAACTGCAATGTTTTTAAGCATCCAATCAATAATTCCACAGAGAAAGGCTGTATAACATTTGAGAGACTGGAAAACAAGCATAGCAAATGTTTTATAGTAGTAGTGTCGTTTGGCTACACTTCCAAGTCCATTGATTCAATCCAGGTCCGGAAGTCTTCATTACAATAGTTGATGGTTTTATATCCTCCTTCCAGCTTGGTGTATGGGCAATGCAGTACAAGGTGGTCTGTGTTGTGTGGTGAGGCATTACACTTGGGGCATGTTGGTGTGTCTTTGAGTCCCCATCTATGCATGTTATCAGCTGTGCGTGCTACTCTGCATCTTAGACGGTTGGCAGCTGTCCAGTATTTTCTTCTTTGCTTATGAAGGCCAGGTAATTGTGCACATGGGTCATCAACAAGTTCTCCCCCTTTTGGTTTTTTGTTATTCCACTCTTCCCTCCACTTTTCTTGGGTATTGTAGTTTAATTTTTTGGACAGATAGAATGGTGATCTTGATTTTAGCCTTGAGGTTGATGGGGCCTATTTGAAAATTTTTTGCAGGGATGTTATTTCTTCTGCCTGTGCTCTTTCAATCCATTTTTGATTCATTTCTTCTCTTCTTAGGTGTGGTGGTGCTATTGCACTCATTACTGGTAGCCATTGCACTGGTGTAGGCTTGAGGCATCCTGTGACAATGCGCATAGAGTCCCTAAGTTTCACGTCAACAAGGCTAGTGTGGGCACTTCTAGTCCATACAGGTGCAGTAATGACAGTCGATGCCACAGACTACAAGTATGATAAAAGTACTTTGCATATGAAAATACTACAAATTTCGTGCAAAAAGCGACTTTTTTGTGTACGTACTTAGATGTGTTAGCCCCCTTCCTTCTTGTACGCATGGCGTGCGCTTTTGCTCGACCTCCCTTCCCCTTTCATGCGCACGTACTAATTGAATGACCCGTACTACAGATGATATGATATCTCTAGCATCAAGACCAACTTTCATACAGTTTTATACACATCAGAAAGGACAGAAATTGGTAGATGTATCGATGTAATACACATAATTGAACTTGATTTTTTAAAATGTCCTAGGAGATTATGCTGGTACATTTGGGCTTCAATTGGCTTAAAACATATCGAAGATGTTATATCAATTTATATTAAACTTTTCATTGGCCACAAATACTCAATTACTGTAGGGAGCTTTCGTCTTTGATAAAATTCATTGCATCTGATCAACATAACTGCATTCAAGGTCAAAGCTAACCATGGAAGAGTTAGAAAACATTTATACTTTTCCTAACAATCTATAATAATACTACCACTGAAGATCGCTTACATCGAAGAATAACTAAAGAATAAAGTAAGGCCTAAGCTCCATCAAGACTTCAATTTTAAATGAGCTTCGTTTCGAAATCAAAGAAAGTGTGAGTTCACTACTTTTAGTTTCAGTTACATACAGTAGTTACCAGATTTACACACTTTTTTACACCTCCGTTTTCACTGAACCTCAATATTCTTAAGTTTTGAGTCTTAGATTATTCATATAATATTGTTATATGTCAAAGACTTCTGATATTCCTTTGCTTTTCAGGCGTAGCTACACCTGAGTAACTACGCCGAAAAAGCAAAGGAATATATTCAAATCTCGGTTGCTGTTTTACTTTATCATAAGGCGTCTTAAAGTGGAACAGAAAGGCAGATATTGTATCGACAGAGAAAAAGTTCATCTACAAGCAGTACCATGACTCGAACACGCAAAAGTTCCAAGTAGTGATGAAGCTTGAGCCTTGCATTATTCTTAAGTTATTCTTAAATTTTAGCAATGGCTATGAATTCAGCGATTCTGAGCCTTAATACTTCTATATACTTTATTCTTAAAACATAAGTGTGTATTGTTGTATGGAAACAGTAAATCGGGAGAGGTGGGATTACGTAGTAAATACAAAAATGGCGCAGTTGATTGATGATAGTTAGACGAAATTACGTGTGTTTTTATAAGAAAGTTTTTTCAACCTGTGCTGAAACTTTCTTAGCTTTGTCACAATTCCAGTATCAACATTTTCTTGCGACTTTCTTAGCAACAATTTTTGAGTTCCAATGTTTTGCGCATGCACATTAATGGAAAGTGAAAAAGCTCCATGTACACTTGAAGCGATGATAAAAAAAGAAATTACATTGTTAGATGGTAGCCAACATGAGATATATGCATACTTTTTACACAGATATATCTACTTATATATATATATAAACACTAAAGATCCTTCTTAATTCTCAAAAATCCAGTACTGAGCTTTCAACTTTTTGAGCAGCTGAATGCTAATGTCTTATAAAAAAAGTGTACTGAGAAGAAAAGTAGATGGCCTAAGTCTGTTGTTTGAGTTGTTGAGCTTAGAATATGCATGAAGCTTCTAAAAAGAGAATAAAGAGTGCACTACTTTTAGAAGTCTTAATTGGATATTCTTCGCTTAGCTATATGGGAACTCAAATTGCTTTGAACATCTTTTCCTCTATTTACTAACAATGCGGTGAGAGAGACTTTGCTTCTACAATGGAAAAGGAAATCTCCCTGAGAGGCAACTTACATAAATGGTTTAGGATCGATTGGGGATGGCGTGAAGTATATGTACAGTGAATATATTGATATGACTGCCAACGATATCCGGAATGAAATCTTCAAAATTGATCTGAAATTCAAAATAAGAATCCATTATTAAAGTATATTTTTAGTACTAGCAGAAATAAGATATCTGAAGTTAATATGCGCAAACTTTTAACTAACAAATTGTATCAGCGTCTTTGCTGCGAAGGCTTGTCTTTGCGTACACTCGTCTATTTATAAGAGTAATTTTATAAGAACACGAGCCTAAAATTTGACAGAAAATTAAGAACGAATTACGAGCAAGGCTGCGGCTGCAGCAAAGATGCATAAGCTTCCCACTGACATGTGGACATGAAGTTTCCTTTCAGCCTGAGGATATCTGATAGCTTTGTAACTTCTCTTTAACTGTCATGAATTAGATGCCCCTTGCCAAACTAGATGCTACGCTAGCAATGTCTATTTATAAGTGTTTATGAGCTTTTTCAAGAAAAGCATTGATAACGAGAGAGACCACCTCGAATATAACATTTGGCTAAAGGGCTCTCAATTAATCAAAACATCAAATGCTATCCTGTTTATTGTATAATTTTTTAACTGTCACGCCCCGATAATTAGAGAACAAATTAAGAATAATTCGACCTCAAATGTTTGGAAAAATTAAGAACAACCAGCCTGACTCTCAATTTCACTGGTTCTTACAAAGAGACAAGAGTGTACTGTAGCACCAGGATTCCTGGTATGCGTGACGCAACTGAGGTAGGTTTGGGGTTGGGACAGTTCTTAAGAGTCCCCGAGCTTTTGATGTCATGAAGGTGCCCCCTCAGAGGTTTGCAAGAGACAATTTTTTCTGATTATTAGAGTTGGCAACAAAAATGAGTCCCCAATCTCGCTATATTCCTAAAGGGCCCTAGTGTCTGTCACGCTACTGCCTGGTACGAGGGGTGATTTCTAGGGGGGCTCAGAGGGGCGGAGATCCCCTTGCTAAATCTCTACTCATTTTCGGAACCCTAAAACTCTTGCATTGGCTTGGCTTTTCAGAGTTTATTGGCTTGAGGCATTTCTTATTGTTGACTATACTATATCAGTATTAAACTAAATTATCAAGATTCAATCTTTGAAAACATGGGCGTGGCTGTAACTGGGCCACACCCAAACTATAGGCGTGGTTGTGCCTAGAGCCCCCTTGTTAAAATTTTTAGAAATCCCCACTGTCTGGTACTACTAAGAGATGTTTGGATTTGGACATGAGTTTAGCATCTAGGCATCCTTACATAATGTCCTTGTCAGAAGTTGATCTCTCTCTTTGAGCATGTATTATACAGAAAGCCTGAATTGTTATACAACATGACAGCGTGGAAACATGTTACTCAACCTCTGTAGCAAGTAATCATGGTTTTTAATATAGCAATAAAATCTGCCAAGTAGCTAAGCTGAAAAATAGGCTTTTTCTTCCGCGACTGTTTTCTTCTAGCCTTTATGTATAGACAATAATTGTCACCATATCTACTAATTAAAAAATAATGGTTGCTAAAAGTAGCCATTTTCTTTATCGGGCCCTGCCGCTGAGCACTTGTGTTGAGGTTCATTTACTGTACCACAAGAAGGCAAACGAATGGAGAATATATTGAATAGCACAGGTGCCTTGATACGTGGTATAGAACGAACTTGAGAAATAAATTTTCACTTTCCTAACTTCGCAAATGCTGAAAAATAAGGATGCTTCTTGTCAAGAAGCAGTGAAAATAACTGAGGATTGGATACCAATGCAAGAACTTCTTGGAGGCAATAAAAGAGATCCACTTGTGTGAAGATTCACGAACTTTGTCAAATGCTTACAGTGTTACACAATCTGTTGAATGTCGCCTCACCTGGTGTAGTAGATGCTTTCTTTGTATTTTGTATCAGTCACTGAGTTTTTTAACTGCTGCTTTCTGTATCGCACACCGTCCATATTGCAAAATAGGCTGGTTTTTTTCGACCTCGTTACACAACTACGCTGGGTCAAAGAGATTCTCAAGCTAGATGAGATTAAAACCACAGAGAGTTAACCGTAAAACAATCCAGCATCAACTAAGCGATAGTTGTAAACAATTTGAATTCAGGAAATTGCACGTGAAAGATATATCAAACAATCGCTAAGCCAATCACTGAATCGCTCCATGACATCAAGATCAGTGAATCCTTGTTACATAACCCTGGGACTTGGCACATACATGTGCGAAGGAGCTGAAGTGTCGCAAAGGAGCTGAAGTGTCGCAAAGTAGGACGATGAAATAAAACTAGCAAATTCCATAAATAATTTTGTAAAAAACACGAAACTAGGGTGGAAAGAATTGTACGTACCACATCTGCACATAATGAGCATTTATTTTTAGTTAGTACTCTACTTTTCTAGCGGAATATTATAAAAGTTACGTATCTATGTAAATAGTTGGTGTAAGTTAGTTTTTAATTAGAAAACAAACATACCAACTGTAAAAAAGTTTGATTTGATTTGATTTGAAATCGAGCGGTAACACGACCGAACACCTCCACACGCTTTTTCTCAAAAGGTTAAGAAGGTTCAGTACTAGATTTTGAGGCCTAAGAGAGCTTATCGGTGCATATGAATATACAATTTGATTTATCTGTGTATACGATGAGTATACGATTAATGTCATGTACGCAGTGGCAGTGCTACCGGGGGACTGGGGGAGTTGTTCCCCACTTCTAATTCTAATTGGTCCAAATTCGACGAGAAAATGTTAGGGGGGTGAGGGACCTCAAGCAAGATTTTGATATGGGTGACGTAACCAGATTGCGTAATAATTTTAGGGCGTGGCACCAAAATTCCCCCTCCCCCATCTGCGATGGCTGGCCGCGTTTGCATTTACTTTATGCTGACTGTCCTCTAGCGGTTTATTTGTGCTAGTTACTAAGATTCATCATCGTTTCAGGCCTTTCACGTTTTTTCTAATGTGGATGCTCAATGCATTGGAACTCAAAGAATTTAAGTACAGGGCCAAAGAAAACTTCCTTATAAATTGAAAAACGTTCTTCATAAAATATTTAGGCTTCACCGTTATACCACCTACTGAAATTAAGTGTAACGCTATGCTTGCTAATGTATTTGACCTACGAGGTAATAGAGGAGTCATAAAAGTACTGCTATATGACGGTGGATGATTGTCCAAAGGTTTACTATAACACTTGATGGTCCATCCTACATTTTCATGTAGTTTTTTTGTGGCACTAGAGCAAAACCAGGATATTTTTCATGACGGTATGAAGCGAAGTTATCAAATTTATTCAAAAACTTTTGTATGGGAAGTTTTGAAGACAACATCTGCCCTCAGGACACTTTCACCGTATCCAGAATGCCTTGTGGTTTTTGCTATTGTAATTCCCAGATTTTTCCAGGGTTCTTCTGACTAGAGTGGTAGATTCCCAGACAGGGACCCCGAAACGATTGTGGGAAAGGGGGGCAAACAGGAGCAAAAGGTCACTGACTAGAACGGGCACCTCTTTAGGACACCGACTACCATAGCCCTTCGTTCCAGTTGTGTAGAAAAAATTGATAAATAGGGGGACGCTTTCCCTTCGATTATTTTTATAAGAAACTAGGAACTTGGTCCGCCTAGTTATGTAAGAAACTCAGGAAGGGCTCAAGCACGAAAGCGCTCTCAATGCTCTAAATTTGATTAACTAACCGTTTTTCAAAAGCAGTGGCGTTGCGAGGACCCTTTGGTTGGGAGGGGGGTTGTGAGGTAGAATCTACCTAGTTAGAAAGCTGTTCTATTGTCACCAGTCACTATTCGTTCCAATTTCTAAAATCAATGTTCTATGGTTATTTACATGTGGTGGGGCAGGAGGGTAAGCATGGCTATCCAAAGCGTTCAATGTGCTAGGCAGTCTATAGTATCTGTTGTAGGGCCCACCAAGGTTGGGCCCGGATAAAAAATTTTAAACTAAAGGTTCTCAGCTGGCTGGAAAAGGCTATTTTCATATTGGTTTTTGCAAATACAGTAAATACTTCCATTAGCTATACTTTCTTTTAACTGTTGTAAAATCAATATGTAGCCTTCAACTCTTCAAAAATTACTTGATTTTGAAAATGCAATCACCCAATTTTACCTGAATTTTCTCACGTTCCGAAAGTTAGCGGGGTGTTACATCCCACTCCCCGGTCACTACGTCCTTGCTCACAAATTTTTAATTAAGCATTTTATCTTCAAAAGACATTTCTTCTGCAATAGCCTTTAACCTCGAAGAAATTTCAACACGCTACAACCCCTCTTCTACACCACTGCTTCCTTCCATCCTTTAGCAGGGCCTATACGTCACACAATTATACAAATAGCTCTCTCTTCCAATAATATGGTGCTTGTTCATATAGCTTATTTGACGTCTGGAAAGGATTCTCTTACATTTCATCGGGCTGCTGCTGACAGAGGATGAATGAACTTTTACGGGAACCTGAAGACCTGAACCTTATGCAAACACTAACCATGGAATTAGGATTTATGAGCGAATCAGCGAAGTATATGGGATTGATTCAGGGAATCACACGTCATCGCGATGATGATTTGATAATGGTGATGATGAAGACGATGATGATGGTGATGATGATGGTGATTGTAATGATAGTGATGATAATGATGATGATGGTGGTGATGAAAATGATGATGGTGATTGTAATGATAGTGATGATAATGATGATGATGGTGGTGATGAAAATGATGATGTTGGTGGTGATGATGACGACTATGATGATTATAATGATAATGGTGATCAAGATGATAGTTATGATGATGACGATGATGATGATGATGGTAGTGGTGATGTTGATGATGGTGGTGATGATGAAAATTATGATGATCATAACGATGATGGTGATAAAGATGATAGTAATGATGATGATGATGCTAGTCGTGACGACGATAATTATGATAATGGTGGTGATATTATTATGGTGGTGGTTATGATGACGATGGTGATGGCTATCCCATGGTTGGAGACCTCCACGCGGTGGTGAGCAGGCAAAGAGAGACAACTGCTATTAAGTTGATAACGATTCATTTCGCAGATATTCAGAATTGGTGCAGATGAAAATGACCTGTGGCAAACTGTCCAACCAGGCCCTTTCAGCAAAAAAGCAGGCTCAATCGCTCTGCCTAGTAACTGTTGAGGTGACAGTGTGGATTGAGTGTAGCCGACTCAATCTTCTCTTTTATAACAAATGACAGGCGATCAACAAACCCACAAAGTCAGTCCTAGGCCACATCTGGGGCGCATTGGGAGAATGAAGAAGATGGTTGTGGTGAAGATGAATTGAAGATCATAATGCTGATGATGTTGATGATGAAAATGACGATAATAAAGAT
Source organism: Cassiopea andromeda (assembly GCA_018155075.1). Lineage (NCBI taxonomy): Eukaryota > Metazoa > Cnidaria > Scyphozoa > Rhizostomeae > Cassiopeidae > Cassiopea > Cassiopea andromeda. The sequence continues at coordinate 559,916 of WIPJ01000136.1, forward strand.
GATTCTAACGGCAAAGCAACGATAAAAAAACAAAAAAGACTACAATAGTCTATCTAACAAAATTCATAATTTTCCTTGATTTCTCAAAGACACAATTGACTCCTCACAAAAGGTTATTACAAAACTCGCCAACAATACAAAATCATACCAAAATAAGGCCAAACAATTAACTATCTCTATTACAAACATCAACTGAAATCTTCCCAAAAGCTATAAACGTAGTTTTGCAATGAAGTTTGCATGGTAAGAGCCGAGGTATAAGGCTTTTTCATCTTCGTCTTCGTGTACTTCGCTTACTCCATTGATAACAGTACCAGATGGGTCGTGGAAACTTTCCAGTACGTCTCCATTTTCATCGAGCCTCAACAGAAGGCCATATTTTGGAACCATTTTGATAATACTTTCTTGCGAGATCACCTGACAAATAAAGATAGATAATACGTATAAAGATCGTGACCATCACATCAACAGAGAACAGCTGAAATTCTTCATGTAACAGTGTTTACATATAATGGAGAACGCATTAGATACACACATTTTTTACAAGAATAAAGTTTATGAACATATGACTCTGTTTGTTGCCAAAATCATGCTTGCATGTTCTTGACTTTTCTAAGGGGATTCCCATGAAGCAAAAACTTTTATTGCCTAATCGCCCTCCTACGCTGATTGGTGCAAGCGATGTACAGCCCTCTTGATAATTTCTTTACGAAAAGGTCTGCATTTTATAAACAGATTATTGGTACTTCAAATTAATACAACTCTACCGACTATGGTAGGCGCCTAGAATCTAATAATCGACCTTTCTCTATGAGCATCCCAGCACCAACTTTTTGTAAAGAAGTTCATAGTCATATTTCATGTCTAACCGAAAATTACCTTTATGCCTTTTGCGAATACTTTCGTTCAGAAGTCCTCCATGATGAGTATGATTTCAGTGATAAATGACAACCGCTATATGGTGATAACGCTTGATGATAATTGATGATGATGATGA
>WIPJ01000136.1:561081-571344 GCA_018155075.1 Cassiopea andromeda
ATGATGATGATGATGATGATGGTGGTGGTGGTGGTGGTGATGATGGTAATGGTGATGAAGATGAGGTTGATGATGATTATGATGATCATAATGAGGATGATGATGATGATGATGATGATGATGTAGTGGTGATTATGATATCATTAAAGGCTAGCAAATAACTGGAGTTTCAGCGGCAAACAGGCTCAATGTTCAAGTTGCCTAGCAACCGTTGGAGGCAAGAGTGGATTGAAGTAGCAGACTCAGCCAACTTTTGAAATTATTAGAGGGAATAACAAAGTTAACCATTTTATACCTCTCATTGGAACTTCTCGCTATTAATAGTATCTAAACAGAGCTAAGGCCTACCTTTGTGATTATCTTCCGTATAGTTGGATATGGGCCAAGGAAATCCAGGAGGGAAAACGGCCACTTTCGGATCCCGGCTAGTCCAAGCCAATAGCCCCCTTCTTTCCTCCTTCGAATGTTATCTGGCAGCCCCGGCAGATTCTCCACAAACAAATCGTAGATGCCAGTTTTTTCTCCCTTGATAAAATACCTGAAAATGTGTGGATTAAAAAGATTCAAATCAGAAAGTAAATGCGAAGGGAAACAGGAAAGAAAGAGAATAGTTTAACAAATACGAAAGCAACATCGAATCAAACTTAAAGTTTCGTCCTTGGCTAATAGAAGTAACGAAGAAATCTTTCGGAGAAAATAGGCTTTTCGTCCATTTTGTTTCTTCTGCAAACTGACATACTTTTCTCAAGGCATCGCTAAGCAAGAATAGACAACTTTTACGAGGGGGTGCTTATTTTTTATCTTCCTCATACGATGGGCGCTTGTTAGAGGGACTCTTAGTCGAGTGGGGTAATTAATCGAGGCATTACGGTGGGTAATTTGGGTTAAGGAATGTATGAGATGAACTGAGCACAAGAAAGAAAATAAAGAAAGCTCTTGAGCTAGCCACTTTACCTGATTATTCTAGCAGCACTTGTCTCGCACACAACAACAAAATCTTCGTCAGGCGACAACTCTATGCCATTAGCGAAATACAAGCCGCTCATCAGTGTTGCCTTTTCACCTGTTTTTAGATTATATGACATCAATCTGCCCTGCCCAGTCCCCTCTATCACGGCATATCGATTGTCTCTGCGATTCCACTTCCATGATGAGTCCGTAAAATACACCACATTCTCGGAAGATACAACCAAATCATTTGTAAATCCGAATGGGTGGCCATCCATACCGACCTTCGCAGATACCAGGGTCTTTATCTCACCAGTATCCGGATTAACTTGTAGCAGGCCATAATATGCATCACAAACAATTAAATTAACTTCGTCACGGTCAAATCGAATGCCAAGCGGTCGCCCGCAGTCCGGTTCTGATTTGTAAGTGCCTTGAATAGAAATATACCCAGGGAATAAGTACACTTTATCTAAATCAGGAACTAAAAAAAAGGCCGTCGTGGGCAGGCGTAAGAGTGAGAAAATTCCCAGCAAGCCACTTAAAGACGAATTACTGCCTCAGAGGCTAGATCGATAAACGGGCACTTGTTCGCTATAAAATTCCATAATGGCCTCGCATAATGAGCGGGCCCCCATCGAATTTCCATAATGGCTTCCCATAATGAATGGGCCCCTATTCCACTTTTGGAACAACAACATCCCTGCCATGGAAGTCTACAACTACATTAAGTCAAAGTGACCTCTTGCTATGACTTACCACAAGTTGGCAGATTGTGTCCAGTTCTTGCTATTTCCCTTAGATGTCCACTCTTAGTTATTTTTACAATTCTCCCATCTGCCAATCCAGTATAAATATTACCTGTTTGACGGGGGAAACAAAGCAGGTGAATTGTAGAATGCAACAAAACACAAAAAAACCTAATAAAATAGTCACACAAATGTTTGGGCCTATCTCAGTTTCATGCAACCCATGGCAAGGTCTCCTGATGTGCACGGTTTTTTATAAGAAAAAGTTTATAAGAAAATGAGGCTCAAATGGTCAAAATCTTAAGAAAATCACAAGGTTTAATTTCCAATATTTATTGTTTCTATTGGCCAAAAAGGATGGAATTCAAATTCGAGTATACAAGATTAACAAAGAAAAGGTAACCCATTTTAGCCAGCTTATTTCAGCAAATGTTGAGAAAAATTTAAGAAAATCTCAGGCTCAGGGAAAAGTTAAGAAAATTGAGGCTCAGGCAAAATGATGGTTTTCTTATAAAAAATGTGCAGTAAAAGCTACTGCAGTGGGCCAGTCCTTCCCACCCCATTTTCACATGCAAAGTGCCAGATTAGAAGGCAGTGAGCACCAAAGTATAGCATAGCTTGGGTTTCAGCCTGTGACCTCCAACAGTGGCATTGTCATTTATTCAATTGAGCCTGTGATCAATTTCTAATTCACCCAACTTCAATGAGAAAGTGTTAGGGTTGAGTTGAGGGACCTCTAGCAAGATATTGAAATAGGAGTAGCAACTGCATTGCTACACCATTTTAGGACATGACCCCCAAAATCCCCCCAGAATGTGATGGCTGGTGCCACCCCTGACCTCTATGTTTGAAGGCAGACACTATTTTACCACTATTTTACCACTCTGGTGCCATCACCCATAGAGAGGCAAAGACTAAAAGAAAAGTCACAAGCTACCATTTTAAATTAGCACATCATTTGTCTAACAAAGTCTGAAAGAGATTTGCTAAGTAAAAGTTGGGAACTGAAAATGCTACTCGCCATTCCTGTCAGCAGTGATCGATTCTGGGCCAGCTATCTTCCCTTCTAATAATTTCGCAGCCTCTTGCAATTTTGTATTTGGTGCCAAAACGCCATCAAAGTATGGCAGCTTGTATTCATGTCTAAAATAAGAAAAGTTTTCCACCATAAAATACTTGCTTACAAACATCATATGGGTAACATTGAAACTAGGGGTCCAGGAAAAGATTATCATCCATAGTGATAAATGCTATAAGATTAAGCTTAGCCATGCACGTAGGAACTGGGGGAACATCCCCCACTTCTTCACAAATTTGCATGTAGAGTTCCCCATTTCAGCTAACATAGCACCCTTTTCACATATGATGGTGCCCCAAAATGCATGCTCCCCCACTTTTTGAATGCTTCCCATGTCCCTGAGTTTAGCTGATATTCTCCTTCTACTTGTAATGGCTTACTTCCCATTACTTGGGTCACCAGTTTAGCTCAGATTTCTCCAAAGCTTTCTGTCTTGTGCACCCTCCTCTCTCTCTTCCAAATTTTCCATGGCTCAGACCTTGCCAAGCTATACTTCATAATGACATCAAAATTGAACAAAATCCTAGCATGCAATTATATTTTTTCACATATTATGGAATTTCATAAACAAAATTATATGCCATGTTTTGTGTGTTGCTTATGATATATATAAAATCTACAGTAAATTTTCTATGAGTCTAACTGATCCAGGGCTGGTAGCAGGCTGCTAGTTTGTAAAATCATTCACCTACTGTATTTAGATGGTGAACAAAGTATCAACAATGTAGCAAATAAACATGAAAGGTATATATATGTAAAAGAAATAACAATGGCAATATCTTTGACTGGTAGTAAACACAATAAAATTTCAGAGATTAAATGAGACTATTTATGAATACTTACAGGATTGGCTGTGGATCTATTGGAGATGGAGCAAGAATTAGGTACAAAAATAGAACAACAAAGATTCCAAGAGCTATTTGCAAAATGATTGTGGAGACTGGTCTAGAAGAGAGATGAATAAGATTTACCATTCACAATCAGAACATGAGTCATTGTGAATCAGTCTGCAGAGTATGACATAGCTCAGTGAGATTTTGTGTATGCAAGATGAAGTACCTGACGATAACACTAAAATTAACATTTCTGGCTGTTTATAAAGAGTAAAATGAGCTTTTCGTGTTATTTCCTTTCAGTTGTTGTCAAACAAGTAGAGCCCAAACTTGTCTACAGCTTTGTCTCATGAAAACTGCCTCATCTATGCAACTACCAATACCATTTTAAGGAAAGGAGGTATTGGCAAGATTTTTGGTGTGCAGGGGAAGTAAAAGGATAAAAGGATGTGCAATGTAAAAGATGACATGGGATTTATCATAATTTGGCATTGCCAGAATTCTCCATATTTGCCTGGTTGTTTTGGTTGAATATAATGATGATTACGAGTGATTGGAGCCTTGCAGTTTCTGTTTGCAGAATAGAGGAGTAATGCAGTATTGTTTTTGCGAACGAGGGTCTAGACATGGCAGGCCAATGACTTGGATCAGTGACTTGGGTGAGTGGTGTTTAAGTTGTAAGGTGACTGCCATTCATAGGACCATGGATTTTATGCTTTATTTGCATTCAGTGTATGACTAGCAGCGTTTTGGTATACTGCTTTATGAGTATTTAACATGACAAGTAGGTTCATGTTATGATTTGGGTGAGTGACTATGGTGGGGGTTTTTAGGGGGCTACTTACTTAATAGTGCAGTCTATCCCACTTTTTATGATTAAGGATGACTCAGTGCATCACATGGACCTATTTTATATGGGATTTATCGTACTTTGGCGTTGCCGGAATCTTTCATATCAAAACATTTTTGAGTGTCTGTGTACACGACAGCTAGCTTTTCATGTCACATGCAACACATCTAGTCAGCAGCCAAATCTATGTCAGCTAGACCTGTATCAAACCATAGCATGATATTATTGAATTTTCGCTAGGAAATATTGCTTTTCCATAGTGTATCAGAATAAAAAATGAGACTTTGCACTGTCAGACGCTAGGCCAAGTCAAAACACACTTACTTTCCTTCCTGTGCCTTGACCTTATCTCCTTCTTGATTTTCCAGGTCATTTGGTGTTGAGCCGATTCTTCGTTGCCTAGTTCCTTCCATCATTTTTGCGATTGTTCGGAAGGCATGCAATCAGTTACAACTCAACTAGGCCCTCTATTCTCTGCCATCTTGCTCCAGGCATTGGAGCCTCACAATCAAACCGGAAATAAGTTGAGCATTTCCAGCATCCGGTCATAAAAACTCCTCTCCTAAGGGTATCCATATTAAAGAAAAGACACTCACCACTAGAAGAGAAGAATTACATGTTACAGACTTTGAGCCTTAGAATATTTTCATAGACTATATTTTTATAAATTGCTATAACATATAGTAATATGTACATATATATTACGACAGCATTAGCCAATTTTCAGCAGCCTGGACATAGTGAGGTTTATAATTTGAAATTAAATGGAGTTTTTAACAGTGTACAGTGCGTGAATTATACTTGAGATTCTCCGACCACAGGGGTTGCTACTAGGAATGAGTGGTAGATAAAGCATAACCAAAATTATAAACCTCTCAGATATAAAACTCATTCAAATTATACTCATTTTTAAAGATTCATGTTATATTCATGCTATAATCTTTTTTAAACTTAATGTTATATTCTCATTTCTACATAAAAATGTAAGCCTTGCTATGCTAAGGTAGCTTAAAAATGAAATACTTGTGGTCTACAAAGCAGAATAAATAATTAATATTTTAACAAAAAGCTAGATTGCTAGCAACTCTGGATTTGCCCAATCTTGTCCTCATCAGCAAAAAATATATTAAGTGGACCTGATGGCGAAGGCTGACTTATAAACTGTTAGGAGGGCTGTCATACATACATACATACATTGTTTGTATCATAGATTATTTTAATCTCAGTACAACAATTTCTGACCCAAATAAAAATATGTTATGATTGCTGGAAAATATAAGTTGCTTACCATTTCAGATTCATTGTATCAAAATTAACTGTGAGCCCTAAATAACATACTTTTTGAAGTTGCAACCATCACAACCTCAATTTTGAGCCACACGGGATCTTGCCTGAATTCAAAATGCACTTCCTGTTAGAACAAAGATTTATTGTTGATGGAGAAGAGATGCTTTTGAGCAGCCTGTGTTCCCGGAAATGAAATCACTTGTGATTGGACAGTGATGTCTGAAACGTGTAACAGTGTTATTGGCACAGTCATGCGGTAAGCATCTGCAGGGGCGGATCCAGAACTGAACTTTTGGGGGTCATCTGATTCAATTGTTTTCTATAGGAAATGCTACCGTTTGAGGGGGTATGACCCCCGACCCTCACCCCACTGAAGTCGCCCCTGAGCATCTGATGCCAGATCAAAAGTAGTCCCCTGTCAGTGGTATCAGCATGGGTGTAAACAAACTCTATGGGTGTAGATATGGAGGCCTATAATAGAACCACCCTATCCACCCATAGAAACAGCAAAGTTGACAGCAATCACAAGCTTTTTTCACAAAATCTCTTTTCGTTCCATTTCTTTCTTTGTTTAATGTTCGGGAGTATTGCGTATGAACATTAAAGGTAAGTTTTGAAATCTGCACGGGCACTTGAAATGGTGATAACGGAAGATTCACTTAGTGAAGAGTACCAACTATAATTTGCATAACATTTTATACACAGGAAATTTGAGCTAAAACAAATGAAAAGAAAAAGTCCAGTGCTGATCCTGCTTAACTTCTTTGAGCGGTAGTAGATAATACTTCCTTATAGCCCTTTTTTTGAACTCATTGAATTACAAAATTGTATAAAATTTGCGTGCAAATACATGAGTTTTGGGTATGTACACAAGCAAAATTTGCCACTAAGTCATATCATATGCTATTTTATGCTACAATTTATATACATCTTTTACAAGAAACATCTCTATAAGCAACATGAGGCTGAAACAAGGCCAAAATTAAGAAACAGTTAAGAAACAGGCAGGCTGAGTTTCAACTTGCATAAACTGTTTTTACTAGTAAATTTTTGTAAGTCTTTAAATTTAAGAACCATTTAAGAAACAGTAAAGGCTGGATTTTACGACATATTAAGATACATTCAGGCTGAAGCCAGAGAGTTTGTTTCTTATGAAAAATCCGTATACGATATATTTGCGTAATCGAGGTGAAGTTCGCCTTCTACGTCTATGACGTCATATAAAGCAATCGTGGCACAGTGTTGTTGCTGCTATGATAGCCAATTGGGTCATCAAAATGGCGGCAAGAATGGAACTAAAAGAGCTTACAAGCAGTACACCAACTGCGACACCTTCTATCATCTCCATTGTTTATTAAATTCATGATATTGATGAAGGTGAGTCGTGTGAGAAACTTTAGCATGATTCTGATTGCGTTAGGGCGTAGTTTTTTTGGTATTTGATGAGGAATGAAAAGAGAAACTTCAATTTTCAAATGTTGTCATTCATTTTTGGATAGCTTTTGCATCCAAATCCTGTATTTCAGTGCTTTTGGTTGTGTCGTAACATCGGTTATGTCTATATAACATCGGCTACGTCCTAATCTTATGGTATGTCGAGCTTATGGAGTGTCGAATTAAATAAAGAAGAAAGGAACTCTCTCAGACATGTCTCTCGTCATGGCTCTTCTCTTGAAGCTTTTGCATGATATTCCAAATTAAAGGACAGTATGGAGAGCAACCTCCATTGTAATGCTAAGCAGATAATTTTCTTGAAAATATGGAGCATGCTATCCAATTTCACGTTCTTTTGATTGATTGTTTGACGTGATGAAAGATATAATATGAATTCGTAAATTGTCGCCACAACTTGGGACTCAGCTTACAAGGGAAGGATGCTCTAGTGATAAGTTAGCAATTGTATTGAACCGGTAGTTTAGCATTTACTCCAAAGAGCCCATACTCAGATTCATAAATTTGTATTTTGTTATGCAGATTGTTCCTTTACTCATTTACAACACTAGATTGCAAAGCTCAACTGCAGAGTACAGAGACAGAGACGCTTGCGCGCACGTAGGGCAGGGGGGCAGGGATCTCTGTTTCTGTACTCTGCAGTGCAGAGACAGAGATGCCTGCAGGTATGCCAGTAGCTCCTCAGGTGTACGTCAATACTGAAGGTTGGCATACACCTCAGGTGCAAAGATCAAAAGAGCCATGCATCCAGATTTGCACTTTATTATGCCAGTAAGCCAAAGACTATAGTTTAGGCCATATCCATACCACTACACCTACAGGAATGATAACTACACTCCAGAGATCTTTGGGCCTAAGGGCATGGAATGTCAGCCACAGTTGCAGCCATGCAATTCTTGTAAACTGAGTCATCCAGGCAAAACTCTACTAGCAAGACAATTTTATAGGCTACTCTTTGCTCTCAGCTGCGTACACATTATTCTCAGCCATGCAAAATTCTTAACCAAGCTACTTGCAGCCACGCAATTTCTAGGCCATGAAACAAATTCCCCATGCATAGCTCAAAATTTCCAATCTCGATCCAAATTAAAGTTCATTTAGCTTGATTTTCCAATCAGAGCATTGAGTAAAATATAGAATTTGATTGTCTATTTTTCAAGATGGACCTGAAAGCACAGAGCTTCAATGTGTGCGCATGGTTTCAATGTACCTTGATTTTCATTGTGTGCATCCAAATTCTCAGCAAATATGTTATGCTCTGCAGTTTTGTTGCAAAGCATGAAATGTGATTGCTTGCTCATTTCTAGACAAAAGGATTTTTTATGTGATAAATAGGTGAAAAATGTATGTTAAAATAGCATTTTTATTTTCTATTAGCATTTGCCATGCAGGCCCCCATTAGCTGACTTGAAGTAACCAATTTTCCTGCCTCCATTCTTAAGTAAATAATAGTACTAGTACTTCCCCACCCACACTCTGCTTTTGCTTTGCATCTATGCAGTATGAAAGCAAATCACCCTCCCCCTTTGAAACTATTGTTCTTGCCAAGTGCCATGTTTTGTGGTCATATCGTGAATGCTATATTTCTATTTGCAAAGTTTTGGAGTTTGGTAGTATTTTTCAGGAATATGCAGGGGCTTTGGAATCTGATTGGTAAAGGTCAAGGCCCTGGCAGGGACTTCAACTATGAAGTGGGCGATGTCATTCAGGGTTGTGATGGAAAGTCTGTTTGGACAATTCATTCTGGAAAGAGTAAGGTGAGAAATACTTAATGTAGATATTAGGAGTTTTTATGCCTGAGTGTATAGGCACTTATATAGTCAGGCCTTATTAGCGGCTGGCTGTGCCACCAAGCACAGATTTGAAGTAGAATGTGCCTTCAGATAAATATGGTTCTCTTAAGTGCCTGATTTTCATCCCCTCCATATTTATTAGGACCCACCCAACTTATTAGTTTTTGCTTAGAAACTTTCTATAACATGTTCAAAACAGATAGTTTAAATAAATCTTCTTTTCTGTTACCTCTATTTTTGTACTTCTTACTTTCTCTCAACTATAGATGCCTGATTTACAAACATACAGTGCTTCATAGCAGTATCATCTTAGATTTCAAAGCACTTCTTCTACCCTTTATCCCTGCTTATCCTATACCCCTCATTTATTAAATTATTCTAATGCTTCCCAACCCCCCAGAAATTAGGCATGTAAGAGTATGTATGTAACAGTTGGCGAGATTCAGATTTGATGTCAAGTGCCTGCAAGATTTGAATTTTTGCATTTTGTGCCTACAGATGGCCCTCATGCACTCACACAAATTAATTAACTATGTGGATAGCTAACATCATGTTAATTGGTAAATTATATTTCTAGGAAGTTCAAAAGTGATTCCATGATGTTTTTATGTTTTGAGCATGATTTTATATATGTTAATGCAGTAATTTTTTCTCTTTAGGCAAATGGGAATCCTGTAACAGTTTTCATATGTGATGCAAAAATTGCACCACCAGATGAGGTAATTAGATAAAATACTTGATAAGTCTACATAGTTTTCATCTTTTTTATGTCAAAAATTACTATTCATTGTGAACTATAGCTATTGCAAGAAATTAACAGTTATAGGTAATTATACATTTTGAAAAAGAACTTCCATAGATACCTTTCCTCATTTTGTTCCAGAGTGGAGAATGTAATATCAGGGGTGGCATCAGGAATTTTCTGATGGGGACTAGTATGCTTTTAAAATGGAGGCTATAGCACCCTAACCCTCTCTTGGTGCTGCCCCACTGTAAAATACAAACCTGATGATATATTGTTAATTTTTTGTAGACCTTTTTCAGTAGATAGAGATTTACTTGCTGTTTGCCCTTTAATTTCAATGCAGATTAACCATGTGTTTCATTATGACTGTTTTTTTATAGTTCCAGGTGGCAAAAAATGCATGCAAAAGACTAAGAACAATAAGACATCCAAATATGCTAAGATATATTGACTCATATGAGGTATATTTTTAATCATTCTGCTATTCTTTATTATAGATGTGTAATGCTATAAATATATATATATATA
>WIPJ01000136.1:571457-587878 GCA_018155075.1 Cassiopea andromeda
ATATATATATATATATATATATATATATATATATATATATATATATATATATATTGTATCATATGTGTCCAGACATCACATGCTTAGAAATTAAGTTTCATTCCATTTTCTTAAGAGTTACAAAATTTGGCTTAACGCTTAACACAACAAAATTTTGATATGCATTTATATTTGTTGTAGAACTTTTAGTAACAAATAAAAGCTGCAATTTGTTTTGGTTAAAATTGTATTGGCTTTTAGTAGTTAGAAATTGTTGTAGTAGCAGTTTGATTATCTATATCTAGGGTGGCCAACCAGTGAGAAGCTAAGAGCCACATTTTTACTGTGATGCCACAAAGAGCCACATCAAAATCATGACACATTAGCATTCCCCCTCATACTTTCCTCTCACACAAAAATATCTTATTAAACTCTAGTGAAGTAATCATATGCAAGAAACACACACTTAAGTGTGAGTGTAAGAGCCACACAAACCAGCTGAAGAGCCACATGCGGTTCGCAAGCTGGGTGATGGCCACACCTAATCCATAGAGATAGTGAAATACAAATGATTTTTATTTTGTTAAAAGAATTATATGACCCTTTGAACAAATAAGTATCAGTTTTTCTTGACCTTTGCTATAATAAACTGGTTTCTCCTTTACTACTACTTTCTGTGTGTTTGAATTTTTTTTCCTTTCTAGAGTGATGCATTGATCTACATGGTAACTGAAGAGGTTATACCATTGGTGAATTTCTTAGAAGTAGATGAAGGACAAAATGAGAGCATCATTGCTTGGGGAATACATCAAATTGCTGTAAGTGCCATCAAGAAACCCTTAGTTGTGTTTTTCTGAGAATGAAAAAAATGGTTGAGCCATACTGTGTGATTATATGTTGAGTATGGCAAATGCTTAGGAACAGGTCATAAATTACTTTTGCGCAGGGGTTGGCAGACATCTCCATATATTTGATGGAATTTTGGATCCCACTGTGAGGCTTATGTAAAAATTTTGGTCCCCCCTCCAGGACTTCAGAAAATGCTCTATACTCCTTTTAAAAATGCTCTTTATTTTTCACCCCGTTCCCTCTGAGTGTGTAAAATTTTGGCCCCCTTCTAGACTCCCTCCTAGATTTCTTTTAATCCCTCCCCTGAAAGAATTTATTACTGATCCTGTGCAATTTAAATTTTAGTTGCCTTCTTCAATTCCCCCTTTCAAATCGGTTTTCTTCTGAGTTTTTCAAATTATAACAGTAGAGTAAAATAACTCGTAAGATCTTATGGCTTTACATTAGCAATTTATCATAGAAATAAAGCGATGGAAAAGTTGGCCAGGAATAAGAGATAGTGGATTCGCATTTCGGAAAATGCAGCGTTGTTGTGAAATTTATGACGAGGGCGACAATGAGAGGCATTTTGACTTTCTTCTCATTTCATGCATTCAGATATTTCGACATGACTAGATGACTTTAAACGGTATAAATGTTAAGCGACAAAGCCAAACGACGATAGTAAGCTGTGTTGAACGTTTCAACACTGGCTAGTCATCATCAGCAATTGAAATATACTATCTTTTACTGTCTTTACCTGGTTTTGTCATTGAATATCCCTTTATAGCGGTTATAATCAACAAGTAACGTCGTAATACATCGTTTATGTCAGAAGCATGAAGTGAGGTGAAAGTCAAGATGTCTCTCGTTATTTTCGTCCTAATTACAAATTTTGAATGAGGGATATTTATGGATAGCTTGCTCCGTTGGCTGTCTGCCAAAGCTCTCTAATGAACCTACTTCATCTGAGAAAAATTTCTGATTTATTTAGAAGTCAAATCTAGGTGAAATCTCTAGCTGATTTTCTAGTACATGAGGAATCCTAAGAGATTTAGAAGCAAGAGTTTCCTAAGACTGTGTGTCATATGTGGCACCTTTGCATATTTCGTGCAATGGTATTTTTCAAACATCATCATACTGTTTGAACTTGTCTGCGTTTATAGTTTTCTCATAATTTGTGTTTTTTCGATCCCCATTAACGATCTTTTTCATTCTCATACTTTACACCTACGTTTTTTCTATAATCTTGCTTTCTCTTGTTATTATCAAAGCATCTTTGACGCACAAACGCACTCACCCTTTAGTTTGGGTACGTTTTAAATGTTCTCTAGTCTTATTTTCTTGTTTTTCTTGAATGTTTGAATCGAAAGCTTATTAGCAAGCACGGGATCATCCCAAAGTTACACCCTTTTAAAATATAGCTTCCTAGGCCCATAGCTAAAGATTATTTATCTTTGGTGAGCATCAAAATGCTTCTTTTTTCAGACTGCATTGAGTTTCCTCGTCAATGACAGCAACCTCTGCCATGGCAATATCAACATATACTCAGTTTTTGTTGATCCTGCGGGAGAATGGAAGCTAGGTGCTGTGGAATATGTGCACGGTCATGGATCCGATCCTGTTGCAAGGCTACCAAGTTTAGGAAGATATGACCCACCTGAAGGGAAAAATTCGCGTAAAAGAGAAAAATGGTATGACATTCTTTTGTTGGCAATTAAAATAAGTAATTCACAAGTGAGTTTGGATTGCTATCCATATGTTCTTGTTTCAAACCAGTGTTATCCTTCCACATCCGACAATAAATAGATGTCCATCCAATGGATATATTTTAAGTTTCATTTGCTATTAGACACTTATGTTAGATTTTCAAGTATTTATCATTTTATGTAATTTAGTCATTATTTAGAACTTGGAAACTTTTTACTTATTTTTTCTATCTTTTTAAATAGGCAGTTTGTAAAACAGTCATGTAGCTGAAATTTGTGTATCTGTATAAATATTTGAGATATGTTAAACATATTTAAATGAACATTAACTTTGTCAATTCATAGACCTCTTGCAATTACATAGTTACAATACTTGCCAAATGTCCCTGGGACACTTTCAAAAAATTATGAAAAACTATAGCCTTCTCAGCATTTCAATCATTACGCCTTGATGCAAGCCCCCTTCCCCCCTAATACAATGTTGGTCTGTTCCTGAGACATTTGGCGTTATTGTGTATGAAACATTTTGGCCGGTAACTGACCTGGTAACTTCAGCGCCGTTTTTTAATTTTTTATTTTTAGACTTTTATTGTTATTATTTCTTTTTGTAGATCTTAAAAGTTTTTTTTAGTTTTTCATCTTCAGTTAATCAAATAAGAAAAAGGGGGCGAATATAGTCTATTAGAACAATAAACCCTAAAATTGGGATGCGATCGCACGTGTCTCAGGGCTTGGACTGTATACCATGCATTTAGTTTAATAGAATCAGTGTGATTTTCCAGCAGTTATCTGCTAGCAAGTAACTTATCATCTCTTGATTATCAGGTCGATCGATGCATGGGGATTCGGCTGCTTAATTTGGGAGATATTTAATGGTCCAATGAAGAAGTCAAATGATTTGCAGGCCGTATCAAAGGTAGAACTTAGGCATGGTTTAGACAGTGCATTTTGAGCTGAGCGAATTAAATACAATTAAATTCGCCCTTATATTGCCTTAGGAGCGAATTTAGTTATTTGCACGTCTTAGACGGGATTGAATTGCAAGCGAATCGAGTGATGGTTATTAAATTCGCTCATAATTCGCTCTCATGGACAAATTATGAGCGAATTTAATTGTTCGATTCGCTCTTGGATTTAGACAGCGAAATGTATGCGAATCTAATTGACACTTAGATTTTTGAAGGGCAATAATTTACACGTTTTTTTTATAAGAATAAAGTTTATAAGAAAATGAGGCTTAATTGGTCAAAATGTTAAGAAAATCGTAAGAAAATCACGAGGCTCAATTTCCAAAATTTAGTGTTTTTACTGGCCAAAAATCGGCATTTCGTCGTTACTGCATTCAAAATGTTAAAGATGGAATTCAAATTCAAGTATACAATATTAATAACGAAATTGCAAACCGTTTTGGCTAGTTTATTTTAGTAAAAGTTAAGAAGATTTTAAGAAAATCTTAGGCTCAATTTCGGGAAAAGTTAGGAAAATTGAGGCTCAGACAAAATGATGGTTTTCTTATAAAAAGAAAACGTTTAACTCGTTCCGCTCCAAATGCACTGTCTAAATCATGCCTTATATACTCATTCATTCTAAATTATATGTTATATGTTCATTGATTGAATGCTATTCTTTACGTTATGTATTGGTTATTATATTTTCATCCGAAATTTGTTCATTATATATTTGTTCAAATAGTCTATTATTTTATCGTAGTAAGTGAATTATTTTTACTGTCCTAAACTTTATTTCGATAGCACTTTCTCAACGTATATATATAGATCTGTCTATTTCTTTGCGTCCGCCTTCTCTATAGTATTCAAGTTTTAGTAACTACCTGTAGTATCAAGTATATATATACATATATATATATATATATATACACACATACATACTAGTATTGTTTGAAAGTAAATTTAAAAAAAGATATAAGCGCCTCGAAGGTGGATCATCCAAATCCTTTTTATCGCCATGTTGCTCTACAGCAGAGCTCATTGATTTGCACGAGCACCCGAGTGTCGCTCGCAGGTATAAATTGCCACACTTCAAGTTGCTATCTGAAGGCACTTTTAATCCGTATCTCCATCTAAATATCTATTACATTCTTTTTCTGCAAGCACATTTTTTCTCAGAACTGCGCTCGCAGGCACATATAGTACTTTTAAGGAAGCCTGCTGTACAATCCATATCCACTCTAATATAATCTTTTTCCCTTTTGAAGATCCCAAGGAAACTATTGCCGCAGTACTGTGAGCTGGTAACAGCAAATCCAAAGTCAAGGCTTAACCCGAAGAATTTTCAAGAAGATTGTAAAAAGACAGGCCAATACTTTGATAATGATTTCGTTAGAGCTAATCTTTTCTTGCAAGAAATACAGGTGACGATTAAAATTTAACACTATTTATTTTTGCTCTGTTGTTTTTATTTTTAGTGAAGTATAAATTGTAAATTAGTGCTAGCATTCAGGAGTACCTGGTTCGAATTCGGTTCGAATTAGAGGCTGCTCCTTATGGTCCTCGCTGCCCAATAGTCTGAAAGACAGTAGCACTTTGCAAGAATTTACAAGGAGAATAAAACAGTGGGATGGAAGTTGCTGCAACTGCAGATTGGTTAAAGTTTTTATTAAGGATTTAAGCTTTTTAGATTAGTTTGTATTTAGCAACTGCTTGTAGTTTTATCGTTTTTAGTTCTTTTTCTCTCTAGTTTTGCATCAGTTGGCCTTAATTGGATTTTTTTCTAGCTAAGTAGTAAATAGCCAACTATAAATAAATTCATGATGATGATGATGATGATGATGATGATGATGATGATGATGATGATGATGATGATGATGATGATGATGATGATGATGATGATGATGATGATGATGATGATGATGATGATGATGATGATGATGATGACGATGACGATGATGATGATGATGATGATGATGATGATGATGATGATGACGATGATGATGATGATGATGCGCTTTGAAAATAGCATATCAGCTTTTTCGAAACGTTCGACTTACTACACTATGACCTAGGTGGCAGACTGGCAAATTAAAGCAATACTACGTACAACTTTACCAGTAAGTTGGCTTCAGTCCAGTCATAGGGTTAGGGTTAGGGTTAGGCATAGGGAGGGGCATCCAAAGACTTTTTACCGCCTTCAAGTACTTAGCTTCTCACTTACTAGTTCCGTGTTTCCCAACCTTCTTCTTGCCGCTCCCCCCCTTAGCTACAATGCAATGAAACCGATTCCCCTCTCAAGTGACACTATGCATGTATGGTTCAACACTAACTGGCATCATTAGACGTCAACTTTTTATCCAATATAGTGATATTTTCTTCATTATTTTTGTGATCGATGATGCTAGCTTCTGATTTCCCTTAAAAAAGTTAATTCCTCCCCAGGGGAAAATTTTCCCAGGTTGGGAAACACTGTGCTAGTTGATGATGAAAGGTAATTATTTTTGCAGATCAAAGATATCTCTGAACAGAAAGAGTTCTTCCAATCATTGAATAAATCTCTGGACAGTTTTCCTGTGCAGTTTTCAATTCATAAAATCCTTCCAGAACTTCTCAAAGCATTTCAGTTTGGTGCTGCTGGATCCTCGGTTCTTGGACCATTGTTTAAGGTATGCATCATGCTTGGGTTTAGTGAACTTTTTACTTCATATTGTTTAATTTTGCTATCTTAATTTCTTTTGCCTACTATAAATAAATTGTTGATATTATATGATATGATACGATACGATACGATGCGATACGATACGATACGATATGATATGATATATGAGATATGATATGGTATGATATGATATATCTTTACCCTACTGCAGTTTGCATGGAGCCGTATGATCTCCTTTAGTTTTTAAGCTTTAGAATGTTCGATATTCAAGTACATTCATTTTGGAACTTCGGCTGTATATGAAAGCAATCCTCAGACATTCCTTTTATGCTGTATAGTTTCTGATATCTTGTAAGCATCATGCCAATTAATGCCGATTTCCGTTTGAGTTTGTCTTGTGCGCAGGCGAAGCACCTTGATCGTAGTATGCATACTTAAAAGCAGCTGGCATTGATTTTGGGTGCCCTTTGAGCGCCAGAGAGTTAAGCCTTTCTCGACTTTCTGTCCCTCACAGCGCCTGCAAAATTATTGAACTACGCATGCTCAGATTCTGGCGCTATGCCCGCACGCACGAAGAAGCTCAAATGGAAATCAGCCTTTACTTTCTTATGTAGCAGTATATGTAATTCTTTGTCTTTGGAGTTAATCAGCTACCACTCCTATTCAGCTTTCTCTGTTTGTATTCTATGGTGAAGTATCATGATTGAATTGTTTATGTTGACTTTCAGATTGGGAAGTTGCTAGAAGCAAATGAATACCAAAAGAAAATCGTCCCATGTGTCGTCAAACTTTTCTCATCAAATGACAGAGCAACGAGAATTCAGCTTCTTCAGCAGGTTTTTTACATTTTGTTCATTGAAAATCGTTTGAAACTTTTTACCCCATGCCCTACACAGGTCCTGTTGGTATTACTTGATTCATCGTCTTAGCTCTTATGATATTTCCTAATCTTACATTAAAGAATAGAAAGGAACAGGTCCAAAAAGACACGTCTGCTTCGCATTACCGTAAATCCCGGAATATGCCCCACCTCCGAATAAGCCCCCTCGAATAAGCCCCTTGGGGGCTTTCGAGGGAAGCGAAGCTGCAGAGTAATGTCTTATTTCAAGAAAGCCCCTCAGGGCAATAGCTATGCCATATTACTTCCATTGACTGGAGACAAAAATGCAAAAAAACGCAACTTTCGTGATGATAATGAAGAAATCGCTAAGGTGGTTGGATACTATATATTGGTGAATTTTTGCTAATTTTTTAATTTTCAGATTTTTTGCTTTTTATAAAGTTTAGTATGTGAAGATTTATGTTTAAGGCCTATTTTTTGGAAATAGCCTAAAAAATAGTAGAAAATATCATTTTAATTGACACTGCTGTCAAGATGTTCCCCTAGTAACCATATAGCAACGCTCAAATAGTAGAAAAGCCAACTGTCATTAACTTCTTTTACCCCAAAACTTGCCCCCAACTTTTAACTCGTTTTTTACCTGGTATCCCTATATTGCATACTTTATAGGGTCTTCAGATAATAAACTCACTGGTTCATGAAAAACACCAAATTTTTGCAAAAATGTTGTATGAGCCCAACTTAATATGTTCTACTCAAAAAACAACATACATTGCCCCCTTTGAGGAAAATAGGTTATATATTGTCCTACCACTTTAATGACTAGTAACTTTCGTTTGCGAAGTAGCCTGTTTGTATTGTTCTAATCTAGTTACTTGAGAAAATTATGTCGTTTTTTTGTGTCAATCATTGAGGAAGATGCTAAAATTTGAGATAAGCCCCCCTCGAATAAGCCCTCCCCTCGAATAAGCCCCTACCCAAAAAATTCATTTTTGCAAATAGGCCCCCCGGGGGCTTGTTGGAAGATTTACGGTATTTGAAATATAACACAACCTCAACATAGCACTGACTATAAAAATGCACGATTTTTCATAAGAAATATGTCTATAAGAAATACGAGGCTGAAATTAGGTGAAAATTAAGAAACATAGGCAGGCTGAGTTTCAAAAAACAACTTGTAAAAGCTGTTTTTACTCATAAATTTTTTATCAAACTAGCAAGAAATAGAATGAACGTCCATTACATGCCTCACAAAGCCTGATCATCCTTTTTCTTGCATCACAGTTACCTAATCTGGGTTGTTATTATCACTAGAAGTCTTTAAATTTTTGAGAGATATTTAATAAACATTCAAGGCTGGATTTGATGAGATATTAAGAAGCATCCAGCCTGAAGCCAGATAGTTCGTTTCTTAATAAAAAAACGCGTCCAACAATAGGTCTGGGTGCACAGGGAGTCCATGAATAGTTTACACAGCCAGTTCACTCATTATTACAATTCTTGTTACGTACCAACAATAATCCATTGCTATATTGATATATCTGATTCTCTTCTCATCAGGTGTTTCTTATGTGTTTTAGATTAAATGTTCATTTATGATTTTCTTCAATATTACTTTTGTTCTGTTGTTTCTTTTCTATTTTGATATTACGTCATGAATATGTTGCTTTTACACTCTGAAAACTATTTAATAGCCTAATTACTCACAGCTTTTTCCATGCTGTTGACAACAGACGCGTTTTTAACATAAAATCCAGGATTTATCCGTTTTAAAGATGTTTTTGCTTTGCTTTTTTATATTTGAATGAATCAAATTTACTCCATGCTCCTCCCAATTTTTTTGAAATTCTTTTCCCGGAGATTAAGTAGACGTCTTAATCCGTTGTTACTTGCATTATCTTTGCATCATCTTGCGAAAAAAATGCATTGGCCCAGTTACATATAAAGGTGTTTTCAGGAGCCTCACTGAATTAACCATCCTGATCCTCACGTGTCTTGTAGCTTGGTTTCTTATGAAATAAAGAAATTCAGGAGCAATCCGGTATGTGGTTCACATTGCATGATTGAAGTAAATGTATTCTGTCGTAGATGGATAATTTTGTGCATCATTTGCAACCTGCAATTGTCAACGATCAAGTTTTTCCAAATGTTGCGACAGGCTTTGGAGATACTTTACCTGCTATGAGAGAACAAACGGTTAAGGTATTTCCCTTCAATGAAATTCTCAGAAAGTGTTGCATAGTACTTGTTAATGAGCAAAATTTTTGTTAATATAGGCTGTACATATTGTAGGCGTGCTACCTTTAATGTGTCCTAGAGAAACTCATTTTCAAGATACTTACCTACACACAACACAACGTAACACAACACCATACAGCACAGCACAGCACAGCACACACACACACACACACACACACACACACGACAGCACAACACAAAGCAATACAACACCTCAAAACACAGCACGCACAACACCATACAACACAACAAGCACAGCATAACACAAAGCAATGTAACACCATACAACACAATACACAACACACAACAAAACACAGACCAATACAACACCATACAGCACAATATGCAGAATTCACACACAACACAAAGCAATACAACACCATACAACACAATACGCACAACACAACGGAACACAAGACACAGCTTTTTCCCTTACATATAGAGAAGAATCTTTCCACACTTATGCTAAGCTGTAGAGTTATATTGCTTATTGGTTTCCTGAGATTCTGATTTTCTGGCCCACGTTTATTTTTCAGTCAATGATTCTCCTGGCTCCAAAATTATCTGAAAAGACCATTAATTCCCAGCTACTTCGATATTTTGCAAAGTTGCAAATGGATGAGCAGGTAAGAATGTATAATTTAAGCAATTTTTCTGCTTCTGTTTTTGCCATTTACATGCCCTCATCATGATTTTTTGATCACGTGGCTTTCTACCATCTTTATCAGCCAGGGATCCGAACAAATACAACGATCTGTCTTGGAAAAATTGCTGCTAGCTTACCGCAAGCGGTATGTCTACTTTTCACTTTTGAAGCTCCGCTGCAGTACTTCTTTTTCTATCTATCTATGAATAGCAATTTTTTCGCAATGTTATTGCAATTTTTTCGTAATGTTATCGCAATTTTTCGCAATGTTATCGCAATTTTTTTGCAATTCATACCTTGCTGTAATAAAAATGGGGTACTTCTAGTGTTTGTCTTTGCGTAATTAGTGAGGCTTTTCAAATAACAATATTGCGTTTGTTAGCATTTGTAGCATTTGGTAGCGCTTCAAGGTTGTATTAAGTCAGAAATTTCACCCATGGGTATCCTTGTTATTTGGGAGTATTGCAATCCTTAGGTCTCATCAAAATTTCAATATTTTGGCTATATGAGTCTTTTTCGTTGCTGCAGATACAAAACTTGTTGTTCTGTTCTCTTGTTTTTATGATTTGGTAGCACTTTAACAAGGATTTCAATTTTTCCTTTAGTTCTCAGGCGAAATTGCGCCTGTTATCACTCAAGGTTCATTTAAGAATAATGCTAGGCTAAATATCAAAATACACTTTTTTTTATAAGAAAAAGGATTATAATAAAATGAGGCTCAAATGGTCAAAATCTTAAGAAAATTATAAGAAAATCACGAGGCTCAATTTCCAATGTTTAGTGTTTTTATTGGCCAAAAATCGATATTTCGTCGTTACTGCGTTCAAAATGTTAAAGATGGAATTCAAACTCAAGTATTCAATATTATTAACGAAAGTGTAAACCATTTTGGCCAGTTTATTTCAGTAAAAGTTAAGAAAAAGTTAAGAAAATCTCAGGCTTAATTTCGAGAAAAGTTAAGAAAATTGAGGCACAGCAAAAGTTAAATATTCTTATTAAAAAATTGCGTACTCTTCATTCCCTTTGCTTATCACTTTAATGTTTCCTCATATGACACATTTTTGCAAATATGATTTTTACACGGAGATTTTTTAACTAGTTTTACTGCTTTGTTCTTAGACCCGTCAGAAAGTTCTCATTCCGGCGTTCCTCCGTTCACTTCGCGACCCATTTCCGCCGGCCCGTTCAGCTGGCATCCTTGCACTAGCTGCTTCACAGGACTTTTTTCCACTGCCAGATATTGCATCAAAAGTTTTGCCCGCTTTGTGTGTAGCCACTATGGATAATGAAAAGACTGTCCGGGACAATGTGAGTGGACTTCGTTTGAAAGAAATGATTTGTTGAATTTTTAAGGAACCATAGAGTACACGTTTTTGTATAAGAAACGTGTACTCTAAGTTAAGAAACGTGTGCTCTAAGTTAAGAAACGTGTACTCTAAGTTAAGAAACGTGTACTTTAAGTTAAAAGACGTGTACTCTAAGTTAAGAAGCGTGTGCTCTAAGTTAAGAAACGTGTGCTCTAAGTTAAGAAACGTGTACTCTAAGTTAAGAGACGTGTACTTTAAGTTAAGAAAGTTCAGTGCTGATAGACCTAAGAACGTTTATAGATGTACATGTATTTAAAATTCGACTTATCTGTGTACGAAATGTCATGTACGTGATGTTGACGACAGCCCTCTAGCAGTTTACCTTCTGTTCTTTACTAACATTTATCATCTTTACAGTTGTACATGGAGCTTTTTCACTTTCAATTAATGTGCATACGCAGTACACTGGAACTCAGATTTTTTTGCTAAGAAAATCTTAAGAGAGTTTTGATACTGGAAATTGGGAAAAAGTTGAAAAATCTCAGTACTGGGTCAGAAAAACTTTCTTGTAAAAAGGTCGTGTATTACCCTTGCCAATACCGGATTTTTCTTGTATAACTTGAGAACTTGTTGTTAACTATAAGAGTAGTAATGATGCAAATGTTTACAGAGGAAGAAGGTCTAGAATGTTTACAATTATTTTTTCGTTGCTAGACAGCAGAGTTGTATCAGGGGCCATATGATGGCACCTTACTCAAGACGTTAACCCTTGTGTGGGCTACCTCATTAAATCTTATCCTAGATTCTGAAAGCACTAACAATAATGCATGCTCGCTATGCTGAATGCTATTTTGAGTCAAGGACAGTAAAACCTCGCAAAGAACGTATTTTTCTATAAAGCAGACTGACTAGTTTCTTATAGATGTGGTACTCATGATTTTTTCCAGGGTGAGGGTTTGTATTGCAAGGGTGCTGAACAACTCTGCTGAGTAGATTAATGGTACACATGTTTGTGGGTGGCCTCACTGAATTTCCATTTGTAAAGGGTCAAATGTTGTGCAAAATAATGAAAATGAAAGTAATTTGCCTATGCCCTGAAAATTGAAAATTTGAAAATTCCATGCTTTATCTAATATAATGTACCATCTCATAAGAGGATGGAGAGAAATCAGTCGGTTTTTTGGTTCTTAACTTTAGGTGTATTTTCCCAAAATATCAGTCTTTAGGTTCTGATTTTCCTATGTTCTTGTGTGCATGGTTTTACTGTAACTACCTGTCATTTCTGCATTTTTGTGAACCTTGGTTACAGCCAAAACAGCGGCTTGTCAATTAGTGTTTACTGGAAATTTGCATATTTGTAGGCATTTTGCTGTCGGAGCAGTAATTAGCTGTTTTCAAAAGTATCTTGCACCCTAGATAATTTTTCTAGTGAAATATCTGTTGTCCTTTTCCCACCAGCATTATCACTTTAATGACATTCCTTAATCTTCAAGGAATATCATCTGTTGATTCTTTTGGTAGGTATTCAAAGCTATCAAAACTTTTCTTGCAAAGCTCGAGGATGCTTCGAATAACCCTGAAAGCCATCTAAATATTAAAGGTAGAGATTGTGCAATCTTTTTACTTTTTTTATAAGATGCAGTACACTCTTTTGTATCAGAGCAAAGTTTACAAGAATATCGAGGCTCAGCACTACTGAAATGTGAGAATAATTTAAGACTAAGGCAAGGATTGTTCTTCATCAAGACTTAGAATTTGTATGTAGTCAAGTTATGGTACTATTTTTGCACCATCAATAGAATATTGATTGTTCTATCCAGTTTTGTTTTGCTTTTCAGGCAAAGTTGTCTTTAGAAATTGCTGTAATTAAACTAAGGTGACCCCCAACCTCCCCTTGTCACCACTAATGCCACCTTACGAACTGTATCAGACAGTTTCGTAGCAGTAGTAATAATACAGAATTAATACTACTAACAACTAGTTAACGTAAACAGTAGTACAAGCAACCAAACAAACCACTTTCCTCAGGCCTACAAACACGTCTCACCAGCACAAGCGTGCAAATTCTTCCTGTTTGATCAAGACAGTCGCAATGCGCGCCTGCACATTTACCATCTTTCAGAAATTCAAGATGGCGGCTACATCAAGATGTCGGAGAATCTCACAACAGAAATTAGGAATAATTTAGGAATAATGTTAGACTCAAAGCCCAAAAGAGTTAAGAATAGTGAGGCTGAGCGAAAAGTTAGGTATTCTTAGAAAAAAAGAATGTATTTCTATACATTTTAGGTATAAAATTGCAGAAAATACATATATGTGAGTGACTGTGTTCGTATGTGTTAATTAACATTGTGCTTTGTAGGAGCTGATGGCTCACAGGACGCTGGTTCATCGTCATCGTGGACAGGCTGGGCAGTCTCATCTCTTACTTCTAGGATTTATGGTGGACAGCAAGGTCAATCAGAAAAAGCCGAAATCTCAGCAAATAAGGGAGAAGCGAAAGGCCCACAGCAGATGAAAACTAATCATACTGTTCCCTCTGGTATGGCATATTTCCTTATTCCGCAATTCCTTCGTTTCCATTTTATTGTGATTGCTGTATTGACAGTTGAAGAAGTATTTGAAGATGTACCTCCTGTGTAGTTCATTCTATCGTTACTTTTACTTCGTTTTGAGTTGATGATTTGATATTGTTTGTTCTTTTTAACAGGCAACCCTCAGCCTCAAGAAATGGTTTCATCTACAAAACACTCGTATGCAGAAAAAGAAACTTTTGGTGATTCTTGGGTTGATGAGAATTGGGATGATTTTGATGTGAGTAAATTCTTCCCTTTCTTATTCCAATTCCTCCTCTTCTTCTTCCACACCTTCTTCCACTTCTTCTTCCACATCCTCTTCCACTTCTTCTTCCACATCCTCTTCCACTTCTTCTTCCACATCCTCTACCACTTCTACTTCCACTCCCTCTTTCCTTTCTTTCGCTTCTTCTCCTTCTTCCTCTTCTCCTTCCTCATCTTATTTTTTATTATTAAAGCATTCTTTACAGTTGGTAACATATACATGTATAGTTATATCAGCATCAGCGAAAGCTTCTAACTAAAACTAACTACAACTGAGATTGAGTGCGATAAAAAGAGACAAAAACATCTATCAAGTCTTCTTTTATCTTCTTTTTCCTCTTCTTCTCCCTCTTCTTCCCGTTCTTCTTCATGTATTCCATAATTAAGCTCTTTACATAAGCGCAATGTTAACTTGGACCTACATACTATGGCATGCAGTATTAAAAGTCAATTTATTAAGATTGTAGTGCTGTAGGATTCTCACGAAATGTCAACTTTGAGTGTAAAAGCAACTCTCTTGCTTAGGACATAATTTAGGTGAAGTCAGCAGAGGATTGATGACAATGCAATGTTTTGGAAGTTAGCAATACAGTTGGCAAATGGTTTTTGAAGTTTGCAATAAGACTCTAGAACACGTGACAAACCACTACGTCATCTTTTTCATGAGTGGTCAATGCGCTTGTTTCGCCCACGAAAAACTGCGGTTTTGGTGGGCAAAACCAGCGAATTGACCAATCACGATAAAGATGACGTATTGGTCTATCACGTGTTCTAGAGTCTTATTTTGTATTTGATGGAGATTGTTTACAAAATTGCATCCGCCATGCATTTTTGTCACGTATGTCATGAGACGTTTTACTATATTTTTCCAAAAAATGAAGAATTTGGCCAAATTATTAAAGTTGCTTTGAAACTTCATCTATTAGCATAGCCACATCCTAGACCATTAATGACTAGCTCTTGGCAATTCAGAGAAAATTCAAAAAAGAAAATATTGCTGGGATGATATAATTTGTTCGATGTCACGTACGTCACGTAACTTTAAAACCTTCTGCTAAAAAAAGGTTTTGCTGGATGCAAAGTTGCTTTGTAAATTTTTAAGCTCTCTGCATTCAATTTCATGACAAAGATATCTCAGAGTTCGTTTTCAGGTGTTTTCATTAGCATTTTAGCCTCTTAACCTCCAAATTATCACTTTGAATGTCACGTACGTCACGCGAGGATGGCCCTATAGATTCAGAGAGGAAAAATTATTCTCCTTGTTGGTAGGAGAGGGGAAGCCTCGACGTACATTCAGGCGCCTGATAGATCTTTTTTCTATTTGAAAAATTTATTGGTTGCTTTCAACAGCAGTGTCCTTGATTTCTATCTTTAGAACTCAATACCGATGAAAGTTTAAGCCTGCATGCTGCATCCAGGCATGGGACCCCTAGTTCAACATCCCTTCTGAAGAATGGCAAAGCGAACTGTTTTGGTCATTCACATGGCAGGTCGCCCATCCAGTTTCTGACCGTTCACAGTCATGCTTAACCTTAACTAAGCTAATGGAGCTGGCCGGGCCGCTTGGCCACTCACGAATGAAAAAAGACATTCTTACAGAGGCCATAAAATTTTGAATCCTCTGTTTGTAATAGTCCTAAAATCAAATCTTAAGGTAAACGGAAATGTAGGTTACCTTTGAATTTCCAACTTTTGCTCTTCCATAAGTTTTTCTGAGCAAAATATTCATCGGTATTGAGTTCTTATCTCGCTTCCTTTTATTTGAACGTGCTGTTGACTCACTTTCTTATTTCCTTGACTTCTAATAAATTTTCCTACAGACCTCCTCGGACAATATAACCTGCTATTATCCTCCTTGTTGTCATGAGTCATAGATTTTGCTGAAGATAAAATTGCTATTATCCCGCCTAGTTTCTTTTATCTTTAAATCATTGGAAGTAGAGAGCTGCATTTGCTTTACGAAAGCCTTTCAGGAGAAATTACTTCCTGCGTATCTTTGCTATTTAAGTTTGAAAGTCGATAATGTCCTATCTATGACGCACTTTCCTCTATTTCTCTGATAATAGGAGCTGCTCAAAATGCCTCCCAGCCTCTGAAATTTAAACACCGACTTCATTTGTATTAGAATATACATAGTTCGTACAGTCATGAAAAGTCCTTGAAAAATGATTTTTGGCTGTAAAAGTACTTAAGTTTGATTTTCCTTGAGAAGTCCTTTAATCTGAAGCAAAAGTCCTTGCTTTGTATGAAATTGTCCTTGATTCTGAACATTTCTATGATTTCAAATGAATTGTTGCTAAAATAGTTGCTCATTGAGCTGTGTAAACCAAAAATACACTTGTCTTTCGAGTATCACCTCGCTTAAGATCTACATCAGTGTATATATATAAATATATATATATATATATATATATATATACATAT